>OZ026834.1:25116967-25215850 GCA_964023205.1 Lutraria lutraria | reverse complement strand
TATTATTTTATTTTTCATTTTATTTTTACTTCTATATTTATTTTTTTTTTTTCTTTTATTATATATTATATATATATATATACCTTTAATAAAAAAAAAAATCCAATCTGAATGCATAGTTATGGTCTTTTAACATCATTAGCCCCTCACTCAGCTATGGGTTCATATGAACAGATGCAATGGTGTTGTGTTTTAACCATGGATTATACCTGTACAGGTATGACGTTAATTTTACCATTCAATTCTCAGAATATTTTTTACTATAAATGGGGAAAAACACTTGGCAATTGCTCTTTATTTAATTGAGTCAGTTTTTGTGCAATTAAGGTTGGTCTTTGATCAAAAAGGATTTTTTCTTTTCACTTGATGTCAGAGTTTTCAAGCGTTCAGTACTAATCTATCAACGGTGTAATTATTTAAGGGTCATGAATAACTGGTGTCAAATGTGACTGAAATTCTATACAGATGGTGTCGAGGGGTAATTGACATTTTTGTGTACAAAAAAACCCCTAACAAGTTATCATGCATGGCATGAGGGTTTGTAAAAAAGTCAACTTAAGACAATCATATTTGGTACAACTGTGTCTTCTCCCCCCCCGCCCCTCTTCAGCAACTCCCCTTCTTAAATTATCATAATGCATTGTTATCAAGTACCTGTTCTAGACATAAATCAAGTATAGTTCTATATGGAGTTTTTCTATACTTCCTTGATGATATTTCTATCAAACTCAGCGATTTGATAGAACCTCATGTATGTAAATCATTTTGTGCCAGTCTGTACCAGGTATGATTTTTTATGCATATTATTTTCAAGTGTAACATACCCAACTACTTAACAAAAGTCTGCATTTTCATAAAGTTTTGAATACCAGTGTTTAGAATAGTTCATGAATTGGGTTGTTCAAATTCACATACTTCCTCATGTCTCATGTATATATATGTTAGTAAATGAATATAACATAAGTCAACCTCACTCAGGTTTAACAGTTTAAAAAGTAGATTTTCAATGTAAATATGGGATGGTCTTTTTTGAAAGACGTCTGTAAATATTTGTTACCAAACATACTGGTACAACTCCGTGTCTGGATCATTTATCTCATGTTTCTTTAAGACCGTGACTTGGGTGGTTATTGAGAGCATTTAATTCAAGTTGTAAGGTTTTATGAATTTATTGACAAATGTTTGAAAATGGTGTTAAGAGATTTATGGTTACTCTTGTAGCTTTATGATTGAGTAAAAAAATTGACATTAATTTTACCCAGTGCCACAATTTGTGTGTTACCTTGAGTGTGTTAAATTGTTTTTATAGGGGGATTTTGATTTAATTTTTGTTTGGAAACTTTATATTTGAATTTATTCTGTTTTTGTGACTCAAGTGGATGCATGTCTCTGTGTGTAAAAAATCCTGCAATGATTCCTCTCAACTTCAAAGTTATTCATAAGAAATATTGCACTTTTGTCTGCACAAAAAAGTGTTACCGGTAGGTTTTCTGCAGACATACTGTCGGAAAAAACAAATTTTTTGGCAAGTAATGTATTGTTCAGTGCTTAAACATTTTAATTTTTGTCATGATGTTTCACTCATATATTGTACTTCTGCTCTAAACTTATGATGTAAATTCTGGATTTTCTTTCAAGCATTACATTACTTGTGTGGCGTATCTCTGTTGTGAAAAGAACTTACTTTAATCCATAAAAAATGACTGACATAAACTGAGACTCGGTACACTTGCCTTGTCTGTGAAGGATTGACGTAAGATTTGTCTGTCACTTGTCCGAGTCATTTTTTGCTCATTAAATCTAAATTTTTATCCGTTTAGAAAGACACCTTAATGCTTTGTATATATTAGTATTTATTATGCCCCCCTTCTACATTGCTTTGCATATGTCGGCCGGTTGGTCCGTTACTAAACTTTGTCCATGCAATAACTAAAAGAAATTATAATTTGGTCAAAGTTCCTCAGATTTGGTAGGGAGGTTGGTCATCACATGTAGATGACCCCTATCGATTTTGAGGTCAGTAGGTCAAAGGTCAAGGCCATACTATCCAGTTGGCTTTTAGGTGGCATCTGTGTTTCACAAACACTTCTTGTTTAAGGCATGTATCATAACAATACTAGATTAACTCATTATAATGTTCAAGTGATTTGATTATGATTTGGGTGATTATGTTCTTAATAACACAAACAAATAAATTGGTCGAACCTTTCAGCCAGAATGTGTCAACATTTTTATGTTTAGACAAATCACAGTTATGTGCAGTTATTCCATAAAAGAACTAAATACGGTAGCAGCAATACATGACTACACATGTAACTTCACAAGAACCTGTCACGCTCATTAAAATCTCATAAGTTACACCTCACAAATTGAGCTATTCTGATTTAATTCAAAGTCATAAGCATGCCATGGTGATGCAGGTTTTAGGTTAATCTCTCTTTACAGATAAATAGATGATAGTTGTACTTAATATATTGACCAGTCCCTTTGAATGGAATTGATGAAAACATGAATTTCTCTTGAACTGATCTTGCATACTTCATGAATAATTCATGAAATGTGAATAACTTTTTAACAGAGGTGCAGTAACTCAGAGACCTTTGTTGACAATTATGAAATGCCTTTGATCAATTTTAGGACCATGCTGGAATCCATCCAATCAGAGTTTTAAGTTGTGGAATCTCTGTTTTTCAATCCCATTAAAATGTTGGTGTCAAACTTGAAGATTTATTCTTTTCATTAAGATGGTGTGTTTCTGTCTTTTCAGGACCAACTTGAAGAAGCCTCAGATGGTCTAGAAGCTGCTTCAAGACTCAGTGAACAGTTAGATAAGAAAGAAGAAGCGATTGATGCTCTCAGAGAAGAAGGTAAGTGTTTTAACGTTTTGGCACAGTATCAGTAAGGAGTTCGAACATTTGCCTTAAAGTTAAAAAAATATCTGTTTCTGGTTGCAGCTCATTGAAAATAGGGTATGTAGGTAAGTCTGGGCTTTTTTGGGGGAGTGGGTCTTGATCTTGGGTTGTGAGGAAAGTTGAGGTACTGGGTGACCAGAAACAAAAGAAATCGGTTTGTAGAGGATTAATTACCAATCATATTAGACTCCGGTCTCATAATCAGATTTATCATCTCAGGTCAGCCAATTATCAAATGCTATGTTTTTAGACTATCTGACTCTTTCATCATATTTTAATAAATATTGATAATCTATTAAGTTTGTTACCCTAGGTTTTGTAATGAACTGCTTTAAGCTATGACTAAGGTTCAGCCTATTATTTTGTCTATTTAAGTAGTAAGATTATAATTCAAACCCACAATCTTTCGTTTAGTGGTCTAGCTTATTACCACTAGACCACTGATCACTCAGACAATGCATGATTGGCTGAATCACTCCAGAATGGGTTTCCTCTAACCTTAACCAACATTTTGAACTCGTGTTAAACACAGGATGTTCTTTTCACATGATGTAAATTTGTATTTATCTTCAATCTTGGTTTAATAAAGATTGTCCCTTTCAAGGTTTTCAGGAAATGGTAGATTTATGATAATAAGGTGTTCGTTTGAATGAGATAAATCTTTCATGAAATTTTACATTGCTTCAATAAAAAATAATTCCCTGAATAATGTCTATTGAACTTGATAAGGTGTACTTCCTTTTCAAATTATGTTTAAACTTTTTTCTTTTTTTTTTCATTTGAAATTGTGTCTTATTATGTCTGACGTCATTTTAACGTAACAATTGTCCTCAGAGACTACACGCTTAAGTGAATTATGGATTTATATATTAAGAGTTAATTGATCAAAACTTACATAGGGGGGTTATTGCAAAAGTTTGGATAAATTAATCAAAGCAAAGAATCTGTAACGATGAATTTGTGTCTGACCCTTAAACTATTCTTTGGCCCCGTTTTTATATTTAGACAAATAAATGAAGATTAAGGGCCGTGGTCAGTGCGCTGGATTTGTTGGTAACTTAGCACTGGTTAGAATTCAGTCTGGGAATCTTGTTAAGTGAATTGGCTGCCATTACTGTAAAATTGTTGAAATAGGTGTTAAACGCAAATAAATTAGATGAATGAAGATTAATTCTTAATTGCTGGTTAATTTTGTTTTATATATGAAGGCTTGTTTTAGAGGCAAGAGGCTAATTACTGATAAACCAGACAACTCAACTGAATTGATCACTGAAACATTTGAATACAGGCGCATAACAGTTAACAGCAATTTATCTGTGTCTGTTCTGTAAATGTATGTACCGAATAATGTATATCTAATGTAGGATATAAACAAGACGAGATCATACTGAGCGAAATAATTAACAATAAAGAGTATGTCTTGTCTGGTATTCTTCAAATATCATACGCTAACACACACTACAAATGTTAGACACTGTACGTTTTACATCTAAAAAAAACAACACATATTTTATGAAGATTCATCTTGAACTTAACCTAGTGCCCCATATCAATGGCTTGGTACAACATTTTCCTATAAATACAACATTGCTTTTTATTTATGTATGCCCTTAAATACATCAGACCAATGATACACTAAATGTCTTATTTAAGAATCACAGACCCTATTTATATATATTACAAACATCATTTCTAAACATTAAACTTACGTTTATTTTCATCAAATATGTAAAATGAATCGTTTATAGATCATTTTCCGCAAGCTTTTTTCTGAATTGTGTAATTTTGGAATTTGTTAACCTGAAATTAAAAATGCTATATATAATCATAAAAAGGGAGAGTACTAGTTAGTAATATTACCTCCCTTTAGTACTAGTTAGTAATATTACCTCCCTTTATGAAATAAAATCAAATATAACTGACCCAGGTCCATCATTTCAAAATTTATCAATTTTGTTTGAATGTCACAATTTATCAGGATCAGGTATTTCTAACTAATTTCTAACTTTGGTTAGTCATAAGTCATTAAAAGTTTGTATAAGGGTCCGTTATCCTTAAATACATCAAGTAAATCATATATACTTGCCTGTGCTTGAAATGTTTTACATACTAATTGAAATTATGCATTGTCTTATACCTAGTGAGGTGTATTGTGTATATATGTACATATGTTGAAAAATGGCCTTAGGGCAAAATTTAAACTTATTGCTGAAACAAAGTTTTGTCTTTTGTAACGATGAACTTTGTGGAAAGTTTCGGCGCATTTTATGAACAGATGTTATCAAAAATTTGATTTAAGAAATTTTGATATTTGATGACATTTTTGGATTAAACTCATGAATCATTTCATGGAATTAAAGTTAAGTAGTTTTTTGTTATGTATTGAAATGAAATTGGGCTATAACCTTAATGTGTTCCATATTTAAGACAAGATGTTAGAGTGGTCTAAATAAGGTGAGGTGCACTTAATGCTGTGTTGCAGTAGATTGGACAAAGTGCTTCTGTGAAAAATTTGTGATTAATTGGAAAATATTTGTACTGGAAATCCTAAATTTATGTTTTTTTGTCATTTAATTTGTGTAGGCAGTGAGTTCTGTTAAAAAAATTTCATGATGATATTTCATATGTAAGGAGATTCATTTTTACTGAAATTTTAGTGAAAAAGCCAACACTGTAGCGGTTTTGTTGTATACCATTTTATGAACTAGCTGAGGGACTTGTATTGGCCCTTAAAAACAAAAATTGGCTTCTCCTACTTTGTAAATGTATTCTCAAAAGTTTTTGACAAAAATAAATTAACTTTATGGCATGAATTAGGTTATACATTTGAATGTTACGTTTCCGTTTGATTAAATTCATCCTGTACTGTAATGTTACCATGGAAACGTACTTGTCCAATTCTGGATTGGCTTTTAAAATGTCACATTTTTATCCTAAATTCTTTCAAACTAACTTACCTATCAAACTTGCCATGGGAAAATTGAAATCTTAAACCCTTGCTTATAAAGAGGGGAGTTTCATTAATATATCTCCAAGGTTTAGGCTCATGAATTTATGAATTGCCATCTGTGTGAAAACTGATTTACTATAGTTTACAGCCTTAATCACAATATCATGTTATAAAGACAGAATCTATTGAGTAATGTTACATACAATCTTAGTCTGTAACATAAGTTTTATTATAATTAAAAAAATATTGATTTTTTTCTGTACGTTAAAAGTAGTTGCTTTTTTTCAAGATTATTACCCGGTAATCTATATTTAAAAGATTGCCCTATCCTTATTCATTCATAATTCTGATAATTATAAAGAAAGGATATGTCAGTAATTTAATTCAATCTTTTCATGATATGAACAATTAAACACACAGGTAATTACTTTACCATATATTCATCAGTATGTCTTATTTTTTGTTAATTCTGACATAAGGATATGAGTATTTTACTTATTCTTATTGAGGGGGTAGAGTAAACGTAATAAAGGTCCCATGTACAGTATTATGCTGATACCGTTAAAGTCGAGGTATACTTGTATGCTTTAAGAATTGTTATGAATCATCTCTAAATTTCCCCTAACAAAAAGTTATTCTAACTTCATGAACTATTCATGAAATATGCAAGAAAAGTTCAAGAAAATATAATGTTCTCATGAATTTCTTACTGAGTGGAATTTCAGCTCCACATGCCTTTATCTTCTATTTCATCAGTTTATAGTTACAGCCATAATGCACTGATATTAGGACTTGTCTAATTTTGTATGTGTTTCCCTGCGTTTCATTTACAGTTCACCATGTTAATACATGTTTTACCACACATATTTGATGATGTGGTTTATGGTGACTCAACTTGTTACATGCTAGTGTATTTCACTGTTCATTTTAAATGCCAAAATATATTTCATTTTGTGTTTCAATTTGTTAAAACATGTTTCACTATCTGTGTTTATCAATGTGTTCCCAATATGTTTAAACATGTTTTGCTATAATTATGTTTGTGTGTTTCACGTTTGTTTGATTTGTTAAAACATGTTTCACTATATGTGTTCATTTATGTGTTTCTAATGTGTTTAAACATGTTTTGGCAATATGCTTGTGTGTTTCACTGTTTCAATTTATTTTACAATATGTTTCACTCTCTGTGTTCATTCATGTGTTTCCAATACATGTATAATTATTTAAACATGTTTTGGCAACATGTTTGTGTGTTTCACTGTGTGTTTCAACATGTTTGTGTGATTCTTAGTGTGTGCTAGTGTGTTCTTCCTGCTATTACTGCCCATGCCTACTGTTTTAGTAATTTCCAAATTTGGAAAATATGCTTCCAATTCTTTATTTTGATTGCCAGCTTGTTTTATTTGCTTCAGAGATGCTTTTATAAAGAACTTTTTTCCAAATATTCTTTAACCTTTGTAGAGCAAGCTTCTAGCTCAAGCAAAAGTTTTGCTTTTTTCGCAATCTAGTCTGAAAATGCTTGTCGTTTTTATTATATATCCTGCATTTTTTTTACCTGAGAAAATAATTTCTTGACAAAAATGTGTTTGGTTGTTTAATATCAGCTGGTAATCCTGAGTTGTTTAAGCTCTCAGGTTGTTGGCTGATATTGTACAAACGGACATACAATTCAACGGTAAGGGCAGTTAATAGTGTCTTTGTTTATTCTGTTGTCTATCCATTTCTTATCTCCCCTTTGCTTTGCTTATAGTTGCTACATCCCATCCCTCTCTGTCTGTCTAAATATCTACTTGATCTATTGTATACTGAGACTTGAAGTTTTGAGAAAGAAGATTTTTTATATAAAAATGGTAATTAAGCAGCTGTTAAATAAATGTGGTAATAAAAACATAACCAATATTATGCTGATTTGTGAAACAAATTAGGGAGGGCATTGCTTGTTAAAAAGCTGTTAAGAGGCCATTTAACATCTCAAACCAAAAAATATAAAAATGTAAATCCTACTCCAGCTAAATGTTTAAATATGAAGTCATTTTATAAGCTGTTGTCATTATGTACAAAGTGTGTTAGTGTGTGTAAGGATCTGATGATGTGCATATTTGAAAAAAAAACAGTTTGAAACAAGTCACTGAACATCATACCTGATATAACATGCATGTATGTCCATTTATGCATTAAAGAAAACTCATTTACAGTGTATATGCTTCATCAAACTAATTAATGATCACTTGTTTTCTTTCTTAAAGTGTGAACGTTCTTAAAATTGCATTTCACCTAATGCGTTTTTTTTTCTTGAGTTATTCATACTAAATCTGTATATATATATACATTGGTATATTACGTAATATGATACATTACACTATATATATCATATACATACCCAGGTCCTCCCAAATCAGTATGTTGACTTACCAAGGTGGGCCATAGCTATACAATTTTATTTCACCATATTTTAAAGCGTGTCACTTATTTAACTCCATGCTATCAAGTACATCTGATGTATTATTTGTCAATTATAGTCTCAGTGTACACTTCTCAGTGGTTTATCATAATTTGCCATCTTTGAATGATATATTCAAATATTGAATGAAACCATATTTCATATTAGTTTTGCTTGTGTCTGCACAATTTTAGAAGCTTACAATTGGAGTTCAAGACCTGTGATATCTTACAATCAGATATTATGGTGGAAGTTTAGATTTCTTGGATCACAGAGGATTAAAGGATTATTTTTGCCAGACATGATAATTATGGATGTTTATACTAGGACAAGACGATTTAAGAATCTTGGATTTGTCAGACAACACAATAGGGAGGACTGAGAATCAGCATGGAACTTTAAAGCATCTTGTAGTCAAATAAACTCACCATTGGACACAATTATGAACAGCATTGTTGCTGATATTGAACCACTGTGTGATTGACAAGGATAAATGATTTGATGAATTGAAAGCCCTTTAAATTCTGCTTTTATGTGACTACTGTCCGCTCACAACTTGTTGGCATGTGCTAACAAAATGCACTGTGCTAACACCAGCATGTGCTAACAAAAAGCACTGTGCTAACATCAGCATGTGCTTAACACAATGAACTGTGCTAACTTAACTAAGCGTGTGCTTTAAATTTTGTTCCGTTTTCATCTCACTTTCAGTTCCTGCTAATTTTGCATGAGATTTTTCAGTTGTTGTTTGTTTAATCTCAGCTGGTAATTCTGAGTGTTTGGTTCCTAGCCTCAAGTTACCAACAGAGATTGTACAAATATGACTACTAACATCTAACATTGTGTACCAGCTATTGAAAACTGTCTAAAGGGAGACAATCCTGTTAATATCTTTGTGATGCTGCATGGAGTTATCTGCATTGAATTGAATCACTGTGTATACTCTGGATGGACTTTGCATGGACTTTTTTCATGTATAAAATAATTTGTACTGAAGAAAAAAATTCTATAAGGAACCTATTACTGTTCAGAAAATGACTTTTTTGTTACTTGGAGTTTGATGGAAATATGTCTGTTGACTCAAATTCTGGTCACTAATTGCCTGATAATAAAGTTGCATGAACATAATGCATTAAGATGGGTAATGTCGTTGATAGCTATATACATTTATTGTAGTATGCTGTGAAACTTCCCTGATTGACTTGAACAAATGTTACTTTTATAATGTACAAACGTTAATTTTATTATGTGCAAGCGTACAAAACGTTGCTTTTGTAATGTACAAACGTGGCTTTTATTATGTGCAAATAAATGTAACTTTTACAATGTACAGTATAACTGACTGACATTATCTTGCATATATTCAATGTTAGCCATTATCAGCATGTTTAAACAAAACTGGCTTTACTTCATTTCTGTTCTTCAATGTGACATTGTATGTGTCATGAAGGTGTGGCTTGGTTGCCATGGTAATGACCTCAATACCTTGGCTTGGCTGATTAAGTACTGTAGTAACGGAAAAATGTGAGAGATAGGGGCAGAATAGATGGTACATCTTATCAGTATTAGATACCCTTCAAGTTTATCCTTCAAATTTGTGTCTGGATTGAAACATTTTGAAAACTTCATACATCTGAAAAGGTGAGACTTGTTCCATTTATGGTTTATGAATGGCTGTGTAAGGTTCACTTTTGTCTATTTATCTTGCTAGTATTTGCTGATTTGGTAAAAAAGGGTTTGGATTAATTTACTGGAAGGACTTAATTGCATTTAGGAATTGATTTATTTATATTGATCGAAATGAATTTGAGTCATATGTAGGAATTTATCAGTTTGGACAGTCGTTGATTAACTTAGGTAATTTTGTTGTTGATGGACATTTTAGTATAAAAATATGTCTTCCTTTTTCTGAACAGAATATTTGTCTTTAAATTCAAATATATATCACTGGTTTGTATAGAAGGGGTTTTGTACTAGTACACTTGTTCTATGAATGTGAACATCTTTGGATAGATGCCAGGATTTGAATTTCATGGATCTACATCAAGGCACACTAACACATGGCTTTGGATCAAGTTGAAGCACAATGAAAGGATGACAAGATCAGGATGGACTGGCGATGCTGAAGGAATAGCAGGGTGAAAGAATCTTACATTTTTGGTATGATATATTTAGGATTGATCTAGAATGCGGAGATGCACTGGCTTTATCTTGGATGACCTACATATGGATGGATTTAGGAACAGTGGATCCATGTTGTATAGATATACAGGGATTAGATTTGAAAGCATAGGGGAAGATGGTTATATGGATTTACAATAAGAAGGATATTGTATATTTATTTTGGCAGGGGTTAAGATGAAAGTTTCAACTTGAGGTGAAGACAAATGGGTGTTTTCTACAGTGAAGCACAAGGGGAGGGGAATTAACACAAATTAGGGCATTTCAGAAAATTGTCCATGCACTTAAAGTTCGGAAAAATGTGTTTCAACTTGATGTGCTGATATCTTTCTGAAATGCGTGGCCGAGCACAAAGGGAGATAATTTGTATGAGTATTACATCAGGTACTGATGCTTTCTGTTTCTCAGTGCCTTATGTGATGTTCTTACAATATCTTTCCATTCATCACTGACTCCATTGGATACACCACAATGCTTATACTTGTCTAGATAGTAGCTTGCACCGCACGTAGACAGGAGATGGAAACATTTGAATGAGAAGGATGAGGGTAGAATGTACATGAAATATGTTACATATGGTAAGTTATTCTCCGGGCAGGCATTGAATGAGAAGGAAAATACATGGATATACCCCTTAGGAATATGAAGTACATGGATATTGAATGGGACCTGTTTTATTCGGAGATGATATCACAAATATCTGGATGGACTGAAAGGATTGAAATATTGTATGAAATATCTAACAGCTTGTCGCTCTATTCTTTTCCTCTGCTTAATTTTCCTATGTTAACCTTGTATATGTCCTCCTGACACAAGTTTGTGTTTCATGCTTTTTGTGTGCTTTACTCTTCTTCAGTATTTACCATTCTTTTGAACAAAAATTTGATATCATGAAGCATGTTTGTCTGTTGCAGTTATTGCAGAGTCCTTCTTATGACAAATGCTACAGTCAAAGTGCTGCCTTCTGAACAAATTATACTGTGTATGAATCATTTCAACCCATCCTTCTAAAGATACGCCCTGAAGGCCATCAATAGTATTGGTTGATCAATTGAAATAAACTATGTTTTGACTTGAAAAGTTTTTAAAGACTCAAATGCATATTTAATATTTCAGCTGACTAACATTGCATGACCTTGAGCTTACCATAGTAAGGATTGTTACAGATTTATATAAATCTTGTATTTTTCTACTTTCAGTTCAAATACGTGAATCAGCTCTCAAAGTGGTTGAAGATGAACTTAGAGCACTCAAGAGTAGAAATGATGACAGGGTTGATAAGTAAGTATTCTCCAAGAATAACCAATCAAAATGGTCTAAACAGTCCAAGATAACCAATAACACTGATATTTAGAAGAAATAACCAATCAAAATGGTCCAAACAGTCCAAGATAACCAATAACACTGACATTTAGAAGAAGAAGAAATAACCAATCAAAATGGTCCAAACAGTCCAAGATAACCAATCAAACTAAAGTTTGTAGAATCAGGCAACCAATCACAAACAGAGTTACATCACATGAACAAACAAAAAAAAGCTTCATTATTAATGAAGTATATGCATCTAATCAAGACTTGTTCACTTTTGTTCAAACTTTAAACCTCCAACTGCGTCATCAAAATTCATTTGAACATAAGTTAATGGCCCCCCAGTGAAGGATGGTCATGGTGTAATCATCAATTAATGCTTAGAACACAATTTTTTTTATATATATTAGTTCAAATAGACCTCTGAAATGAAGGTCGATTAGGCATAAAAGCTCCATTTTCTGTCTTGTGTTATTTGTTCCTGAGCCAAGTACTGTACCTAGAAAATCACAAGAAAAAGGTTGAGGCAAATATCAGTGCTTTACATTGGGCATAAGTGTCGTCCCCTCTCTGATGCAGCTCTGAAATGACCATAGCTGTCAAATGGGCCATTAAACAACAAGATAAATAAATGTTCTTTGTTCACAGGTTAAACTCTTTTGACTTTTGACTGTCCTGTGAGTCAGAAATCACCTTGAGATCACATTAAGATTATTTTGATGAATTGAGACCAGACTTAAAGTCCCGTTAGCTTTTTTGCTATAAAAATATATGTGCAAAAAACAAATAATTGCTGATATTATCCCTAGTTAATAATTACCGACAAAACAAGCCCTTTTTCTTCTTCAAAAACTCACTACGCTGTGAATTTTGCTTATGTAAACTTGAAATATATAGAGCGCTTGACGTCACTTCATGCTGTGTGCATAATATGACTGCGGGAAAACACAGCTGTTCTATAAATAGTATTTTTTTCAATGATATTGAAAAAAATACGATAGTGGTTTTGGAAACATTTTTTTCTTGCTATAAAGTACGCATGGTAGGAAAACACACCGGATTCCTCTGTTATAGAACAAACAGAAACTACTACGACCGATAAATTTATATGCTTATATAGGACTTAAACACATAATCAGATTAGGATGAACAGTCTGTAAAGTAACATAGTATCATACACAAATCATGTTTGAATGTTTTTCTCTATCTAAGGAGAACAACTGTGAAATTCAAGTTTGTTTTCCTGATCGATACTGGCATTTCTATGTGTTCAAGTGAACTCATTCTTGGTATGCACTGTTTTTCCTTGGAGAACTGGTTTGGTGAAATGATAAACATATACATTGCTGTTGAAATAAAACAAACACGTGAGCAAGCTATTAAGTTCTGTATTCTGTATAATCACATGTATTATTTGTACTTTCAGATTGGTAATTAAGAATTTATTCCTTGGTTATTTCACTACACCACAAAACAAGAGGCATGAAGTCCTTCGTGCTATTGGTGGTGTACTACTGTTTACATCAGAGGACTTTGAAAAGGTTGGTTATATAATATATACGTGTACTTTAATGTCAGTTTGTCTTATTCATTCTCTTCTCAACTAATACTGGCTCCATGGTAAATCTTTATATACATGCAAGTAACATATATCAATACATAAATGTCATAATCAGAATTGAAAGTAAAAATATTATATAGAAAACACTCCATAAATACGTTGTCCTGTACAGCGTAACCTGTGAACAAGGCCTTGTAGCCTTTACTGACAGGTGGCCTTTAATAATCAATGGCAGTTTTTAAAAAGAATGGCTTTTATTCACATGGTGGCTTTTATCCAGAGTTGGTCACTAACGCAGTTTTGAAGATAATAAAACCAGTTATCAAGTTTCTTAAAATTTCTTTAAAAAAACATTCAGTTGTCATTAATGAAATGTTTCATCATGTGAATATTGTTATTTGTGTAAGAGTAATCACCTCACTCTATTGTCAAACCTTTTAGATTGATGGCACACATTCTGGAGGTTGGGTTCCAGGTTTCCTGAAGTTTTCTGGCAGTCAGAAACAACCTACACCCCCCACTACTCCAGTAAGAAGATCCACAATAGGAGCCGCACCGGCTAAAGTTGACAATGTAAGTAGTCTTGAGTTTGTGGCCGTAGTAAGTGGTAAGTGCACTGGACTTGTAACCCAGCCATCTTGGCGCGAGTCTCACTTGTGGCGGGTCATGCCCTTGTATGAAAATTTGTCAAATATATCAATTTACCTCCATATGTGGATAAGTTGCTAGCTCCATGTAAAATGGTTAGAAAGTACTGGTTAGAATACATACTAAGAAAACTGGTTAGCTGAATTAGCCACTGTATAATTGCTGAATTTCTTTTGAAAAAAAACAGCGTTAAACCCACTAAAAAAAGTTAATCTTGAAACTACGTAGATACTGGTACAAATATCTTTTAGGACCGTACAAACAACCGTAATATAAAAATCAACTTTGGATCCAAAATAATCAGTATTTATGTTTAGGAAGTCTCTTTGTCAAGTTGGCAATATTGAAGAAATGTTGAAAGCCAGTCTGAAAATAAATGGTTGTTGTATTGAGATGGTCGCTATGTGAGGTTTACTGTACAGTACAACCTTTCCAGTCCAGCCCTCTCTTGGGCAACAACCTCCCTTAAACAGCAGCATGATTTTTTCCCACTGCACAATTTAACTATTAATGTTATCTCACTAGAGCAACAACCTCTCAACAACAGCATAATTTTGCTACCTTCAAAGGGCATTGCTTAAGAGAGGTTGCCCTGTACATTGAAATATTTCTTAACTCTACGTCTTTCATACATATAGTATGTAGAACAGGGACAATATGGCAGGTCAACAAAACAACTATTTTCATACCTTTACAAAAATACTACCCGTAATTTTATTATTGACCATTTCAGATCAATATGTCAATTATTTATCAAATGTAAACAGCTGTAATTAATGTTTGTAAAGGAAATGATTTAAGCTATCAGAAGAATTTTATTAAATATGTGTTGAATATTTCTGAATGTTTTATTGTATTTTATTCTCAACTTTAAAAATGACAAATCAGCTATTTTATTGCATGCCCTTAGCTTACCTGCATACCTGTATGAAAATCACAATTTTTTTCAAAATTTAAACAAATCTTCCTGATTTGAGTTTTATCAGATATCACAAGTGGTGAGAATATATTTGGTATAATCTTGTATTAGTCTGTTATGCTCTGGGAGAGTATTAAGAGGTTTGTGATAAAATCTACACCATTTAATATTGATATCTCCACTTAAACCACATGTATTAAGTACCAATAAAATGCACTCATTTTTTTTCAAAACTTGAGTATTCATAAGTAGACAAAATTAGAATGTACAGTAAAACCTCCCCAGAGTGGCCCTCTCTTGAGCAACAACCTCCCTTGAACAACAGCATGATTTTCCCTCTTCACAATTTAACTATTAATTTAACCTCTCTACAGCAACTACCTCTCAACAACAACATAATTTTGCTACTCCCAAAAGGTGTTGCGTTGGAGAGGTTGCACTGTATATGAAATATCTGTTTGTTATATACCACCGGGTATGTGATTTAGATGTTATTTAATTTGGTCTTGGGTATAAGGTGCATTTTCTTTAAACATGATATCTATTTATTTTCAGTCTTTCTCTCAAATGTTTGTCAAGTTTCTGGAGAGAGAATCATCGCCACCACCACCTACAGTTAGACTCCCTGCGGAGGAAATGGTTCAAGATATACAGAAACATAGAGAAACGCAAAAACCTGCTTACAATCCCTTTACCGCACCTCGTCATGTTGCCATGCCGACGTCAAGCACGATGACAGGGGGACCCCAGAATTCTCAGCATATTTTGATGAGCTCAGCTGTATCAATGTCACAAACATTGCCAACATTTGCTGCGCCCATCGAGAGTACCAGAACTCCACCTGGGTCTGGTAGAAATACGCCAGCTACTGCAACGACATCTGGGGCCATTTTGAAGGATGTCCTTAGCAGATAGCATTCAGTGTGAACGTGTCCTGGGTAACTGTATTTCATTTGCTGATGAACATTAAATATAAACAACATTATTAGTGTATCTATATTATATTTTACTCATTCATTGAATGGGTGTTTGTGTATTTTTCTTGCTGGGGTTTAAAATGAACCAGTAGTCAGAATCATTTAGTGACATTTCCAGATTTAAGGGTTGGTGAAGACCTTAGGCATACACCTGGGTAGAACAACTGATCTTTCTTAAACTAGCTGGACTGCATTTATAGTCGTTAAAACTTGGCGTAGTTTCTATTCCCTGTTTCACCGTGATTATGACTGCTCATCAGATTGGTCTGGGGTTAACTAAGTGCTCTAATTATACTGATACTGTGTTACTATTTGCTGAGCATTTTTTAGTGCCTAATGTTCTTGTGAAAAGCATTACATGTATTTAATATAATTTACTGATTTAAATTGATTATTTTGTTTATGTAATCTCTTGCATTTTCTTTTCTGTATTTCCCCCACATAGAATTGCATCCATATCCTAGTTAGGAACATTCCGTTATGATTTCCTATAATATTGATGATTACTGGTGATGCTTTTTGTTCATTTTTTCTTCTTGAGGCAATTTTATGAGATTAGGTTCTTTATAAGTGTGAGCTCATTTCAATGTATTTTACGTCTCAAGTGTTCCTACTTTGTTGAGATTGTCGTCAATGCCTACACATTCTTTTTTATGTCTCTTTCAACATCAGCACAGTTATTGTTGCTGTGGTAATTCATTGCTTAGATCTCATTCCATTCGAGATCCGTCTAGTGTTGGACGTTCTTAAGAATTTGTATAGAATGTTATACATGTGTTCAAGTTTGAATAAATGTGGAATGGTTAGTGATGTGAAACATCTTAAAAGATGTGTGGTTATTTTGTTTGTGTATCTTTTAATTATTATAAGAAGTTAATATTATTGCTATGGCAATTTATGAATATTGTTGAATTCTGTGTTTTGTTTTAAATAAAAGTGATATTTGCTTTGGATAAAGGATACATATTCTATATATTGAGGCATTTTAAGAGCATTTTGTACCATGATTCATGAAGCTGAGTTTTGGACTTGGCATTGATTGGTTATTACTGAGTGAGCCTTAAAGTCAACCAATGACAATGACTTTATGTCAGTTTCATGACTCTGTGGTAATCATAGTTGCAATGTTTTACCTATATAATTTATGTCTGATGGTTAACTTGTATATTTGTATAGTAATATATAATTGAAGAAATCTGATTAATATTTATTATTGATTCATTAATATTCATTACTTAAGTTTGTCATGCATATTCATGAATTACGATGGTTGTCACTGGTAACATGTGATTTTGGGATGAATTCCGTGTATTTAACATGAGAAATTGGTGAAAATAAAAGAAAAATACAGAACCTTTATTGTTTTGTCATTCATTGTTTATTTGGAAGCGCCTCCCTGGTAGAAGTACAGCTGACTTCAAATCACTAACCTCTCACTGATAGAGGGTCGTGAGTTCAAGCCTAGCTACCGGCCACGTCCTTTTATGTGAGACAGTTGCTTACAGAGGATGGGAGTCTAGTACTGGTTCTTCCCAGGAACGATGGTTTGGTGAACTGTCTGCCACTTATGACTCAGACTGCTGAAAATGGGTGTAAACGTAAAAAAAAATCATTATTTATTCAGTACTATATAAAAGAAATTATTGCTTAATAAATACATTCTGATGCCTGATAAAAAAAATATAATGGATGGAAATTAAACATAAATCTTTATGTGAACCTTATAATGAAGAGCAATTAGGATGTGACCAGAAGAAATAAAGACACAAGTTGAACAAAGCAATTAGGATGTGACCAGTAGAAATAAAGACACAAGTTGAACAAAGCAATTAGGATGTGACCAGTAGAAATAAAGACACAAGTTGAACAAAGCAATTAGGATGTGACCAGTAGAAATAAAGACACAAGTTGAACAATAAGTTGTTATAAAGAGTTGTTCCGTGACTTTGAATAAATTGGGAGCTTATTCAGCTCAGCAGAGGTCCATCAATATTACATGAAACAAATTGGCAAGGATGGCTGGATGGTATAAACAAATACACATGAATATGCATAGAAATGCTTCATGAATGGACAGCAGCCAATGAAATAGCTCTAATGACAATTAGAGCGCCTTATCTGTTCATTCCCTTGGTGCAGCTGAACAGGGAACGGGAAACTAACATAATGACTAGTTAGTAACTTATCATACACTCAACACAATTTCTAAATGGCTACCTAATTGATCGTGACTTTAGAAATAAAACTGGACGTACATTTACACTAGAGCTTTGTCACAGGAGCAGATTGTAACATAGACAACATGTTATCTATGTCTCTGACAGGAGTAATGAACACCCCACACGCCGCTTTGTCACAGAATGTTTAAAATCTGAGGTATAAAGGTTTTTCAGAAATGTTAGTGACTATTTCTTAAAGATGCAAACTTGATTTCTTTCGAGAGGCAATTTTACCCTTGGTCTTACGCATGACACACAGTCACATGTGGGTGAACATTTCTGCCAAGTATTTACGAAATCCATCAATATATGACAAAGTTATTAACACGAAAAAAAGGCTCAAAGTTTTACCTTTAAGTGTGACTTATTGCCAGGCACATCCCCACATATTGGTGAACTTTTATGCCAAGTATTTCAAACTCCGACTATCATGAGATGACGAAGTGAACGGACACAAAATAAAATACCATTTTTTTACCTTTAACCCGTAAGTGTGACATTTGAGGTACGGACCTGGGTCTTTTGCAAGACACACGGTCACATATTTGTGAATATTTCAGCTAAGTATTTCCGAAATCTACCAACAGATAACAAAATTAGAATGCAAACATGAAAAATATACCCTATTATTTTACATTTAACCTCTAAGTTTAACCTTGACCTGAGAGGTACATGTATGGACCTGGGTTTTTCTCATGACACATCGCCACATATTGGTGAACACAGCTGCCACCTTTTGTGAAATCTATCCATAGATTACATTTTTTACCTCTGATCTCTAAGTGTGACCTTGACCTTGGAGGTATTGAACTTGGTCTGCATGCGACACATTGCCTCATATTGATGGACATTTCTGCAAAATATTTTTAAAATCCATGCACCCATGAACAACAGACTTATACAACCGGACGGACGGACGCACGGACGGACAATGTGACTCCAGTATACCCCCTTCGTCTGTTGGGGTATAGTAACTTTGCACAACATATCTATCGTATGCGTTTCCTAGTCGATTTATGCAAGAAAACTCGTTACAACCGACTTTAGTTAAGTAAGAGGAAGGGACTGACTTGGAATATTCGGCATGAGAAGCACGTGCACGGCATGGTAGTTGTTCTGCTAGTGCTTAGTCCAACTTAAAATGACCGAAGATGAGTGTAATCGAACAGTCGGAATGTAACCGACTCGAATTCCGATTAGACAGGTAAATGCAATTTTCAGTTTGTAAAATGAATCAAAGTATCCACTATCTTCTCAATTAGCACAAACGCACATTTTGGAGGGGAGTCTTGACACGGCCTTCAGGTTGCACGACACTTCGAACAACAGGCGACATCAAACTATTAAAGTGTTATGGACAAACTTCTAGCGGACCACTGAGAAGTGTTGCTGACTGCTGACATCTGGTGATGACAGGACGGAAGAGTTACCATACACTTACATTAAGGAGATCATTTCAACCAGCAAGACGCATTGTTGGTATGCGCCATCATCTGATAATGCCGCAACCCATACATAGCTGTCCTAAATCTCTCGGTTTGAGGGCCTGTCAGCAATGGAAGGTTCCTATTCTTACCAGAAGGCACTAAGAAATACACTTAGAGTGTGAGGTCCCCCAGTAGAAAATGGGCCAATGTCCTCTTTGTCGATGAGGTGCCGATTACACTTCTTGGCGTCGATGATCGAGTTTGCGTATATCCACCATCAGGCATGAGCAGAACAACGCAAACTGTATGATGCAGACTGATCGTTTTGAAAAGAGGCTCATGGTGATGTAGACTGGTGTGTCATTGCATACGAAGACGCCTAAATTGTATCAATTCAAGATTTAATGCAAGAATGAATTGAAGATGATTGTGCGATCCATGCTAGTACAGTAACGTATTTTGAATCGTACCGAGCGACTATGACCCAAGATATGATAGAAGGGTTGTTTTAAACTATAGATAGAATTTGAACAATGAACAAAGACAACGGCTATATACATATACTCAGTAAAAAAGACACTTTACATTATTCATGTATTGATATTTCAATGCTCATTAAAGAAATAACCAAGGACAGACATCGTGACATTTTAACTGTCGACCCTGTTGAACTATTGAAGGCTTCCAGGGAAAACAACTCAGAATTACTGAACGGAAAGGGGAATGACTGATCTTTTAAAACAGCATTATTGGTATTCAAACTATCCGTTCATGGGCTGTTGACCTGTTTTAATGTTGTAAACATCAATACACGAATTGTTGTAAAGAAAACAAGTTTGATACTGAAAATGTCTAACCCTGATTAATGCAGTTTGAGTCAAACATAGATATGTTTCAAATTACCTCCCTTTGAATTAAAATAAAATCATATTTACTGTTGCATTTTTGGTCAACTGTGTTTGCATAAACTGTTAATTTCTTGAACGAACTGTGTCGGTTGTAGTCCACTGCATATCATACAACTATTTTATCAATGTACGGGACCTTTAGGTGAATACACAGTCAACTAAAGTTGCGTCAATGGAAATTTTACCTAAAATGTGTAAAGTTTCTTTTTTTTTTTGTTGAGTATATATCAATTTTCCTTAGGATTATTTTGTCCGTGTAATTGTTTAACTAGATTTTTTGTTGATGATGTTATAATCAAATGAACAAAATCACATTATGTATTGATCAGTGACTGTGACGATGGGACCATTATGTGTAATGGTCCTAGTCATTCGTGGAATATGCGACACATATACAAACGTGATTGGTATACTTAAATATAATTATAAAAGATTGCACTAAAGTTGTACTCGACCATGTAGGTATTGGTATTAGGGAATAGAAACCTCAGCCATGGTACATATGTCGCAATCAAGAGGTTCTAGCCTTCTTACTTACACTGATCAAAGTCCCTAATCTACAATAAAATACTGATGAAAACTACGACCCTACTAGTATCTAAAGGGCAGAGACATCTGTCATACTAGTACATATGCCGCAAGCAGGATGCGCAAACCATGAAAAGATGCTAATTACTTAAAAACAGTCTTTAAGATCCAAACCGCAACTGATTGAAATTTGCTCATAAACCTCTTTTAGTCCAGTCAGTGTAGCCTAAAAAGAGGGTCAACCTAGACAAAATTGCAAAAGTTTTTATTTTATGTCAGATTGTATCTACAACATATACTCTTTCATGTGTTAAAAGTCCCAACATGAGGCATGCGCCTATGTCAGGAAATTTCACTCTGAATGTGACCACTGTCTGTAACTAGAAATCAACAATGCTTTATAGTCATTAACTACAGAAACACAATTAATTGGTCAGAAATCACTTAAACTCTTTATTTCTACTGAATACATTACATAATTAATTATGTCAAATAAGTTTGCTGTGAAATTTACAATTAACACTGATGAAAATCCAAATTATTTCCTAGTTACAGGGTTAATTTACCCCACCCACTAATGGAATATTAACGTCTGATTTTTATTCTTACGTTTGTTATTTATTATATGAAATATTTACATAGTGGGTTTAAGTCATTCATAAAACATGCATTAACAAAAATTAGACATGTTAGTATTTGAAATGTGAGTAAACTTTGATTAGAATATATTTTGATATTAAAAGGTAACGTGCATAGGATAACAACATGAACTGCTTAAACGTAGTTCTTAGAACAAATTTGATGACAATAAGGTTGTTATCATTTATTGTATAAAAATATCAAAATAAAAAACACAAACATATGAAGAATGTGGATTTTTGTGAATATTATAATTAAAGAACCATAATTATATTGTGTTGAAAATATTTTATTTACAGTATATGTGGTTAAGTTCATATCATGATTATTATTTTCGCGAATGACAAATTTTAAATAACTTAATCCGTAATTCGCAGCAGATCCATGTTTAACTTATACATTATCATACAATAGAAAGCCTCTTGTATGATAATATATGACAGGGCCCTCATTTGACACTTGGTGGGCAAAATATGGGCACCATTCCTGTCCTCAAATATACTTTCTTCCCCAATCTTAAAATTCCCCTCCAGAGCAATGTTTTTTTGCTGATTTGAAAAGAAGATTGTAACAAATGGTTGGTATTAAGATAATTGTATATTAATGCACATTTTACTGTAAGCTTTGAATGTTTAGTGCATGGTTTTAAGACAGTTTTAAAAAATCCCCTAAAATTCCCCTTTTTCCTCAAAATGATGTGAAATTCCCCTAATGGAGGGCCCCTATACCCTTTTCCCTAAAGTGCAGCTAGAGACCTGTATGTAGTCATATTTAATATATTTGCCAAGTTTGCCACACAAGAAACATTTAAAATGTATAAACATTATTAGACACCCTAATACAACCACTTATACAGTACATGTATACTTAAAAATTCAAAGTAGCTAATTATATATATCAATCAATAACAATAAATACCATTGTAATACACTGTATTTTTATTCTATGTACAAACTTCAATCAGTGCAACATGAATACTAACAGAAAGCATGTATGGTTTATCTTATTCATTCATATTTACAACTTAGAAATAACAATGCTCCATTCTTAAACCAAGTCCATCAAGTCAGTGTTTGGTATTCATCAACAGTTTCTATGTACTGAATTACTTCCAAAATGCTTTGGCCTGATCACAATCCTCAGGTCTACATGGACTTCATGATTTGTGTTCTGGCATATAAACCTTGGAACTGTCCTTTATAGTTCTAAAGTTAATGTTACATCATAACATGCTTAGTGATAAAGAACATCAGCAGCAGGAAGGTCTACCACTTGCGAAAGCCTTGCATTAATATCTCTTAATATCCAGAAGTCTCCCTTAAAAACACAATCCCTTTTTATAATATTTTGAAATTCTAAGCTTCATACTGGAAAAACATCAAATTATCTTTTATGTGCAAAAAAACAATATTTAACTGACAAAGAACAGAATAAGCATGTAACTAATCAGAATTAGAACATAGTTATTTTGAAGTTTCTATCTCATGTATTAAAAAAGTCAGTTCTCTATTTTTTTTGTTAGACAACTAGTTCAGTTATTTCTGCACTAAACATGCACAAGAACTCATGGCTGCAATGCCATAGAATTGCCTGTCTTGCTTATGATCCCATTACATCTTTTCTATCTAATGGACACTGTAGGTGCAGACTGTAGGCTTTGATCTCGAACACTACTCTTACATATGGCACAAAGCTGACCCATCCTAAAATGATACACAAGTATGGTTCAATGTAAAAGTCAAGAAAGTTGCCACAAAAGTATTAGCTGAAAATTAACAGTAAAGTTGATATTTTAGAAATAACTTCTCAACTTACTAACATATACTCATATACACTAAAATACACTTAATGGAGACAAAAACATAACATGGAAACTGGTGTGTTTAAACATGACTCATCAATATCATAAGCACCATATTTTGTACAATAAGATTCATTATTATCTTTAAGTCCCATAAGCATATACATTTATTGGTCTTAATAGTTTCTATTTGTCTTATAACAGAGGAATCCAGGGCGTTTTCCTCCCGTGCATACTTCATAGCAAGAAAAAATACTTAGTGGAATGCTTAGAATATAGCACAATAGAAACAGATTAAGCAAATTTGATAATCATCTAATTGAATGTAACCATTGTAAGTTATGTAACACATATCTAATTCTAATTTCACTTCTGCATATCAATTAATAGATACTTACACAGTTCTATCAAGAATTTGTATGATTAATTCTCTACTGATCCTATGGCCATCTTCAGTAAGGGTTCTAGTCTCATTATGACAGTTGTCCTATCTGTAATATAATTTTTGCAACAAAAGTGAGAATTCAACAAAAAAGTTACAACATTTAAGTTAGATCAGGTGAGTGAACTCAAAATGTCTTATCTAACAAATATAACTAGACTTATAACTACATGACTACTGTTGTTAAAATGTATGGAGAATGTTAAGTATGCCATGTTTGCAGAATATATTTCCTGTACTTCATAAATAGCTCTTTATATATTTGCCTAATCAAGCTATTTTTTTCATTTAGTATTCCATGACATTGAAAACATTTAGATTTAATATTGACAATAAAATGTAGAACACTTTGAAACAACATGTTAAAATCAGTTTTAAATCAGAAAATAAAAACAACTTACTTAGTCTTTTCTCATGCAATTTCACTACTTGGCAACCAATCCTCATAGATATCCAAGGGTTTGTTCTACTTCTACAAAAACAAAACAATGTACACACATAAAATATCAAATAAAATGCTTTAAAAAAATAAAACAGTGTATAGATTGTCCATTTATTATGTTGCTTGCAGACAAACATTACATTTTTGACAGTATTATGGCACTTACATATTAAAATTATGCAGAGCTTGCTTCTGAAAATTGATATTTTTTAAAACTATATGCAATTACACTTATCAAATGTTGTTGTGAAAAATATATGCTGTATATAATATCCTACATTGCACAGCTTTTGTTATTCTTTGGAAACCAAATCCACTTTTCTTTTCATGGACAATGTTTATCAAAAGCAAAGGGCTTTGGCAATCGTCACAAAACATCTTCCTGGCCATGGCGCACAGAGTAGCTCAACAATCCAACAACCTTGTTTTAGAACTATGTTTCCACAGTGGACAGGGTCCTGTAAAACATCGACCCCAAGTCCTTCAACAACTTGCCATGCATTATTAATCAAATTTACTACATCAAAAACGATATGATAATTGTTTAAGTAATAGTCTACTGTTCAACGTCATTGATTAAAAGTTTAATAATTCATGTCAATCAGTTTCGTTTCAAAGTCAAAATAGACCCTGTGACGTCAAGTGACATTTTTCCATAATATCTGGTCAAATTCAGCAAAATAAAGACTTAACATCCAAAAACCACTCTAGCAAATCCGTAAACAATCTTAAATAACGAAACAAGTACAAAAGAAAAACGATAACTTTACTCACCAAACTGTCCAAGTGAGTGGGTGGGGTAATTGCGCTATTCTGCATAGTAGTTTCTAACGACGTTTTTGAAGTACCAGCACCCAGTTGTGCGATTTCCATGTGACTTGTAATATTTTAGTTCGTGTTACATTGTATACTTTCGCCAAATTCCCTTTTTTAGACGGAATTGCGAAGAAATTGTTGTTGCGTTTACGGCTTTTGTAGATAACGTTGCTTATCCGAAAACTATACAAGAATTTAACTGGTTCCCGTTTCATTCTTCAGAGCGGTTAGAATCAGCGGGACCCAATTTAAACAAGAATTGTCTCCCTTGTTGTAATAATTAACTCGTCTTTAAGTCTAAATTTCTCGAAAACAACAAAAGCAAATTTGTGGGACTTTTTTCTGTATGTTATTTACATAGTGTTCTTTCGTACGGAACAAAAATAAATTCTTTTGCAATTTTGTCTAGGTCAAATATTTCCCTGACTGGACTATTTCTATATGTGCGCATATAGTCTTTTTTCTGATAGGTCAATATAGAACTTCAGTATAGATACAAACTAATGTTTTCAAAAATATTGCGGTCGTCTACATAATGGGCAAAAAAACATACTATTCCGTAAATCATGGATGGATGGATGCATTTATTTTTTTTCAGATAGTAATTGTTAATTTATCACTCATATTAAATAAAAAGAAGCTACTTACGCAGTAGATATTATGCAGACTGACGCTGAACATTTAATTAGCAATTAAAACTAAGGGAGGTAACTGCAGTGAAACTAGAAACGTTTAAAACCCAAAGGATACGTTCCGCCACGTTCAGCCATTAAATTTAGTCTGGATTACCTGCCCCTTACACTATGTGATACTGGTATTACGTAGCATAGTACGACGGGAACCAGACTACCATTAAATTGTGATACGGTCTGAACCAAAGATAATGCGGCCTGTCACTTGGGCAATGCTAGTAGCTAATAACGCCATTAGCATAAGAGCACTTTTTGGACCTTTTGGACAGAATTGTTAGAAACTTACCACATCGACTTACTTTGGGTGTTTTTGAACGTAATGTGGACATGGGTGAATATAAAAAATCATTCAACAATGGTTTCTTTAGCCATACATTGTTTCTATGAGGACCAGACGTCGAGCGGTTCATTGCTGCAGGATGAGACCATAATTATATGAAATATGGTTCGTACAAAAACTTAGACTTTCTACAATGTCAGGTTAAAAATAGGGTAAAATCAAAATAATTATCCAGAAATTCCCTATAATCCAATCATTCATTGAAGGTATAAAAATCTTAACTCCAAAAATTCTTATATAAAAAAGGGCCGACACATTTTGGAAACTTTTATTATTTTTATAGGTTTCCATAACAGAAAATGATTTACCAAGAGATTGTTTAAAAAATACCTTCCTTCGTGTTATTATTTTTAAGTTTGCATTGAAGTCTATGGGAGTAAGTTGAGTAACCCATTTTTAAAGATTAAAGACAAAAGAACATTTATTGAAAGAAAGCTCACACGGTAAAAAATGCCATACACCGTGAATATCAATCTAATTTGATGAAGTAAATTAAAGGTCATCATGCAATATCAGATTTATAGAAAAATCTATTTTTCAACAAGGGCAACAACTCTTACAAAAAATAAAAATAAAAGTCCTTGAATGAATTACTCTTTAAATGTCAATCGGTAAATCCTGGAAAACATTGCAAATAGAATGCAGTATAAGCTGATAAATTTCTATGAAGTATGTTGGTTGGTTGTCTTCAAATTTACCAAAAACAAAACAAACAAACAAAAACAAGGAGACTGGTTAGAAATTTTGTTCACGGTATGCACGTGCGGAACAATTTACATGTATACACGCTTGTGAATCCTTCGTATGAAATGGATCAGAGAAGGCCGTGATTCGGGAGGTTGAATGTTTGTTACGATTTATGTGTGTCAATTTCCCATGCGTACGTATTTCTTTACCATGAAATACGAGATATTATTACTACATGTTTGTATATCATCTTACCAATACTACAGTAACGCTTCTGTTTAAAATCTATTTATTCACACCCACTAAATCGTACACCGCAGTTTTCAAAATTACATAATTTCGTGAATTGCGCCTACACTTTAAAGCCATTTATAACAATTTTTACGTCGACTGAAACTGTATCGGTGTGATTAAAGCAATTTTAAAATACCGCGCTGCAAATTTTTATGTTTTGTTTCCGAAGCAGACGATACTCATGACAGGAATTCGTCAGACAATTGCTATTTTAATTAAATGTCAAAAATGTATGTAATCGACCTTACATTGTATTAAAACTATACTAATATCAAGGACTTATATACATACATGTATGAATATAAGTCCTTGCTAATATCTACTTCAAACACTTCACAAAAACAACAAAAAATCAGACTGTTTCACGATTCATTGAATCGGTGAAACTGTAATGCTCTGAAAGCGTATGTAAATAATCCACTGGTTGAAATGTTCATCTGATCTGTTAATAAATACACTTATACACAAAGAAATAAGAATATTTCTTTATCATTTTACGAATCTAATATAAAATACACTGTACATACATCGGAAGTGCGAAACTGAATGTATTTTTTATCTATAAATAATGTGGTCAACCAACTCTCAGATCAAGTACTTTCTAAAATTTCCCTGAATGCTCAATTTTAGTCCATTTCCGCCGAGTGATCGACTCGACACTCCTATCGCTTGGCCCAAAATAGCAAAATGTTATTATTTATTTATAAACAAACACGCCTGGAAAGAATGCAATAGTCTCTTAAGTTTACTGATAGCTGACGGTATATTTACATTCTTCACACTTAAGCTAAACAGACATTAGTATCTATACATACCTATACTTTAAGAGCCAAATATTATTGGAATAACTTTTTTTTCCGATTTTCCGTAACAATAAATTATATTTTTAAGAAAATAATGTTTCCTACATTTGTTTGCCAGTAATCATAGATTTGGGGGAAAATGACAAAAAATGTGTTTAATTGTTGCTAATATTTCCTGGAAAGATCTGCGTATAGTTTGATTGAACCAGTTACAACGGTATCTATTTGCTGATGAGCAGATTTGGCTTCCGTGCGTTTGGTAATGCGAAACTCAACATACCGTGAAATTCGCACGTTTGATCGACCAATCAGGCGATTGTAAATGTATTCGCCTGTAGATGTTAAACGCCTGATCAGGAACGTTATTTAGATAACTAACGGGTCGGATTAGGGCCGGTGGAGATTAGCTCGAAAATATATGTATAAATACAAATCATCGCGCTGATCTACTCTACAGTTTTATTACAGTTATGCAAATAAGAATCGATTGGATTTTAGCATAGTTATTTCTCGTTAATTTTTCCATCACTGTGTAAGTGGAAGCATACATTTCATTATCCTGGATTTACCTACAGGGTGACTAAACACAGAGTAAATATAAACATCATGGAATTAGGTTTTTTATTCGGGCTAGTTTTCCTGCATTGTGTAACGGCCGTGCCACTCCGTCTTTTCTATCCATACGGTGAGTCCCGTGGAGACTCCAAACTTAACAAAGGTGATGATACAAGCTCGCCGGAGATTCAGATCGACAACCCCATACATTACTATGACGAAGTTTTCTCTAGTTTGTTTGTAAGTATACACAATTTTCTCAATCATTTGAACAAAGACCTACTATATAGTATAGGTTTTTGATTTGAATCTATGATACTATGGGTTCTATACCCTGTCCCGCATAAAATATAACTTATATTATATAAGATCTATTTATGATATCTTTAGATCTATTTCAAAGAAATTATTTATCATATACAGCATTGAGAGTTTGTCCTGTCCATACAAACACATTGCTTTTAGATCTGAAAAGTTCTTATATAAAACATTTTTTCTGGTCTTACAAATGGTCGTATATATATAACTGACTTCCTGTCTTACATGGTCAAATTTCAGTGTATTCCGCATGTGTATCTGTAGAATTACCTATATATTACTAATTTCAAATTCTATCTTTCTTTATATTCATCGAATACTTAATTAAGTTGAAAATTTATTTGCAACTGCGGTTAACTCATGTTTCAAAGTTTATTGCTTTAAATAGGCCTCCGGCCCATACACAATCAAACATATATTATAACTTACTGACCGTTTATTCACTTCGCGAACTGTTTAAAGTTCTATGAATAGTATCGTTAGGGGGCCCCATGAAAAGTCGAATTTTCTTATACATGTACAAGTATGTTCTTTTAACATACAGTATACTACAAGAAACAAGTACTTTGCCTATCATTATCATCGAATGGAAGGAGGATGAGTCATATTCGATCAACAATCTTATCTTATACTTCCCAACTTTGCCGTGTAGCCAACATGTGCATTTAATAGTGATCAGAATGTACACCTATTTGTAGGACGGCGTATATACATGTACACATAGTTTTTTCGCACACCCTAATAACACCTTTATCTTTTTTATCCCCTGATAAGTTGAAAATATATTACGGATTTATTTCTAAAATAAACACAATTCTTTTCAAACCGGCTTGTAAAAATGTATAATATTTGTACAGCCATTCTTTGGTAATCACCACTTTTTTCGTGGCACACATTCTTCAACTGTTGGATTAAATGTTGGGTGTGAACTACAAGCATTAAAAGAATATCAACACATATCAACAAACTAGCATACCTGTGTAAAGATTTTCTCCTTGTACACATTTTCTAACAGAGAAATTATTATCGTATAGTATCGTCTGGGATGTTTTATGGATCTATATCTTTACATCAATAGATGCTAGGTAGACAGTGTATAGTAGAATTTATGCAATACACAAAAGCATTTGAGTATAGACTATTATTTCCTTCATTTTGAAGATGGTAGCACTTTTGTTACCTTTACTTTGAAGCCTGAGTTCAACATTTTGACTAACTAACGCGAATACATTTTCAGTTGTCCCACAGAATACCTCAGGTAATTGATATCACGTAATATATAATTATACAGAAATCTACACAAATTACCGTTAGATAAACATTATCAACACTTATGATTGTGGTATATTCGTAATTATTTACCGATGATGTTTTTGCGCAGAAAACAAAATGACTTCAACTCGCATCATTTTACCATTACCGACTATCTATCTACCATCGTAGGTCCCTATTCCAACTGTCTATCTACCATCGTACGTCCCTATTCCAACTGTCTATCTACCATCGCACGTCCCTATTCCAACTACCGAGCCAAGTACTATATACTCGTCTAGCAAATCACAAGAAAAGGGCTATAATCGTGTATCGGTGCTTTACACCGAGCATGAAAAAGAACCAGAGAAAACTGTTTGAAATAAGAGTAGGGACACAAATGCCTGGTTCTCCTGTATCTTATCACCCCGCTCTCTGGGTCGGCCCTGGAATGGGTCGTCAAACAACAGATGCACACTATCATCGCACATTTTGTAGTTTTGGCCAAGGTTTGTTAAAATAAAGTACAATTCAATCGTAAGTTTTTGAACGCTTACGCGCCCAACAAACAACTCTCAGAAATTTCTGGTTACGAAAATGCTTCTAACAGAATAACACGTGATTTGTTCACTCACTCTTGTTAATGAACGCGAGAATAGAAAAAAACTCATTGTAAGACACTCCACCCGTAAGATTTGGTTCCCCGCCCATTGTAAGAAAACCCCACTCTTGAGTTTTGGTTATCCGCTCATTGTATGTCATTTACACCCTAAGGTTTGGTTCCCTGCTAATTGTAAGAACAACCCTCCCATAAGATTTGGTTCCCCGCCCATTGTAAGAACACCCCACCCTTGAATTTTGGTTATCCGCTCATTGTAAGTCACTTACACCCTAAGGTTTGGTTCCCTGCTAATTGTAGGAACAACCCTCCCATAAGATTTGGTTCCCCGCCCATTGTAAGAACACCCCACCCTTGAATTTTGGTTATCCGCTCATTGTAAGTCATTTACACCCTAAGGTTTGGTTCCCTGCTAATTGTAAGAACAACTCTCCCATAAGATTTGGTTGCTCAACCGTTGTAAGAACACCCCACTCTTAAGTTTTGGTTCCTCGCTCCTTGAAAGAACATCCCTTCCATAAGGTTTGGTTACCCGCTCATTGTATGTAAGAACATTCCTCCCATAAGGTTTGGCTCCCTGCTCATTAAATAAGAACACTCCTACCATAAGAAGTGTCTTTCATTCTTGTGATACATTAATATAATATAAATATCCATTAAACAAAAGAAAAACTATTAGTTTTCCCTTCTATTATCAATATTCTGTTATCTGAAAATCAACCCACTTTCGGTCGATCGTGTTCGTGCCCTGATTGTTATCTACCAGCTGTTCCGACATTTTGGCTAAGACCGGGTTTGATGTTGATTTTATACCTTTCTGTATCATTATGAACTATACTAATACAAGGATTCTTATGTAATTAGGCTTAGTTTATATGCTTCTTAATATACATTCATCCCATTGTTTCTTAAGTTTAACCGTACTTTCTATAAGTTTTATATATGCGAGGCATTATTATATCGCTGTATATATTTTTGAGTGTCTAAACTAAAATTACATATGGTGCATTGTGCAAAATTAATGGCACTTGACTCTAAGTGGACATGTAGCCACTGTTGAGGCCACCCTTTTGGATATAGATCTTGTTTAAATTCGAGTTTTGAAAACTTAAGACCTATCGATAGCATTTGATAATATTGTTTTCGATTTTAATATACTTCCGTAAATTTGGCTTGCCCTCGTTTTCGTTTGTTATATTTAAAACAGCTATGACTATATATAATTGTTATGGTCATGGAGTTTATGATTGGTTTTTTAAACAATGGGAATTCGATACAAAACACAGAACACATTTTATTAATGAACCACAGTGTTACATTCATGATACAGCAAAGTTGCTATGCCCAAATGGCAAAGTTGCAATTCTTCATTCCATATGGCAAAGTTGCAATTCTTTGTACATTGGCCCATAAAGAAAAGTTGCAATTCTTCGTTCATTGGCCCAAATGACAATGTGGCAATTCTATATTATTATCATTATTATCAATATAATATCATACACCTCAGTGAATGTATTGTTTAATGTCCATTTGGACACCCGCTCACTTATAATTACCGATCATTACTCGATGTTTCCAAAGCCGCTTTCTTCCTGGAAAGTTAATTCATTGACCGTGTTTTCTCTAAGTTCTGTTTCTTAAATTGCGTGTCTGTTTCCGTTCAAACAACACATCATATAGTTGAGAATAATTCGGAATGAATTCTAAACTTAAAACTATGCGATATATCGATACTACATTTTGTTGTATTTTAATAGCAACAGTCTAGCATGCCTTTGTTGATCCCACCCATCGAACCGGATTTGTTTTGCCCAATTAGGACGGTAACACAAATATAATTTGCTATTATTTTATATGTTTACAATATTTTACACGTGTTCCTTATAAATTTGGCATAAAATACAACCTCTCCAGAGCGTCCATCTCCATAGCAACACCATCTCTTTAACATCAGCTTGATGTTCTGTACTGCTCGATTTAACTATTAATTTGACTCACGAGACCAACAGTCTCTCAATAGCAACATAATTCAAGGGTGTTGATTTGGAGAGGTTGCACTGACGTACAAATCTTTGGATTGGGTATAATGTGTTTTATGTGTACACGTTATAATAGGAGAGATCGGCGATAACGATTTGTATCTTTGTATATATTATATGGATCATTTTTCCTCTTTATTAATTCCTTTGGGAGCGGAGGCGTGCCTGACTCGTAAATGAACAGTTTATATTCTGAACATAATCTGGAGTTTACTGTTACATTTTATTGCGAAATAAATCAAGAACTCGTTATAGTGTCATCTTGTTATCTTTATTAATTGATAACTTCCTGCCCCCGAAAAGCTTCTGTGTGTCTCTGATCATCAATGTTTCGCCGTGAAACTAGGCCATCTTATTTTTAACTGATAGACCGCGTGTTTTCTTTAGTTAAGTATCTCATGATAAGCGATTTAGGAACTCATGTATGCTGCTAGTATTCATCAATTTCTACACGATAAATACAAAGAAAATACCGTGATTGTTGTGTTTATATACTTGTTTCGTAGATGAAGCGTGTTGCAAGAATCCCTTGGTTTGTCTGACCGATTGGAATACTAGTAAGCAAGAACTCGGAACTTAATTGAAGCGCATTATACATGAAAGCCGGCTCTCATTCCAAACAGATGTCAATGATATTTCATGATTCGCTTATTTCTGCTAACACCTGTTGAGATGATTGTGTGAGCTTTCCTGATAGTTTCCTAAACGAAACGATACCTGTATCAATTGCACGAACGCCAATAACTGCAGGGTTTGGTATGCGCTTGCTAATTAATGAGTATTTGTTTGATGAAAACGTAAATGATCTAGACAAATGATTCAACAAAAAGCGTTTGGTCATGGAAGAATATTGTTACTATAGGAATAGATATTTTAGTTTTTTTTTCATCTTATTCAAAATAAAACAAGTCATATGTCTAAATTTTACACATAGAATATTCTTGTCTTTGTATCGTGAGCACATACAATATTACCTCAATTCATCGCAATTTTACTTGTTTATGCATCTTTCTGTGGACCACTGTTGTATATTTAAAAATGCATTTAATGATATTAAAGTTTATTAAGTTTATTTGTATACAATCCTGTAAGTCATATGGCCTATGACGATACATGTTATAATACAATGGTATCGCAGAATAAATGAAATATACATATAAACAAATAAAAAGGAGAAGGTTTTACAATGAAGCAGACCATGTGCATAAAATCAGTATAAGTAATAAAGCAATATTAAATATAAATACAGTATTTTCACTCAAAATACACGAACCTGCAAAAAACGAATACTTACAGAAAAACATTAAACCGAAAGAAAAATATCTATCTTTTTATCTTAATTGTTATAATATGTCAATGATTAGTTTATAATAAGTAAAACCACGCCCTTTGGATTCAATATACATGTATTTTACAACGTTAAGACATGTTAGATGATCAAATACTGTCAAAGCAGTAGGAACGGCGGGGCTAAGGGAGGGCTATGAATAATTTCACCTGAATTGGTACTTGTAAGGGGCTAAAATCACCCCCAGTTGTCAGACAAAATCTATAACTCCCCCCCCCCCAATCTGAACTTGCCTTCGGGTCTGATTTAGAATTATTTATAAACAAGAATTGACACAAAGCAGACATGCTGTCAGCAGTAAGTATAGATCCGTGCTGAAAATGATCTTATATGACGTGATCTTTTGATAAACTCGCGTCGATAGTTAATTTCTATGCATGCCATGATTAGCTCAGCTGATAAGCCCAGTTTACGACGTGTGTTAAATTTTGTTTTATTACATATTTAATCTTTTAACTGCTTTTAAGACACATTATTTGTCTTTTAGCACGCTCAAGTTAATTACCAGTCCTGGTACACCATACAGTAGTCGTTTACAAATCATAAATTGTAAAATGAAATGACAACGAAATGATAACATGCAAAAAACATAAAAACGAAGAATATCAAAGTTTTGGATTGTTCCATTTTGTAGTTGATATGCTTTCCTATTTAAGTACTCTTGAAGGCACCTCAATTGTATTTTTTATCTGTTGTTTAACGGCCAATTTGACAGATATGGTCATTTCAGAACCTCCAAAGAGAGAGAGAGAGAGAGAGAGAGAGAGAGAGAGAGAGAGGGGAGATAAGATACAGGAGAACCCAGCATTTACATCCCTACTATTTTCAGAGAGTTATTCCTGGTTCTTTATCGTGCCCGGTGTAAAGCACCGACTCACGTCTCGACATTTTCACTGTGATTTCTAGACACAGTACTTGGCTCGGTAGTTGAAGACACTTTAAAGTGTCAAATCTTTCTTGTACGTTGAACTTCATAATCGTTCAGTCTCTGATCTTGGCAATCATAGTCTAATCTATCATCATCTTTATTGCGATGTTCGTCAAGCTCAATTTCTCTCTGTAAATCGTCTATGAAAATCATTTCCCCAGTAAGTTTAGCCATAACTGTGTAATAGATAGGCTGTAAGTGTGTCTTGTAATTACTTGTATATAAAGTGCTACGGAATTCTCATGCGCTGTACTGTTGTCTATGGAATACCTGAACTGACTTAAGTGTTATGTCCGTTGGCAATTTAGATATGTTGTACTTGTAGTTCTATAAAATACAGCGCAACCTTTACAAAGCAACACCCTTTGGAAGAGGCAAAAATATGTCCTTGTTGAAATGTTGTTGCTCAAGAGAGAATAAAATGGTAGTTTAGTGGTACAGTTGGGAACATGCAGTTGTTGAAGGAGGTGGTTTCTCAAGAGAGAAAAAAGAAAGAGAGTCGCTCTAGAGAGGCTGCACTGTAGATTAATTATTTTCAATCCTGTAAATCAGGAGACCAATGAGGAGTGTACATATACAAACATTTAAAAAATCATATATACAAATGCGGAGAAGGCTAAGACAATATTAAAATAATTTTAACAAACCTTCATTATACAACCGTAACTGTGAAGGATAGGAGATTTGAAACAAAACTGCAACAGGAATAGATAAACTGAATTATATTATACGATCTAACGCTTGAAACATGAATTGAAATGCCTTTTTATATTTTCAATGTAAAGCTATCCAGATAGGTAACGCCATGTACCTTATATGTGTTTTTGTCATATATCATTTAAGTATTAGTCAGATTTTACCAAAAATGCTTTCTTTTCCAGGTGAATTCTAATGGTCATATATCATTCGGATCGGAACTTCCGGCATACCAACCCACTATGGTTATACCATTAGGTATGGAAGTGAAGGTCTTGGCAGCATTTTTAGCGGACATAGATATTTCTATATCAGGAAACGTTTTTTATAGGTAAATATATTATACTCGTATATGAATACGTTCAATATAATTATATTACATTCTACGTCCATTTAAAATCAAAGTACTGAAAGTACTCATGGAAACTGAACTTACATAGATCTGCATTACAACTAGTAAAAAACTTGCATGGCGGATGTAGAAAAACGCAATACTTTGGAACGCATCAAAATTCATGCGCGCTGAGCGAGTAGCGACTATGAAAACCTGAACTATTGTTCAGTTTCCAAAAATAGTGCATAGCTACCTACAAGCTCACTTGACTCAAGTGATGTGGCGCGTGCTGAGGAATAACTCACAAACTACTGAGTTAAAATAGTCAATTCTAAGTTCACTAGAATATATCCTTTCTGATTCATCTTATCTCTACCGTCAGTGAATTCATAGATAATTCAGTTTGCTATGACCATTGGTTATATGAAGTTCAAAGCTAAAAATATGAAAAATAAGCCTGAAAAATAATCGTGTTTCCGGTCACGTGACCGACCCCTTTTTATGACCGACCCTTAAGTTCATATCAGCCAAATCAGAAAATATTTGGGGACGAATCGCGCTCCCAAAGTACGAAAATTCTTTAAAACTTTTGTCCAAAATTCAATTTCCATGGCATCGCCAACATTTTTGATAAAGGAGTATGTATGTTAGATAACGGTACGAACTACCATTTTCTCTTTAGGTTAACAACCTATTAACTAAGATGCATGTCTGTCAGATTAAAGGAACCAGAACCGAATGTATGGTTCAAACAGCTTTCTGTCTCCTCTATGTTACGTGTGGTTTTGTACTTAGCTTCGAATTTTGGCATTTGTTGAATTTCATCAAGTACAAATTAAAGCCCGTCTGGTTTCTGAAAAAATGATAGTGTTTTTATAGTCTGGCTTTGTTTTCGTCTGTTTTAACTAATTGAACGAAAGTGGAACGGACATTTAATCTTTTATTTTGTGCATCATACAGAATTTTTTTTTACATTCGGCACCCCTCCGTTGTTTATCGCTCATCGTCTGAAGTTTGAAGGCAATGGTTAAAATGCGTTCATATTTTACAAAACGGTCAATTGCACAATTCATGTACATACTCTTTGTCTGATAAATCGACTTCTTTGATTGGTGATTTTCATCAGACATAACTAGAAGCTCTTTGTAACGCTTAAATCAAAAGATTGCTGCTAATAACTTACGATTAAGATCTCTGCGAAGTTGTATCTCGTGAATTAGGTAATTATTATGTTACCTGTAAAATCCAAAGCGACATTAATTTTCTCTTTTTCATTCCAAGATGTTCTATTGCTTTGTGTTTTATTCAGACGTTTGTACTAAATTCTGTAATATGTTACCCCCTTGGCACATATTATATTACTATAGTGTTATGACTAAGGCTTTGAAAAACGTTTGTTTCTGGTTACATTCTCATTAAAATAGGATGGCTAGGTATTCAAAACGTGTTGAAAAGTAAAATAAGTGAGATAGTGGATCAATGTACCGACCGTAATAAGAGAAAAAAACTATGGTCGGTTAGCCAGACAAAATACTTCAATTTGAACAGTGTATGAACTTCGATGAAAACCCACCCGCCTCCGTGGTCGAGTGGTAAAGGTCGCTGACTTCAAATCACTGTAAGCTCTCACTGATAGAGGGTCGTGGGTTCGAGCCCAGCTTCCGACCATGTCTCTCTATGTGAGAAAGTAGGCAGTTGCTTACAGAGGATGGGAGTCTAGTACTGGTTCTTCCCAGGGACGATGGTTGGGTGAACTGTCTGCTTCATATGACTCTGACTGTTAAAACAAACAAACAAACAAAACAAATCGATGAAAACGTCCATTATACATGTATTTGACATAAGATTATATTGATAGGGACTTATCTCCTTTTTGAAGAGTTCCTGAATATTTTCTAAATGTTTTGAGCTTTTACGTTTAGTGAAGTAAATTTTTAGTTGAATAAGTCTTATGTTAAATACAAAAATGTAGGTACGTGTGTTACTTTTTCAGAGAATCCATTGAGGTAGCTTTGTTACAACGTGCCGCCGCTGATATCCAAGCCCATTTTAGTGGATATACCGACTTTGAACCTGATAGTTTATTTATTGCTACGTGGGATAATGTTGCTGGGTACAGCGGAGATAGAAATGATGTAAGTATCTTGTTTGTTTAGACTGAGATTTGGCCTTGATACTCAACATTTGGCTATTTTTGTAATGCAACAGATGTTTTCATCACTAGAGCTTATAAGCTTAAGTACTCACTCACTCATTTATTTGAGATTTCAATATTACTCTTTTTCTTAAAACAACAGAAATAAATGAAGTTTCATCCCAGTGCATGCGCTATAAATCTTTAATAAAACCATCTTAAAGAAAAATCAGAGTACTGAAAGTACTCATGGATATTAGACTTAATAGACTTACATAGAAACATGGAATGGGGACTAGTTTATTACGTCTACGCCTCTATATCTGGTTTACACCTCTTTATCTCGTCTACACCTCTATATCTGGTCTACACCTCTATATCTGGTCTACACCTCTTTATCTCGTATACACCTCTATATCTGGTCTACACCTCTATATCTCGTGTACACCTCTATATCTCGTTTACACCTCTATATCTCGTCTACACCTCTATATCTCGTGTACACCTCTATATTTCGTCTACATCTCGTTATCTCGTCTACACTTCTATATCTCGTGTACACCTCTATATCTGGTCTACACCTCTATATCTCGTCTACACCTCTATATCTCGTCTACACCTCTATATCTCGTCTACACTTCTATATCTCGACTAAACTTCTATATCTCTTCTACACCTCTATATCTCGTCTACACTTCCATATCTCGTCTACACTTCCATATCTCGTCTACACTTCCATATCTCGTCTACACTTCCATATCTCGACTACACTTCCATATCTTGTCAACACTTCTATATCTCTTCTACACCTCTATATAACTCGTCTACACTTCCATATCTCGTATACACTTCCATATCTCGTATACACTTCCATATCTCGACTACACTTCCATATCTTGTCAACACTTCTATATCTCTTCTACACCTCTATATATCTCGTCTACACTTCCATATCTCGTCTACACTTCCATAATTGGTCTACACTTCCATATCTCGTATACACTTCTATATCTCGTGTTCACTTCCATATCTGGTCTACACTTCTATATCTCATCTACACCTCTATATTTCTCGTCTACTCTTCTATGTCTCTTCTACACCTCTATATACCTAGTCTACACCTCTATATACTAGTACCTAGTCTACACTTCTATATCTCGTCTACACTTCCATATCTCGTCTACACTTCCATATCTGGACTACACTTCCATATCTGGTCTACACTTCTATATCTCTTCTACACCTCTATATATCTCGTCTACACTTCCATATCTCGTCTGCACTTCTTTATCTCGACTACCAATCCATATCTGGTCTACACTTCCATATCTCGTCTACACTTCTTTATCTCGACTACTCTTCTATATCTCTTCTACACCTCTATATATCTCGTCTTCGCTTCTATATCTCGTCTACACTTCCATATCTCGTCTACACTTCCATATCTGGTCTACACTTCTGTATCTCGTTTACACTTGTGCATCTGGTTTACTCTTATCTCATCTACACTTGCATATCTGGTCTACACTTTCATATCACGTCCACACTTCCATAGCACGTATACCCTTCCATATAATGTATACACTTATATACAGTTAAAACTTAGAACAGTGCCTCCCCTGGGAAAGACTTGGTGGCTTTTATTTGGAGGTGACCACTAACACAGGTTTGACTGTATGTCGTGTACACGTTTATATCTCGCCTACATCTCTATATCTGGTCTACATACACACCAAGCATCAATCAGTCTGAAATATCGGCAGATCAAAGTGGTAATGAAGTAATGAAGTTATTTATTTATATAAATGTTCTCTTCTTGTTCACTGTATAAGATAGATAATATAAACAGATACAAAACTATGTAAATATATTTCCAGCAAGCAGAGCCAAATAGGCATCTTCAGAAAGCCGTAAACTGTACCATTTTTGTGGTTCTAAAATATGGATTGGCTACATGGACTATTGTGGTTATATACGAACATTTATAAGTAAACCACGATATTAATGTACATTGAACATGTATTTGCATATTTCGTTCTAAACTGAAAATATTTACTACATATTTCATGTTTTCTTTCGTTACGCGACTTATGACTGCCAATAAGAGAATATTACCATCTGACCGTAAGGCTATGCTTATAAAAATGTTGCTTTGTGGTTTCTCGACCCAAACTTTTAACAGTGTTCGGGTAAAAACTAACGTAAGCAGCGAACGGTTTTGTCAAAAATCGCCAAAAAAACTGTCACTAAGCTAGAAACTCAAATCTCACCAGGTTAATTATATTCAGATTTTGGTTTTCGAGCGATATGTCAAGAAATATTTCATGGATTGGTTTCGTATTTTACATGAAGATGTATACTAATAAAACACAGGTCAAGTTCGATTTCGGTTAAAATCCAAACATTTCCCAATTTTATTTCAGGTTAATACATTCCAAATAGTGATAGCTTCAGACGGAAGAGACTCATTTGTTATCGTTAATTACCTGGATGATGGAATTAATTGGTTACAAGGAAAAGGAAAGTACGCTCGTATCCAAATGGATCCACCGGCTCAGGCTGGCTTCGACTCCGGATCATCTAACCTCTTCTTACAGATTCCAGGTTCCGGCACTACTCGAGCCAATAACTTGGCACTGTAAGTTGCTATATCTGATTTCAAACCGTATGATTAAAGAAGTCTCGAAAATCTAGAGTACGTAATTGACTGTCACTGTTACCAGGATGAGCAATAACAAGAAAAGAATATAACGAAACGTTATAGGTAGACGAATACCAGAAGCATTGGTTTAGTTTTTTGTATGTATTTAGTTTGCTTGTTTGTTTTCATGAAGGGAATTTAAAGTGATAAAACTATTTGTGGAACTAGGCTTTTCATAAACAATCGAATAAAATATATCCTAATTACTACCAAATTCACTATAACCTGCTATGATACAACCACATTGACTTCAAATAACATTTCCGATTTTATGCCACAACATAATTATCTAGGTCAACATCACAGAGCATTCACGATCTTAACATTCTGATTTCGCATATCATAAAGATCTACTTACCTTTCAACTACATGTATCAATAACAAAAGAGCAGACGAACATATTCAGTCAAACATCACATGTTAAGGTATCTGGCTTGGATGTCAGGTCAAATCAAGTTTCATCAATTTATAGACTTAAAAACTAAATCATAATTATATACTAAAATAAACCCACTGTATAAAGTGCATTGTAAGTAACTTGAAACAAATATTACATTTGATAGGTCTTCTATAAACCAATATCGCACGTAATTTACAAATTTTTGAAGAACGATAACTACTCTGTATATAGGAATATAGTATAACAAGTAGCCCTAAAATGACTATAAATGTATAAAGCAGGGAACCGTGCCTCATTTATTTGATAACGTCTTCCGTTCGTTAGATACTTGACTTTAAAGAAATTCCGTACCCAGAGCCCCGCTGTTTATTACGTAATACTCCATAGATAAAAAATGAAAAGAAGTATCAAAATTCCGAGGCACTCTTACCTAGATTAACACTTCCGCTACAAGATACTGAAAACCGCTTTGAAATCCGTCATCAAATAAGACGGCAATGTTAATTCGAAAATGACACCTTCTGTGTTTAAGCTGAGCAATTAACAATTAAAGTGTCGGATCATCATCGTCTCATGAAATCAACGAATTTTACGTTATTTACAAAGATTAAATATCTTACCCATTAAATTTTGATAGCCAATCAAAATCGCTTATGTTTACGGTCCAATAATTGTAACCACGCCCAGGTTTGATGTCTAGTAAGGGATTTTATAACAAATTTTTGTCATTAATGAATTAATAGTATCATATCGTACCAATACAATGCACATTACGTTAGAGATGTTTTATGCTGATAAAGAAAAGTCAATGAAGGGGCGCAGTATTTATCGCGATAAAACATCATTTTTGAGCGTTCGGTTAGATTTTTTCAATCCCGATACGTTAAGCGACTAATAGCCAATCCAATAAAAAATCCACGAAATTATATTCCCACGAAATAGCCATTTTAGTAAAAACCACGAAAATTAGTCCAACGAAAATAAATGAAAATAGTAGATGTTTATTTTTTGTGTTTCAGTGAGTCTAATGTTAATTTACCCGGTGTATGGATGTATCACATTACTAACACAAGGGGTGGTAATGTGCAGGAACCTGATCGTAACACAGGGGATGGTAAGTGTATGTCATAGGGTATGATTGGTAATTAGTACATGCATTCCCTTTCTATTGTTTTAATACTTCATGCAGTATACAAATGTAGAACGATTGAAAGATATCAAATGAACCAATCATAATAGTATATATTTTGTATAGTCATGGTACAGTACAACCTCTCCAGAGTGGTCTGCTTATTTAAGCCATGGTTCCATTCACATTTTCCCAGTTTTGAATTACGATGTACAGTTAAATTCCAATTATCCGAACTCGGATTGTCCGAAAACCTGTTGTTATCCGAAATGAATGTTTGGTCTATACATGTATACAAAATGTATTTCAATGCATTATAGCCCCGATTATCCAAATCGTATAATCCGAATATCATGCCGAATACCATGGCTTATCCAAAGTGATAAACAGGTATATAATTAAGAGCACTTACGTCTGGCATGTTAACGTGAAAGTGAAGTTAAAAACTATTTTTATTTCAGTGATCATTTTCCAACCGGAAGTTGACAAGCTCACCTGCGATGAAGGAAGACGTCAGTGTCACGTGGACGCTGAATGCGTTGACTACGTAGGCGGGTTTTGTTGTGACTGTATTGCGCCGTCTTTTGGCAACGGTCGTGAATGTATCAAGCCAGGTCGGTTACTATTGCTTTTCATTAGTCGTTCATATTGGTTGCCAATTGCTAAATGCATTATTATAGAAATGTTGAATATCTAATATCAAACACAATGTGGGGCCGCGGCCGTGGTCCAGTGTATTGAATTTGTAACCCGGTCATTCGGATTCGATGCCCGGTCGCGGCAGATCATACCCTTCCATGAAAATATGACAACAATGTCGATTTTTCTCCGCATGTGGAGAAGTGGCCGGTTCCTTCTGGAATGGTAAGGTAGTACTGGTTTGAATACCGTCCAGGAAAACTTGATAGGTGATTCGGCCGCCGTATATAACTGAACTTTTGATGAAAAGAGGCAATAAATGTATCAGTTTTCGAACGGTTGTGTCATTGCACTCGACAACAAATCAAGATCCATTCAAACATTTTGTTTGTGACCATGCATTGTCATTCAAGACAATATCGCTCTCACAGGGTTTGTCTGTCATTAGAATATCTTACCATCTTCAAATTTTGCGTTGTTATTTTAAACACGGGATCGTAAACATGTTAAGTTGTTAACTGATTGTACGATATCCTTTTTCTGACTGAGTTACACGTACTAGAACGCACGTGGTTTATTATAACAACTTGTATATTCCAGAGGCTCCCCAGAGGTTGAACGGAAAGGTTTCCGGTGTTATCAACGGCATAGAATTTGAGAACCTCGATATGCATGCTTTTGTTGTAACCAAGGATGGTAGAGCTTACACTGCTATAAGCCGGGTACCAAATGAGATTAGTCCAATGATGATGACATTGAACACTATTGGAGGCGTTGTGGGATGGATGTTCGCTCTGGTTACCGGCCCAGGTGGCAAAAATGGATACATGTATACCGGTACGAAGTTACATTTTGTTGGATTGGCGTTTTAAGACACACTCACAAAAATGTCTCGATTTCAGACAATCGTTATGACACCTTCATGAGTCTTCAAAATGTTTTTTTTTCTAATGGAATTTAACGATGTTCATACTCATTTCTAGTTGTGTAGCTTTGATTATTGTTCAAGTAAAATGAATACACTAAAACAATATAGGACAAACATCTTTTTGATTTTGTTTCATTTTGATGTATATTTTTATCATGCCCCCGCCATTCGAATTGTGGAAGGGCTTAAAGTGTTAGCCCTGTCGGTCGTGCGTCTGTGCGGCCACGCGCCCATTCGTTCAAATTTTGGTGTCTGAGCGATAACTCAAGAAGTATTTCATGGATTGGTTTCATACTTTAGATGAAGATTGTATAACAATAAAATACTGGTCATGCTCGATTTCCGTTAAAATCCAAACATTTTCACAGGAGTTATGACCCGTTTCTTTACTTAGCTCTCAGCGGGGGTGGGGGGCATTCGTGTTTTCCGGACACATTTCTAGTTACTTTTCACTCGCTCACTTAGGACCCGATACTTCTTAGCTTATTGGACACGATTTGATAATTTTCTTATTCGTCTTTTTTTACTAATTTCAGGTGGTTCATTTAACAGAACTGCTCGCATCAAATATAACAAAGGCGGAGATGTCGTAATTGAACAAAGATATTTTGGACAGACCGTGCTTAATAATATCCGCATGGAAACCTTCATTAATGGTACAATTCCTAATATCGACCAGGCTGAGAAGATTACTGTGGATGACTATAAAGAAGACTATACCCGTATCAGTCCCGGTACGGAATTTAATATTTCTTATTTTTTCCTCCCCTGATAGTTCCATTACTTTTTAACATAAGGATATTTCTTTGTTCATTATATATATAATTCATTTAAAATGAATTCCCCTAACGTTTTTTTCGACGTAAATGACGTAATATTATACAATTCATAACTTATGAAGGGACATGAATAACAAATTGGTATTACATACATGTAGTTATTATGCAAAGAAATCAGTCAATCGGTGTAGTTCAAATCCTTCAACATTACGAATCAATATTTCTAGATTAATGGATCATGGAAAATGTCATTTTTGATGTATCTGTTTAAGGTGTTATCCGGTCGACGTCTGACCGTACTTTCCGTGTGAATAACGTTGCATCAAAGTACACGTGGGACCAGGTTATACAGTTTGAAGAATGTGCCTTCGATCCCTCCAAGGAAGAACAAACGACGCAACGCCTCAGCGTAACAAGAAACTTTGTAGTCTACGACTCCAACGATCGAGTTGTACGTTTTGCCATGTCGAACAAAATCGCTAGAATGACCGGTAAGTCTTGTGTCACGGATTGGATGACGATTCAATGATAACATACAAAACCACAATAACACGTGAAAAACATACTTGAACCTATAGAATTCTTGATTTGCTCGTTTCCTAGGGAAACACTTTTGCTTTTTATTCGCATTTCTGTCTTCTGTTGGCGGAAAAACATGGCGCTCTCCTGTGCCAGTCAGAGCAAGAGCTAAATTCCGGATATGACACGGACCAATCCGTTAGCACAACAGTATTATTTGCACAATGTACTTGTCGAAAAATGACTGACTCCACTCCGCAAAAGTTTTACTTTTTGGGCAATTTGGTCACTACATGAACGGACCTTATGTAAATATTCGAATCTTCAGATCATTACTTAAGTTACTGACAAGTATTTTATATGTATACGGTGAACGGCCTGGTCGATTAAACATTTAAATCAAATACACCACTTTTTCAATATAGGTAAATTGTTTAAACTTATATTTATCAGATGGAAACGACCAAAATTGTTGATTATCGATACAGTGAATGTAATTGTTCAACATGGATGGTTTGGTAATCGTTCATTTAAAAAAGTGTGAACTTCATTTTATATACAGCTTCAAGAACGGAAATTTATTTTCAGATGTTTGTCATATAAAATCAAGGACTTGTATACATATATACATAATTTATTTTATGTATGCATATAATTCCTTGTATAAATGAAGGAAAATGACCTTTAAAGTTTTAAACGAGCGTAAATACTTATCGACATATACATGTAGCGTAAATAAATAATTTTAGCAATGAACAATGAATTGATTTTATTCGGCTGAATACACCCTTTGTTTTATAACTTTCATAGATTTGTGGCATACATGTGTGTACATGAGCGGAGTGTAATTAATATTATCACAGTTCACTATGTGTTTTCTATAGTTCATCTGTCAATGTGTATTTGCGATTTATCTGATTAGAATGTAAATTTCAACGGGCATGTACAAGTATCAATTACTAAAAACAAACTAAAATCATGAATATTCAAATAATAATAATACAAAACAAAACAATTATGTCTTGATAAGCGAAAATAACCTAAAAGTTTACATGTGAACTAACCGGATTGAAACATTTAGATTAACATCTATTTAATAACAATAATCTCTGCGCCTTAAGTAACTCTTCGGTTATTTTCCAGCGACTTATCGACACTGCATAAGGATTTACACTTTCACACAAATTATGTATGAAATGTCATTCATTTGCTCTTGCAATATGATTGAATATGAACAAAGTCTCTGATATGGAGATACAGTCTTACTTGATAGTATTCTTCAATGAAATGGGAAAAGAAAAGAAACCAACATAAAATCGCGGTCAAAATGTCTGCAACATTCAATGTGATACATTTGTTTTGCTCCCACAAAGAACCGACATTGCGTAACATATTTACATTTAAAATTGGACTGTAAACTTCTTGTTAGTTACAGCATTGATCAAAGTCTTCTTCGACTCCACTGAATCATCTATCGTGGCGTCCGCTTTCTTTTTAGCCCTGTAGTCCTCCCGCAGAATAAATGCATTCACGGGTATTAATGATTTGATATCCTTATTAAAATCATACAATGGTGTACAGCCGATGTCGTTAATCAAATGGTTAGCGAGTTGCTCAAGCCCGGCCAAGTTAATCTGAATGACGCTTTTACTGGCGTACCGACACGTCTTTGGTAAAACATTTTGCTGTCGGTAAAAATAATTCTGTAATACCATAACAGGTTTGTCACCGAGAAATGTTTTCAACACTTTTCTCATGTCGTCTATTATTACCATAACACAGTCAGCAAGTCTATTTTGAGCTTGGCATTTGTCATGATGAAACAGTACTAGTGCCCTTATCACTTCATTTGTGAAGATTTCAGCCTCTGCAACCATAGCTTGATTATATCCTTGAACAAAAAAGCTTACAAGCTGGTATACGATATTATGAACTCGGAGTGATTTGTCTTTCATCAACACCTTTTCCACATGCCCGAAATGCCATTGGAAATGATCTTCAGTTTCCGAAATTGGTTGTAATAATAATTTCTTCTCTGAATTGAGTATCTTTATTACCCGCTGGTTTGGTGTTGTGCTTTCGTTTATAAACTGAGGCATGTCATCATATCTTAGGCAAGGTGTCAGAACTACTGTAATAATCGAGTCTATATTCCACGCAAACTTTAATTCTACCGAAGATTTCTCTTTCTTGACGCAATTTTCGGGAAGTAAATCCAATCTGCCATGTTTTCTATATATGCTTGCACGTGACTTAGATCTTAAATTGGTCACAGCCTTTGAAACTCTGTCCACAAACGTCAATAAAATTCCTCTGTCGGAGAGTAACCAGTATCTATCAAGGCCCTCACTAAGCACACATTCTTCCCATCGTCGCCCACAATTTTCGATTAGATTTACTTTAAGAATTTCATTGCCGTCTTCGGAGACTTTGTTAATAAATCCAATGTTGTCCTTAGAAAGCTCATCAATGACCACGCAAAACTCAAGTCTTTCAACTGTTACTATTTCAAGATTTTCATGAAAAGCACCTACACCTATTATATCTTGACTACTTATTTGAAATCTTCTGTCAACGATTTCAGTCTCTTTGAAGAGAAAATTCAGGAATTCACCAACAGCGCTTTCAATTTCTTTTCGTTCATCCTTATCAGTTCTCGGATCCAAAACATTTTCTTTTATGTCTGTGAAATATTTACTAAGTCTTTTATACAACCAATCTTCAAAAGCCATTCTTGTATTATCATCGACAGCTTTATCTTTTGTCGAACGTTGTTCAGTTCTATTTCCATCTTTCTTTGTTGTGTTTTCCATTCTCTTAGGTTCTATGAATGTCCGTTCCTTTACTGTTTTATCTGTTGTTGACCTCTTTGTTTGTTTGCCAGCTGCTTCATCGTCTTTAACTGATTCTGAACTTTCCTTATTTCCCATATTTGATCATTAAATATTTAGCAAACTGACTGAATTAAAATATTTGGTTGCATGTTCAGTTGTCACTAAATGGTTGGCTAAGTGTTCATGAATTGTTTTCTCTGGGTATAGTACAATGAACAAAGCAATCAATTTTATTCTATTGTTCAAGTTGTATAAATTCTTATATGGTTAATCGACTGTTAAACAGTTAAAAGACAAAACAATTTATGTCTAAGGCTGTAAACAATAATAAGGTTATGACAAACAACCACTGTCCGCGATATCAAGTGTTTAACTCATTTTTGCTGCAATAATTATTTTGTTGTCTCGTCATTAATTTCACATTCCCTGTCGCAATATTTAACATTCAAAAGTTGTTGTTATTTCTTCAATTTGTTGTTGTTGTTGTTTTTGAAGCTTTATCAGGAATGAATCTTTACAAAATTTGTAATTATAATCTCTGTTTTTACAACTGATGTCTCTTAATTATCCTAAATCCCCCATTATCTTTTTGTTAAAACTTATATTTACTAGTAATTATCTCCTGTGTCTGTTTATTGTACGTCTTCCAGATTGGGTTTACGTACAATTAGCCTTAATTTATGTCTGTACCGTGTTTTCCGAATTTTCTGTATTTGAGTGGAGTAAGCCATATTTGTGCTGTTATATAATATATATTGACCAAAGGCACTTAGTGCCGATTTTTGTCAAATAAAGTATGTTCTGCTTCTTCTAACTGTTGTTATTAATACTATTACAATCAGTAATGTCTAACAACTGGTATTTGTGTACTGATACTATACGAATGTTTGCAAGATTGCTATTTGGGTAGGTGACATCGACATTGCTATGTCGGTTGGTGTTACTGACTCTTTCTTGGAGGAGGGGGAGGGTGTTATCACCGACCTTTGATTTATTCATGACTCATCATCAATCATCATATATTGCCATGTTACTCCGAATATAAATGAAAAAAAAGTATACCAGCTTCTTTGTTCAAATATCGTAAGACAATATATTATTCACCCTTTCCCCCAGATTTGATTTGTTCAAGACGTCTTGATATTAAGTATTGCGCACTTCTTTCAATTTTAGGTACAGATCCTTGTGAACAAGGTGCCAAGACATGTGATGAATTCGCTGCCTGTATTCCTCAGGGAGATTCTTTCACTTGTCAATGTAAAACTGGATACGTCGGAGATGGAACCACTTGTTCAGGTGAACACCATTATATTATATTACTATGGAGACGATACTGACAAAGTTAGTTCTATACTCAAAATCACGAATAATGGTTAATTCCAGTTATTGACCATATCTCTATGTGAGAAAGTAGGCAGTTGATTTCGGAGGATAGGAGACTAGTACTTGTTCTTCACAAGAATGATGGTTAGGTGAACTGTCTGCCTCGTATGACTCTGACTGTTGAAACGGGGCGTAAAACCCAAACATACAAACACAAACAAACAAACAAACAATGTTTTATAAGTATGTAAATTGTATTCATTTATTTTGTACAGATGTTGACGAGTGTGCCCTAGAGCTGGATACTTGTGATGAGAACGCTGTCTGTTACAACTCTCCTGGGTCGTTCCAATGTCAGTGTGACCATGGTTACAGAGGAGATGGTCGCACATGCATAAGTAAGAATTTAAGCAAAATACATTACATGTATTAGTTTGTGTAAGTCGATGAATGAGAAATTGTTACATTGTATTTTGTTATTAAAACATTTTTCTTTGTTGATAGATTATCCTTTACGATATCCTCAATATTTGCATTATTTTTTAATCCAGTGTCTTCGTTTTCAGCATGACTTATATTATATTTTTTATGTGTGTGTATTCGAATGACAAAAATAAATTTATTTCTTATGTATTGCATGTATAGATGAAATAATCACTATAGTTTGACCAATGTGTTTATTTTATATTGCACTTATTGAAATTCTTGCATGATTTAGTGTAGCTTCATACGCATGTCTGGGGATTGTTTTGTATTTGCCTTTGTTTATACTGTATGCTGTTTTCTTAAATAAGTACCGAAACAATGTCCACGTTAAATACGGTATATCGAATCTTCAGTTTAGTGAGGTTTGTTTTTCAATTAATTATCTGTGTACATAGAGCCTCGTGTCAGAATTATATTTTCTAGTTTCCTTGAAGTGATTAATATTTTTCGTGATATCAATCAAATACAGCATCAGGTTTGCTATTACAATGAACCAATACAAAACGATGAAAGAAGACTTCTGTCTGTTGAAATAATACGACAATAATTGAAGAACTCTGTCTGCTTTTACTAGTGCATCAGACGATGTTTACCAAACATTAATTGTAACGATACTTCTTACTTTAGGTGATATAATTGTAACGATACTTCTTACTTTAGGTGATATAATTGTATCGAGACTTCTTACTTTAGGTGATATAATTGTAACGATACTTCTTACTTTAGGTGATATAATTGTATCGATACTTCTTACTTTAGGTGATATAATTGTAACGATACTTCTTACTTTAGGTGATATAATTGTAACGATACTTCTTACTTTAGGTGATATAATTGTAACGATACTTCTTACTTTAGGTGATATAATTGTAATGATACTTCTTACTTTAGGTGATATAATTGTAATGATACTTCTTACTTTAGGTGATATAATTGTAACGATACTTCTTACTTTAGGTGATATAATTGTAACGATACTTCTTACTTTAGGTGACATAATTGTATCGATACTTCTTACTTTAGGTGATATAATTGAAGGCTCTGGAGTAATAGGTTTGTTTGAAATTACTGGTGATGGGCTGTTTTACACTGTTTGCTAAAAGATCATAGTGAGATTTAAAAATCGCAATAGTCGTGATCCGTCTATTGTTTAGCAGAGCTACCAAGTTCGTCGCCTCTGCGATGATTTGACTGGAACCGGTAGTGAATACACTGAACCGCACCATATCTCATTTGTATAATATCTTCCAGTGCTTTGATTCAGCTTTCATGGTAAACGTTCTTAAAGTTATTGATGAAGCATATAGACTACGCTTGTACTCGCATTGTTGGTGCAAATAAATACTCAATGTAAATGTACAGTCAAAACTGTGAACAATGGTCTCCCTTGAGAAAGGCAAAATGTGGTATTTAATGGTAAGCGGTTCTTATTCAGTAGTCTTTTTCTTCTAAATGATCAATGACAGTTTTAAATCAATGGCCTATTCACAGGATGACCTTTTTTCGGGGGTGTCCGCTTACACAGGTTTGGCTGTATACATGAATATAAAAGCTGTGTTTATTAGTACTCCGATGGATTCGTTATTATGCAAATAATTTCGCGTTTTAAGTTGTAAAATATGGATTGATTGGCGTTTTATTGAAGTATTATTGTGTGTTATTTTCTTATAAATGTAACGATATAAATAATTTGCCTATAGATCGCGTGGACCTTTTATGAATCTCTTTCTAAATGATAAATATATTGTATATGTTTTCTGTCATGAAAATGCGATTTCATGTGTTCCTATGAAAAATAGTGTGGTGTTTGCTTGCTATTATGTAACATTTAGTCTTCTGATTCTATTATTTAAGGTCTTTCCAGCCAAATGCCCAAAATTATTATCTCAAAAAGAAGCGGACGTATTTTGGAAATATTTATCAATTAATTTATAGGTTTCCATGATAGAAAATGATTTACCGTAAGGTTTTTCAAAACAATTATAATCCTTTGAGTTATTGGCCCTTTAGATAAATTCTAAGTCTATGGGAGTTGCCCATTTTCAAAAACTATAGAAAATCCATTTCAATGAAAACTCATGGCAAAAATATGTTATAGCACATTATCAATTTTATTTGGTAAAGAAAATTATAAGTCACCATGCAATATTTGCAGAAATTAATATTTTTCTATATTTCACCAAGGGCAACAACTCTTGCAATTTAAAAATAGATTTATGTATCTAAGTTAACTTTCATAGAAATAATGATAATTGGGCTACACTATTTTTGTATCAATATCATTTTCATGTGGCATTAAGAAGATATCTCAGAAATGTATACAGTATTAGGCTGGGAGGACCTTAGAATAAGACCTTTTCTAATATAAGAAATGGAATCAAATGATATTTTACTTTGTCACGGCCCACACTTGTGAAGTTTGATGCACTATACCCTGGTGATTAGTTTTTCACATAACATTCACATAATAACCCACTAAGGCCAGCCTTAAAAAATGTTTGTCTGCGGTGTCCCTACCCAGGGAATTTTCAGTGTGTAGGTAGGTAAGATTAAAAAAAAAGATTTATTTTTACATTGAACCAGAAATACCTGTCAAAACGCTATTTGTATATTAAAAAAAAACAAGATACCAAAAAAACGTTGGATAGGGCTGTTTTTTGGTTAGTAGGTAGCGTTACCCCAAACGAAACATTTTTTAGAATGGCCTAAATTGTACTAATCAACTTAATTACTTATTTTATCTTATTTCGTTACAATCTTCCAACTGTTTTGTTCGTGATGTATGTTGTGTGTGTTTAGTCAATTATTGCATGCATTCTTAGTAACAGCTGATGTTTTTTTGCAGTAAATATACGTATTTTGGCACTAATGCAAAATTGAGGGGCGTTTCAGCCATTCAATCAAGTATTCGTGTTTTTAGCGTTTCGGTGTTGTAGTTTTACTGAGAAATAGTCCTGTAAATTATCTTTCCAATTTCCAAAAACATCTGATAAGCATTTACAAGCACTTTACACGCATTGTTCTTCGATAATAAAAAATATTACCAAGACCTGAATGACATTGAACCAAAATATATTTATGTAACAATACATAAGTAAGGCAAAAAACCTGTTTCCATCAGCACCCCCTAAATGGGAATGGTAGTACGGCAAAGTTTTTTTTTAGATAGGTTTTTATAGTATATCTGAAACATTTAAAACCCCTTTTCTGAGATCTTTCTCATTTTTCAATACAAGATTATATAATTCTGTGAATGTGTATAGTTTATGATTTTCCAATGATGGATTGTTGTATACTGTTTTGTATTGTTGATTTAATCCTATACAACTATAACATTTTAGGAGAAGAAGTGACCTGTGGTCAGTATGTTTGCGACGAACATGCACGATGTGTATTCAATGACATTGAAGGTGAGCCCATGTGCGAATGTGGCCCCGGCTTCCGTGGTGATGGACAGTATTGTGAAACAGTTGGTAAGTTTACAGAAATAAGATCAATAGAGAAAGCGACCAAACCTCTACTATGGTGACACATTACAATCAAAGCACTGAAGTATTCGTGGAAACTGAGCTTACATACACTTGCACTGCAACATGAAGTGGGAACTAGTTTAACAATTATATGGCGGATGTAGAATTACGTAGTATTGTAATCACAAGCCCCTCACCGCTGTAAGTTTGAATCCTACACAGGACAAGGTTAATCTAGCATGTGAGGAAAGTGTCTAGCTAGCTGTTAAACTTGGGCAAGACTCCAAATGAGCCTCGCTGTTGGTACGTCGTTAAATCCCAGTGAAAAATGCACGTGGTCAAAATAACGACGTGGAAGGTTAGCTCAACTCAACTTACTACACGTTGAAGGTCAACTTAAAGCAAGCGGAAAGTCATGTTATTCATGAAAACTGAGGATAGTTTGATAAACTTCACCGTATTCTCACTTAGATAAAAAAAATTGAAACTTTAATCACCCGCGCACTTATGCCTGTAGATATTATACATTTTACAAGATTTGCATTGTAAAGCACAATTTTGATAATTATTAACTAATCATTTTATATCATGGTTTATGGTTGACGTCTTTGTTCTTTTTCAGTGTTTACTTGTAACGAAGCAGATATATGCCATGAAAATGCTGATTGTGTTCTTGATGACTTACGCGGAGAATACAGCTGTGAATGTAGTGAAGGATTTAGCGGAGATGGTCTCTCATGTGAGAGAACTGAAATAGGTGAATAGAAAGGCAAAAACCCGGAGTCCCGGGCCATGTCCGTACCAATCGTACAGCAGTAACATGTCTTAAAGACAACTCCATTCGTTAATATGTTTTCCGATTTATATCTCTTAATAAAACCCTATATCTTTAAATAAATGGATCTCGCTTCAATGCTTCCTATAAGGAAAATGCTTATTCCGAAAATACATCAATCAACCTATGTTTTCATATCACAGAACATTCCCGTAGAATCTGATTGATTGGTGCAGTTTTATCGGGCTTTCCAGTCTTCTGTAGAGAAACCGTCATATTAACAATGGTCCCTATTTATTGACGTGTGCTTTGATACAAGAGAATTATTATATTTGTGAACCATTCTTTTCCATTTCAGAGGACCAGTGTACTGACTGTGGTCCTAATTCAAAATGTGTGTATGACAGTGATGCCATGGTGTTCAAATGTGTATGTGAGACTGGTTATAACCGTGCTGGACGTGATTGTATTAAGCATCGTACGTTACTTTATTCTGTATTTGTAAATTCAATTAGATGACGAAATTTCCTTATTATTTTCTGTGTTTATAAATTCAATAAGAATAACTACCCCAGTCCGTCCTTTGCAATTACAATAACATGAATACATTTCCTTATCTTCTGTTTTTGTAAATTCTATAAGATGAAGAAATTTCCCTATTTTCTCTAGACAATTCCAAAAGTCCCATCTCATAAATAGGATCCGTTTCATAGAAATGTCTTAGTTAAGACAACATTTTTTTTTTAATTTAAAATTCTTGCTAGTAGTACGAGTATACACATAACTGACACTAACCTCCCAGAAAAATCCATTGGATGAAGTAGTTTTAATAAAACAAAGGGTTTTAAGATTTCTATGTTTAAAAAACTTGCCACCTTGGCTTAGAAATGTCTGTAAACATTAGGAATTTCAGAAAGGAAAATTGCTGAAAATGATAGGTCAATAAAGCACACGAAACTTAAGTTTGATACAATTACTTTTGAGATGTTACTATTCATTTAAACCAAGGAGCCCACTAACAAGACTTCCATGCAAATACGATTACTAGCAGAGAGCTCCGAGGAACTGGATTCAAATCGTTACCTTATAGACCTACTTATCGTTTTAGGTGAGACGCCTGATGAATGTGAAAATTGTGACATCAACGCTGATTGTGTGATTGACCCATTACGTCGAGCTTACGTCTGCCGTTGTTCACGTGGTTACCAAGGCAACGGTTACCAATGTGAACCATACGACTGCAGGGACGCCGATATTTGTGACCCTAACGCAAGTTGCTTGGCCGATTCTCAAAGTGACGCTCATATCTGCGTATGCAATTCAGGTTTCATAGGTAAGGAACATTTGTATTATGTTGTCTGACAGTTGTGTAATTAGCTCTCAGCCAATCTTGCTATAAGCCACGCCTACGATGTATAAGTTGCAGGTTGACAACTATGTACTCTGTGTAAAAGTACATATATAATTGGATTCCTTAATCTGAAACAACGCATATCTTTCTGATGTTAAGAAAGGGTAAATGTATATATGTATAATGGCAAAAAATATTTCTGCGAGAACATGTGTGTCATCATCAGACTTGACAGTTACATTATGTCGCTCCGGTGCATGTTCGATGTGGTTTGCTTATCGATATGATATTGTGAACTGTATAAATCAACCCTTGATAAAACCTGAAATCTGACACATGGGTTCAAGCACAAAATGTAGTTCCATTTGCGCGCCGACATCACTTATGAGTAAAACTCACCCATGGCCCCAGGATACCCGCGTCCCCCTTTGAACAGAGAGCATCATGTCTATTGTTTAAAAACAAAAGCACGTATGATTCCCACATTTCAACGTAGTCCATCTGTGTGCTTTAATCTTAGCGTTTTTGATTATCGTCCCCTAAGTCCTAAATTTCTTGAAGTTGCCTTCATTTTTTAAGCGAAAGTTCCTATAGCTATACACCGCTCTTTCTACTTTTAATTAAGTGACGCCTCTTACATGTACATCCGCGACGGAAAATAGTACCACTTTTTGTATATATATACATTGCAGACTTTGCAGTTTTGATAAAATGTGGAGATATACTGCATGATTCTGTTGATTTTGAAAGCATTTGAAATATTTTGGCTATTTGATTATTTGTGTGTACTATATGAAGTATCATATTTTACAGGGAATGGATACAGCTGTGTCACTGAAGGGTGTAATGAACTAGATAACTGTGGTGAGAATGCCCAGTGTATTCCTGACCCACGTGACACAAGTAGATACATGTGCAGATGTAACGCTGGATATTCTGGTGATGGGCAAGTCTGTATAAGACGAGGTAAATAAAATTTTCGAATTTCATCAGCGGAAGGGAATGGAGTGTTACCCCCGTCCGTCCGTCCGTCCGTCCGTCCGTCCGTTTGGTTTCCGAGCGATAACTCAAGAAATATTTCATGGATTGGTTTCATATTATACACGAAGGTGTAAAATAATAATGTACAGACAATGTGCGGTTTCCGTGAAAATCCAAACATTTTTGCAGGAGTTGTGGTCCCTTTTTACTTAGCTCTAAGCGGTGTCAGTCGTGTCATCCGGACACATTTCTAGTCTTTGACATCCGTTGGGTGTCCTATTGACAAATTCCGAGTAAAGCAGATACAGTTGATATCTCTAAGTGATTTTTTATCAAAATATGTTGACATATGTATGTTACGAATTACAGCCCAGAATCGTACACATAATAAGCATGCATCCGAATCGTCAGAAATAAATGATAATGCTGTATTTCTTCATGAAAATGCCATTTTTACGGAATGATAAAATCAGGACAGTAAAGCTTAATCCGATTACTTATAGAAAGGGGAAGCTTGTTGAAAATATTAAATACGAATGATTCGTTGTAAACTGTATTACCTTAACCTATGTGCTACTGAGTATATTTTACGGAGGGGTACGGAAGCACCCGATATCTAACGTTTACGACTTTTGACATTATTTATATTTTCAGTGGTCCCTTGTAATGAGGTAGATAATTGTTCACAGTTTGGTGAGTGCGTGTATGATCCACAAACATTGGACTACCGTTGTCGCTGTCAAAGGGGTTATGATGGGGACGGTATGACATGCAGTCCACGTGGTATGTTAGTCGTTTCAGTTTTGTGTTAATTGAATATTAATAATTCGGTATGTTTGTCATATTCAATATTCTACATGACTTTTGTATGTATAATATCCATAATACTAATATTTTGAATGAAACTACGTTTTTTAAATGAATACTATATTGTCAATATCTGGATATCGTTATATTGTCAATATCTGTATAACATTACTATTGTCAATATCTGTATGTAGCATTATAATTATTGTCAATATATGGATATCATTATATTGTAAATATCTGGATGTTATTATATTATCAATACCTGAATATCATTATAGGTATTTTATACCAATCTCAAGTCTTTGTCACCTTTTAAAGAAAGTAATAAATGATAAATCTGACTACATGTAATCTATTTCTTTGAAGGAGTCGACTGTCATCGTGACACTAGTTTATGTGACCCCAATGCTTCGTGCCAGCTGAATGTTGATACCTTCATGTGTATATGTAACCAAGGTTACCACGGAGACGGATCTTACTGCAGAGGTAAATATTCACGTTTTTCTTGTTAAAAAAATCCTTCCTTGGTTCCAATACACATTGAACGTATTTAATTTGTGTACTATTTGTGTATTTTTAGCCAATCCCATATATTATGCATAACTTCAGTAAAAAAGACTGATGAATTTCGGTCCGTAGTTGTATCAGTAAATACTATTTTGACTTGACACCCCTACGGAAAAAAACACGCATCACAAACAGCGGGTTATATCACTTATTATAAACTGTCTATTTATCGTCATTACACCTCGTTAATAATTGTACTCATTGCTGGGTGAGCCGTACTCATCTTATTTTAAAACAACTGGTTAGAATAATCATTCACATACCACATACCGAGTCGAGTCCACAATTAATGATAGTGTCGGAAATCATTTATTTTTCAGCTGCCTCTGATGAGATGAATTATTTACTGTTTTCTCGTGGTTACTCGATCCATAAAGTTTCTTACAATCAGAATGGTGAAGACACTGACGGGTCTAGAGTACTTTATGTACCAGGTAGGCGTTGCTACGAGATATTACCCTCAAAGCACTCATACAATTGATTTACCAACATACATTAAAACCTCTGAAAACTGGACTCCTAGAAAACCGGAATTCTCTGAAAATCGGAAATTATTTCAAGTCTCATTATTTTCGGAATTTATGAAAAGTTCACTAAAAACCGGATTTTTGGCTCAGTCCGGAAGGGGTTCGGTTTTTAGGGGATATACTGTAATTCAAGAATTGGAAAATACATAATTTCAAAATTAAACATTCAGGGTTAGATATTTACCATGATATAGATTTAATTCTTCATTGAATTTGATTTATGCAAACACTTGTTCAGCCCAGTTATTAATTACTAACACATGGTCGTAGGTCTCCAGTTCATTTGTAAATATTAAGTATAACACCAGGAAACTGTACTAATATTCACCTCTAAACTGCCACTAAGTTCTTTTGTACATCAGCGGAAATTTAAGCTTGGTAGTCATGAAATTTGAAAACAAGAATAAAACACCAAAAACAATAAACGAATGCTTGATTTTAAACTCCATTTTCACAAATTTGCAGGTATACATTTGTACTTTGTTTTGTATTTCGCTCTGAATGTCTATGTCAATTTATCAGTGTATCTATTTTAGTAAAGCAATACAGTAATCAATTAATTTATTGCTCCTTAGCTTCGCTTCGTTAATTATTGTGTCAACATAACATATTGTTTAAATGGACGACTTACATCGCGGAGTATTTCTTTTGTTACTATATTTAGATGAGCTCGCTGTTGGTGTTGCCGCGGACTGCGTTGAGCAGAGTTTCTACTGGACAGATGTATCAGGAGGTCGTATTTCCAGAGCTAACGTTGATGGATTTGGTCAGGAACGAATGGCTTCTGGTAAGTCTTATGGAACACCAATATTATCTTTAATAACACACAGTTACGTTAGTTTTATGTTTGACTGATTGGTCAATGCATCTTAGTTTGTCCGATTGTGTGTATGTTTTCCTGACTTCCTGATAATTGCCACCATCAGTAATAAGATGGGAAAGAGTTGTACATGTAATTATAAAAAGTATTATTTAGAAACAATGTCCATCTACAAACAGTTATTCGTTGGTTAAATAAATTTATGAATGTAGACTGAACATGATGGATTATCAAAACAAAAAAAGGTAAAACTATGGAATAATCGATCCATTTAACAAGGGGTAATCCAGTAAGCGATGAAACCACAATATACTGTTGCAAATAGAAACGGAGAAGATAGATGATATTAATGATGTTGATGTTATATGGATGAAGAGCAAAATATAATTACAGTGAAGGGAATTGGAAACAATAAATTTTTAATTGTATTTGATCCGTACATCGGCCGTGGAGCAGTGGTTTGTACGCTGGAATTGCAACCGGTGATCCGGGTTCGATTCCCGGTCGCAGCAGGTCATACCCTTCCATGAAAATTATAATAATGTCGATTTCCTCCACATGTGGAGAAGTTTCCGGTTCCTAATGGAGGGGTAAGTTAGTACTGGTTAGAATACGGCCCAGGAAATCTTGTTAGGCGGATCGGCCGCCGTATATAAATGGAAAATTGGTGTTAAAAATGACATTAAACCCAAATAAATAAATGATCCATGCATCATTTAAACTTCTGATTTCTTTTCAGGTTTTAGTTCCCCTGAAGGTATCGCCATAGATTGGATTTCAAGAAACATCTACGTAACTGACTCTGGTTTAGACATAATTGCTGTTGTCAATATTAATGGTACAAGCAAGAAAACTTTGATTTCTGATGATTTGGTCAATCCGAGGGCGATTGTTTTAGATCTGCAGAGAGGGTGAGGCATGATTTTAATCATTTTAGCAAGGACTCATTTTGAAAACCTTATTTTCATTTTTCGACATCTCACGACTGAGAAAATCATTTCTGAAATGGCAATGCCATATTTCCCTTTATCTTCTGAATGTGTTATTACGAAATTACGAGGGTTTGTTTTGCATGGCAGATAACGAACGACAACTCTGGATAGAAGCTGAGTATTTTGTAGCAACAATAAATAATTAAAGATAATGCTGAACTATACTGGCATAGTGTAATCACGATTAAAGTTTAGATTAATTTTTTATTAATCACTTGACATAAGGGCAATAATTTTTGAACTATTTTTAGAACGATGTACTGGACTGACTGGTTCAGAAATAGCCCCACTATAGAAAAAGCCAACATGGACGGAACGGATCGTCAAGTGTTTGTCGACTCAGATCTTGGTCTGCCAAATGGTTTAACCATGGATTATCATTCTCAGCAAGTTTGCTGGGGAGACGCTGGTACCAACAAAATAGAATGTATTCGTTCTGATGGTGTTGGACGTCGTGTGATCACCGAGGACGCTCCTTATCCATATGCTTTGTCATTTTATGGTAACACCATCTATTGGAGCGACTGGACTATGTAAGTTTAATCAGGGACGCTATGAATTACAATAATAAGGACTCTGTTTAAATTGCTCTAAATTATATCAAAATATTATAAAATCTGTAATTTTTATTAAGTACGTTTTTTATGATAATCACCGATGTTATATCTGTGTTTATACTAGTAATGCAAATGCTATCAAATAAAAGGTTTTCAAAACTATCTGGAGTCAAACCTCTTTAACATTGCTAAAGTCATCAAAATATGTAGCTGTTTCGTACTCGCGACAGTATTGACATGTTACGTGTAAATATCAAGTAGATGTCCTCATCAGACAGTGTACATGCGATCGACTCGATGCTTGTGGAAAAATAATCGATTAATTTTTGACAACTATGTTAAAATTAGCCCCTGAAGGCTTGTAATAACCAACTTGTCATATTATACGCTTTGGGGAACACTCACTATTCAGGCGTGTTTGGTGTCTATGTAAGATTTGATGTGTATATCTCTACGTATACAATACACACAAAGAACGCTAATTATGACATGAAATATAGTCAAATTGATCATTCTACTTTTTTCCAACTTATGTTTTAATGATGTTGTAGATAATAATTTCGTAAAGAATCACGAAACTAGATTGCATTAAAATGTGTCTTTATTATACAAAAATCTTATTGATGATGATATATTGATAATGACTGAGAGTCGCCCGTATTTTTTAATAACTGTTTAATTACAAGGTCTCAGCAGCTGTTTCCTGTCCTATTTTATGATGGAATCGCATTTTTCCGGTTTGAACACATCTATTAATGGTAGCAGGGATATATTGGAGCGTTTTATCAAAATATTAACAATAATTTGAAACTTTTTCAGCAACGGTGTTTCAAGTATAAGTCGTGATGGCGGTGAGACAAATGAACCACTCTCACTTCCGGTTGGTGGTAATGGCCGACTTTACGGCCTCGCAGCTGTTGGAGAATTTTGTCCACGAGGTATTTATAACATTTTTTCTAATCAGTCCTCAATTAAATCCTTTTGAATATATCAATTCAAAAGTACATGTTGTGCTTGCTACCGGTTTTGGTTCTCGGACCAAACAAGAATGTTTATTATAGCATTGGTATCCGCCTTAATGTCTCGTTGCATTTTAACATTAGACAACACAAAACAATACAGACTACGATAATAACAGTAAACAACTCATAACAACACATACTACGATATAACACTAAACAAGTCATAACAACACATACTACGATAATAACACTAAACAACTCAAAACAACACATACTACGATATAACAGTAGACAACTCAAAATAACACATACTACGATATAACAATAAACAACTCAAAACAACACAGATTACGATGTTACACTAGACAACTCAAAACAACACGGACAATACAGTACAACGCAAGACAACAAAACATAGATTATACCATACAGGACAACTCAAAACAACACAGCCCATACAATACAACACAATACACACATAAACAACACAGACCATACAATACAACACAGGACAACTAAAAACAACACACACTAGACAACTCAAAATAACACAGACTATATTATGATAAAATTATTATCATCATTATTATCATCAGTAATTATTGATAAATATATCATTCTTTTCAGTAACAAATCCGTGCATGAGGAACAATGGTGGTTGCCGTTACTTCTGTTTACCCACACCCAACGGGGGCAGGACTTGTGGTTGTCCAGATGACATCGATGACGTCACATGCTCAGAAATAGGAATTCTTCGAAACAAAAAATGAAGTTATTTGTTCTAGGTTCTGAATATTTGGGGTGTAAATGACAGTATTTTTTTCCAAATATCCTACTAAAAAGTGGTTGAATTTTTGATACTCAATATGTGCCATCGTTTGTTTTTTACCGAACATATATTGTATAAGTGTATAGTTTGTATGAACGGAGTACTGTAGACTGTCAACATAATTTGATTATAAAACTGTTTATATTATTTGAATGCAACTCCTTCGTTAATTCTTAAAAAAAACCGTATCATTCAAGTTTATCCATTGTTTAGACCTAGTGGTGCATTTTCTTACGTTATCTGTCGTTTAGGCTTGGCTTTGATATGATAAGATCTACTTTTGTGATATTTTATTCATCAATTATGCAAGCTATGAAAAATGATCTAAAGTTAATGGTACAGTATTTTAGCAGACCTTACATTTTTATCCATCTTTATTTCTTTTTGTGACGATTTTAACAAAGCAATAAGATCATGAATAAATATGTTTTCATGATCGCGAGAAATTTAGGAACTTATATCTAATTAGTAGATCGTTATTTTCACGAGCCTATTGTTTTTACCATGTTTTATTGTACTTGAATGGGATTTGGCCAGTGCAGAAATACTATGCAATTTTGTTAATTTTTTTTTATTGTGACACTTTTTGCACAAGGCGTCTTTTCGCTCATTTTTATTCTTGCATGTCATTAAATTTTAATGTTGTAGTATGAATAGCTTACCATTTAGAATGTTATAGTGATCCATTGCACTTACAGAAAAAAACGGAATTTACCAAAAATAATCTAAATACACTATTGCCTAGCTGACAGGTAGATAAACTTTCCGTTTCATGTGTACCCATATGAAGCTTGTAGACACGTATACTCAGTCAATGATATTTTATAATCACTGCATCCAGATGTTGTATTTATCAATTTTCTAATAAAAAGAAGCTGGAAAAAACATGGCTCACATTTGTTTGTTTATTATTTCATAGGCATGTACATACCTCTACAGAGCGGCCCTCTGTAGAGCAACAACCTCTCTATAACCACACATTCAAATTTTATCTGAGTTGATACAAATGTATTTACTATTATTTTAACCTCTGTAGAGCAACAACCTCTGAACAACGGTCAATATTTGCAGCTCCCACAGGGTGTTGCTCTACAGAGGTTTTACTGCAATAAGTTTGGAGTTTTCACACCGGAATAGTTACGGAGTAATTATTAGTTCATGTACAAAGTTTATTGACACGAACAGCAATGATAAATTGCCTTTGGCCGTTTAAAGTATATTTTGATTTTATGGCAAATACATATTACATATTCAAACATGTATACTACAATTGAGTAAACAATAGATAGAAATTTAATGTTTATAGATTTACTGTAATCATTTGAATAAAATTTGAACAGAATAAATGCGCATATAAAAAAGTTAGTATAATACACCTGTAATTCACTACAGCACCGTGGCTGTGATCAAATCAAGCCTTCCCGTCATTAGTAAAACAAAAAACGTACTTATTTCAAGAGCTAGATCCATCACTTCTGTATAGACCTGTGTAAAATTAAATTTCATTATACTTTTTAAAACTGGTGACGTTATTTGCAAATGTCATCGAAATAATACAATTATCGAAGTATTAATTCGGGACTATACAATGAGTAACGGTAAGTAAGAAGCATGCTTTGAACAAATTATGTTTTCCGTAACTACCTTAGAATCTGCAACAACGAACGAAAACAACATAATTAACTCGATTACCTCCCTTGAGTTATGATGGCGTAACGTCTATTGTTATGACGTAGTAATTCTCTATTAGCAACAGCGTCATAACGTTGACGCTAGATTCAACATTCAAACACTATGTCCAGCTTCAGGATGAAATTCGTTATATTTTATTCATTTTAATGGATCGACTGAGAATATTTCGGAGGAAGCCACGTGACAAGCATAACGTGGCGCAAAAATTCTTCACTGGAAAATGTCACATTTGTCAGGTTCAGAACGTCACGGTGGGGACTTTAAACTGTAAGAGACATAACGTTTGTCAGTTATGTGCCTCTTTTGTACCAAGATTCATGTCTGGGGATTTTACGTGCAAGGTACGTACTCACAATGCCCTGCTATTTTGGACCTAATTAATGTTCACGTTTTTTACGAAGTGCTTATCAAATAAAACAAAACAATACAAACCCTATAATTTGTACGTTCTCAATGATATATTTATCTTTATTCGTCTGTATTTGCTCTAGAAGTGTAAAATTTTGCATTTGGACAAATTGTGAAATATCTGGACAAGGGGAAATAAGGAAAAAGTTCGAACTATGTATAAATAACAATTATTGAAAGCTCATAATGTAAGTAGTACTCGCATATAAACTATGGTGTTCTTTATCATTATAATTATATCTTCCATGTTTAGATATGTTTGTCCGAAGAAAAGACCTCAAATACACCAGCGAAATCAGATAGATATCGTTTAACGGACGAAGATGAACAAAGCGGTTCAAATGTAAAATTATCCACCACAAAAATAACACATCAACAAGGTATGTATGTACAAAGGCCGCTGTTGTCACTCATATCATTATTTTTATTACCAGGGCTACATACGGCTATCATGCACTAAACGTGCTGTAGCTGCATTGGGATCCAAACACCCAAATTTGTAAGAGACTCTATACTATATACACGCAAACAACTAGAATAAACTCATACTCATGACAAAAATTCGTCTAGATAAGAAATATTTTAGGTGATAGCACACCGGAAAATGCTGCAGAATGCGTCTCCGGCAATCTACGGTGAAAAGATGCCCCCATAGAAAGATGCCTACACATTATTATCGGGCAAGCTACGCCCCTGACAGTCACAGACATTCTTTATGAAAACATGTTTTATGGTAGGCTAAAGACATGAACAATAGGTAGTCATGCTTATATATAGGAAGAAATATGTAAATTTGATACCTTATAGACGTGTATGTGTTCGGAATATTCAAATACACTAGACCCAGTTTCTCACTAAATTGAATCATTTTAGAGCCTTATACAGAAATCTATACTTCTACTGAAAAAATATTCTTAAAAAATAAATAACACCAACATTATTGTAGATAAATTACCCGATAGTGTGTAGGAATCGTGGACAAACATTCCTTGTTCCTTAATATTAAGGGAAGAAACTCGACCTGGCTTTTGAATCCAAAATAAATTTTCCCACGGTCCTCAGACCCATCTTTACATAATATCGTATTTATGACTATAATCAGCTAAATAAATGTTTGACTTTTAGATAGGGGTATTAGTAAGGATGTTTAATTATTGATTTGAGGCAGAAAAACAGGAAAATAAAGTCAGCATCACATTTTGTGGTTTTTAATAAGGGAGATAATTTGAACGTAGTGGTATGGTAATTTGGTGCAAAATTCTCCGTAATCTAAAAATATTTTCTTCAATAGTTTTAGAGTCTTTGTGTTAGGATGATATTAAATGCATATTTATATAGAGTTATCTGTAAATAGGCTATACAAACAAATACAATATTGAATTTCAGAATTTGAATTTGAACAAAACTATAAGCATTTGAGTGAAAGTTGTTCTTTTCATATTTATTTTCCTTTTCTATTTATACATGTTGTTATATCCCGACAAACGAAGTTTGAGAGGGGGTATATAGGAGTTACTCTGTTTGTCAGTCGGTTGATACGTCCGCATACAGTACCACAAGTTTGTGGAGCGTACTTCTTCTACATTCCTTAAGCGAATATAATGAAACTTAAAAAAATGTTATTAGCATGAAGTGTTGATGTGCAAGACACAATTTCCATACCAATTAATCTACACATTCCAGACTTATGTGCCCTTAATATAGCCACATAGTGTACTGTAAACTGGTTCCCGTTGACTTGTGTGTACAAAGCACTGCAACATGGAACGGGAACCAGTTTAAGTGTACTGTCACATTCTTAGTGTCAAAGCGGTGGCGGGTGTATATTGCGCTCCGTTATAGTTTTTTCTTGTTATCTCAAAATGGGGCGGACAGATTTGGGAAATGTTATCATTTTTATTGGGATCCATGAGTGGAAATGACTTACCGTGAGATTAAAACAAACAAACAAAAAAAAAACGATGACGATTCCTTGAGTTATTGCCCTTTTGAATTTGCGTCTATGCAAGACTATGGGAGTACCCGAATTTTCAATTATTTTAGACAAAGAAAGTTGTACATCAATAAAAACTCACGGTAAAAAGATACAAAAACACAATATCAATCAAATTCAATGAAGAAAAATATAGATCACCGTGCAAAATCTTCGGAAATTGATATGTTTCGATTCTTCAACAAGGGCAACAACTCTTTTAAAGTTTTAAAATGTCTCTCTAAAAAGTGAAGTATCTGAGGTAACTATATCAAAGAAAAAAATGATAATTGGTCAGTACAACTTTTTAAACATTACTATTACTGTGTAGCTTTGGGCAGATATGTCAGAAAAGTACTGTATTGGGATCCGAATACCTTAATGTCACAGTATTTTGAACTTGATAACTTTTGAATCAGGATAAAACTCATTTCTTCCGAGATAGTCCAGTCAGAAGCACCGAAATGCCCCCCCGGCATTTTTCCCAGTGTTATCAATCTCCTTTGATACAGTATGTGGGTTTAGTACTTTCTTTAGTTTTCCATCCGAGGCATAAGAAATTATTGTGTAATTATTCCTGGTTCTCTATTAGGGTATTTTTTTATTTAATTATCATCGAATATTCAAGAATATCACCGATAATCATTACTGCTTCCACTACAATATGAGTCTGAGATAAGTAATAGACGTGTTATAATTACCAGATGACAGTGACTTAGATGGCAACAATGACGAATTGGAGAAAATGCTCGCATCTTATACACCAGCCAGTCACCCACCTCAACCACAGCAATCGAAGAACTTCGCTCCCATTCCAAGAAAAAAATCTTTTCTACACCTGACAATACCATCAGTGATTCCAGATAATGAGAGTGAAAGCCATGCCGGTACACTAATCTACAACAACTACGTCAATGGACTGATAGAACGATCACGTGACGTTGTGCAAAACGAAGAGGAACCAGAACGTGTTCTAAGTCCGCACTGTTTTAGCGCGCTGAAAGATACGACGCAGCAAAATTGCGGCAGTTCAAAAATACGAGGAACGTTTAGACAGGACCCCACTGAAATAGAGCGAGGTTCATCTCCTTGCAAAGGTAAATACGACAGGGAGTTTCAATCGGGAATAGAACTTTATAGTATTCGTAGATTTGTACATCAATTCTTGTCCTGATTTCAAAATCAGATTGTTTCCGATTATACAACTCCGAAATGAACTCTTGAAACTTTATTAGACCATACTCATATACATATGATACAATGGTATACAAATAAATAGATTTACGTTGAAATAGCGAACATGGGGAGAAAAGGTGAATAGTGAACGGTACAGTTTAGGAAAGGGAATAAGGTGTTCGTACTGACTTTGGGTAAAAAAACTTACTACCCTTAATTATCTTAGATTGATATTGACATGAATATAGTTTTATTATAGTTCTGAGGAAACTGGTTAAGGATAAAAGTAATAAATATTAACTTTGATTAAAATTTTGTACTTCAGGACTTCGCCCCAGGAGTGTCGACTCATCAATATCAGATGAACAACTTCTTGAGACTATAGGTCAAATTGAAGGACCAGTCATTTCAAGTTCAAGTTCTCAATGCGATTCTCCGACATCTTCATCGTCGTCCTCGCCAGATGATTATGACAGATTCTGGGACAACTAAAAGCTTCATGTAAACATAGTCTTAAGAACAAGTTGAGCTTAAAAATTGATACATAGTTTGTTGTTATCGCGCTTGTATCCTAACGCCCTCAGTCCAGGTTCCTGGTTCTCAGTACCATGCATGCGATCGGGAACCAACATGCCTTAAAGAGTTAATGGTTTCCGCTGACTCAACCGACCCTATAATATTTTGTCAGGACGATATTTTCATTTTATATCAACTATATCGCCGAACTAAAAAGGAACACTCCAAAAAAGAGCTCTGTCGATCTACCTATCCTTAATCTTTGGAAGATGGACTAATGGAAAAAGGTTGTTTTTTTCCTAAATGTAGAGTAATGGGTCAATACGGACAAAGATTCATTTCGAAATATCATTATTATGTATCAATTAGAAAAGCAATTCACTGTCTTCAGCCTTAAGTTAAAAGACCCATAATCAAGATTGGCCTTTCCTTTGAGCAGGTATTTGAATGATATAATAATATAATAAGAACACCGCTTTACATTAACATCTAACAATAATTAAATCCATTATGAATACTGTTTTACACTAATCTGATTAAAATTATATCCCCCAACCCGCTACGCTATAAGGAAGATCCAGTACTTCAGTCAGATTGATCAAACAATAATTCTATATCAATGTTTAATAACACGCAGTAGTATCATTTGAATATAACGAAGTAATTTATAATAATAATAATCAAATTATATGATAAGTGTCGACAGTACGCATGAAATGAAAATGTTCAACTGAAGTTACTACAATGATAGATTGGTCGAATGGGTCATGTAACTTGGGACGTCATATGATAAGATTTTGTCAGGAATATGACATATTTGCATTGCGTTAACGCAAAACTAATAAAGCTTTGATATCAGACAGGGGGGAAAATGATATTTTGATTTGTTGAGCTGTAAGATTATATTAATATGCATGACTTCTGTTTGACTAAATAACATGTTTCTATATACAGTCCAAGCAGTGAACAAAGGCCATTATTTGGAAAGACAAAATGTGGCCTTTTATTTTGATCTACGTAAATTATCAATACCGTTTTAAAAGAATGACTTTTATTAACCGAGTGGCCATTATTGGGAGGTGCCCGCTAACACATGTTTGACTGTACGTTTAACAAACACTAAAATTCTCCCGACTGCATTTATATCCCGAGATTCGAATTATCGACCTTCCGATTGGTAGTCAAGTGCGCTTCCAGTCTTATCCACCGATCCACCCAGACAGTTCGGCGTTACGTTGAAAATGTCCGTCTAGTTAATCATCTGTATAAAATTACTCGTTCGGTTTTCACAACTGGTTTTGAAAATTCATGGTTAAAATGTACACGCACATATTAGGTACAATTGAGACCAACTGATAAAAAGTGTTCTTTCATGTTAATTCCCATTTAACGAAAGAGGTTTTGAAATGTCTAACTTCTGATACATTTGAACATTAAAGCCCAATTAGCTTTTTGAATTTTAAAATTAAAGATTAAAGAAAGATGTCTTATCAATGAAACTGACGTAATTGAAAAAAAAACATTTGAATAAATAAAATCTTTTTTATTCACGAAGTACATGTAGAAATGTAGCAGAATTTTTTTTTCAACGATATTGCCAAGCGAAAATAAGAAAAAAACATCTGACAGCATTATTACGAGATGCAACTAAAGAAAGACAATAATATGTAAATATTGTTTTAAATAAAATAAAATATATTTCTTATATTTTACTATTGTTTCTGTATTACTTAATTCATAAAGCTAATTGGCTTTTAAATAAAATGTATAAACATATCTTGGTAATATTTTAGTATTCTGAACATAATTAAATTAAGGTCACACGGAACATAATTTTTTTATCTACAAAATCAGCCATTAAATTTTGTATCTGAATATTGTCCTCGTGGTGAAGGTATGGCATCAAAATAAAAAAATGAACACAATTAATCTGTCGACATAGGATAACATATACAAAGTCATACAATTGAACTCGTCTCTACCTTCTTCTATTTCTAATATAAAAATAAGAGTGATAAGGAAAATGTAAGAATTGGACGAAACGTCGAGTTAAGCCTTCCGCTGACATTACCGTATAAAATAAGGAGAACTGTTTTAAAAAATCATGATTTATTCAAAATACACGTATTAGTGGACCGTATTAATGACTAAACATAACATAAAGTGATTAAATAAACTTATTACACTAGTCATCAACATTTAATAGGAAATACTATTAATTTATCACTTTTCGAGACGGTTATGTATAATATGTCATACCTAATCGGTCTATATTCAACTGAACGACCATTTCGTACCCCTCACTTCCGGGTTTTCGTCACGGTGTTATCCGTGATTGCGTAACGGTGTCGCTTTCCATCATAGGGTATATAAAGGTAGAAACGCATGGTGAATGTCATTCTACTTTGGATTCTTCCAGTAGTAAGTAAGAACTTTTTGTTTATATTTATTTCATCAATAATTACATCCATATATAATCAGTATTAACTGAATATTTATTCACAAAATTATTTATCGACAAAGATGATAGTAGCGTTCGCATTATATGTTAAAATTCTGTAAAAATGAAACCAAAAATTGCAATTAAGCTATTTCTTCATAAATCATTTCCAGTGCGTTTTACCGAAGTGTTTAAATGTTTAGAATTCATATAACATAAAACAGGGGAAATAACTGAACAATGTTGACCAGGGGAAATAACTGTATAATATAAACTGGTTCCAGTTGACTCTGCTGTACACAGCCTTGATGCACTGCAACTTGGAACGGGAACCGGTTTAAGACTAGAGGAAACAACTGTATAATAGAAAAGTGCAAACGCTTGTTTATCATGATTTTATTCATTTATCTTCAATGCTATACTTTATTAAATAGAATCCGTATTTATCATGAACTTGATTCTGCTGTCGATAGCGAGGTACACATATCGACAACTGAATTGAAACATATGCTAATTTCAGAAATATTCGCAAATAGTCAATACCATGATTTAGCCATTTTTTAACTCTTCCTCAAATATCTATGTGAAATACGTCAATGAATTTCAAAATCTAAAGCGCTAAGCTAATAAAATTAAACCCAGACGTCTTTTTTTCTTATGATGTATCAGATTGATTATTTTAGCAATTTCTTTCTTTTCAGAAATCATGAAATTCTTATCCGTAGCATTAGTAGTGACTGTGGCTGCTTTGGCCCAGGCAGACGAATTCAACAACAATGGTTTCGGAAACAACGGTTTCGGAAACAACGGATTCGGAAACAATGGATTCGGAAACAATGGACTGAGTCAGGGAAGCTTTGGACAAAGTTTTGGAGGCATTGGACAAAGTTTTGGAGGCGTTGGACAAAGTTTTGGAGGCGTTGGACAAAGTTTTGGAGGTGTTGGACAAAGTTTTGGAGGCGTTGGACAAAGTTTTGGAGGCATTGGACAAAGTTTTGGAAGCTTTGGACAAAGTCAAGGATACGGTAGTTACGGACATGGTGGCTATGGAAAAAGTTACGGACATGGTAGCTTTGGAAAAGGTTACGGACATGGTGGCTATGGAAAAGGTTTTGGAGGTTACAGCAAAGGATACGGCAAGGCCATTAGTAAGTTCCAGATTTTTCATTTCTTTCGTCTCTACAGATATATTGTTCATCTTATTCATTTATGAGCTGAAGCAAGTTCTGCTCCATAAGCAATAAACTAAAAATAGTGTTTTTCTAAAATAATTGCTCAGCAGTTGTTAAATTTTGATATTGTTCAACACTGCCCGTGCAACAACCTAAGACATTTCTGAGTGCTAACAACCAAAACTGTATATTTATACCTTAAACGCCAAATGAATACAAGTTAAAAATAATCAATTTACATGTATTTTACAGTCATGCCAAAGCCCGTGATCCCTGTGCCAGTCGTTCCAGTTGTCAGGGTACCGAAGCCAAAACCCGTTATCCCTGTACCGGTCATTCCAGTTGTCAGGGTACCAAAACCTAAACCCGTTATCCCTGTACCAGTAATTCCAGTTGTCAAGGTACAAAAACCCAAACCTGTTATCCCTGTACAGGTCATTCCAGTTGTCAAGGTACCAAGACCAAAGCCAGTCATTCACGTTCCAGTGATCCCAATGATGAAAGTACCAAAGATGCCAATCCACAAAGGTTTGTTCATTTCATTTTTTACATCAGTTATCAAAATTTGCCAAGAAGGCTTTTGGAGAATAAAAAATGTACAGTTGAATTGCGAATTCATCGCAAGCTCTCAGTAAGAATATGATAAACAAACATCTGTTACAAAGCAATTTCATGTTCATTTATACTTCGGAATCAGAAATATTAATGCACATATGGTCCAGTACACTAGATAACTCCTCTCTTGTTGTTTTAAGCTATTACTTTGCTATCCTGGTATCTTTGAAGATATATCCTGCAGTACACTGAAAACAGACAAATTGAATTTGTGGTCACTTGTTTTATAAAAATTGGAAAATAATCAAATCAATGTTTTAATAATCATAATTTTACATCAGGTTATGGAGGATACGGCGGTGGATTCGGGGGTATTAGCGGTGGATTCGGGGGTATGAGTGGTGGATTCGGTGGTATGAGTGGTGGATTTGGTGGTATAAGCGGTGGATTCGGAGGATTTAGAGGAGGATATGACAATGATTTCTATGATGATAATGATGATTTTTATGGTTTCCAAGGAGTAATGGGTCAGAGCCATGGCGGTCAATTTGGTGGAATTAGCGGAGGTCATATTGGAGGTGGATACAGCAGTCATGGATATGGACATGGATTTGGTGGTCAAATGAGTGGTATTGGTGCTATAAGCGGTGGATCTGGTCATCAATCTGGAGGTTACATTGACTGGAACAACAACAACGGTTGGGACAACAATGATTGGAACAATAACAATGGCTGGAACAACAACGGTTGGAACAACAACAATGGCTGGAACAACAACAATGGTTGGAACAACAACAATGGCTTGAACAACAACAATGGCTGGAACAACAACGACTGGAACAACAACATGAGTTGGGGACAAAGTGGTTTAGGACAAAGCGGTTTAGGACAAAGCGGTTTAGGACAAATCGGTTTTAGCCACGGCGCTAGTTTCAGTCAGCAACAACACCGGTAAACAATATATAATTAAGTTTAATGAAATCGTTAAAAAAATTATACTATTAGTCAATATGTATGTTTTCTGGATTCAAATTCACTAAACTGTAATGATTTGGCGAACATACAGCTGCTTTTAAGGATTATTTATTACAACTCAAGCCGTATTACAAGCTTAAATGTTGTTCAAAACGAATAATTTTAAGAAACGAAGTATATTGATGTGACTGTCAATTATTAGGTTTACTGAAATAGATAATTGTTTTCCTGAAATGCAAATATTAATTCCATTTGGGCAGATTCACTTCAGTTCGATTTATATCTATGATAAGTTTGTTGGATATTCAATGCGTTAGAAAAGTCTTGATTTACATTTAGCTAATTTTCGATTCCAACATGTATGATATGTTAAATAATCTCGACGTGAGTCGCGCATGCGCAAACATATTGAATCCTGAATTGGCAATAATAAAGAGGTTTAAAGATAATAATTGGCTTAAAAGAATGTTATTAATATTGATTGTAGCAGCTGATGTCAGTGTCGTTATTTAATGAAATCTTGATTGATATTACATCATTAACATGGACATTTTTTCGTCATATTGATTATTTTAGATCGAATTCAACCACTTTTTGTATATAGAACAAACAGATCATTTGTTTCTGTTTTTTGTTTGTTTTGTTTTGTTTTGGTGACCGTAACAACGACTGAGTCTTGGTATCCATAGAAACGATTGCTAAGCAGTTGTTTAGACCCTCCCAGACGATCTATAATGTTATTGTGATTGGTTGTGTTTTGTTTTCGTTTTGGTCAAATGTATGGAAGCTTACGTGGATATTTACTAGCAGAAAATAGTCATGGACCATTTAATTGCTTGCTGTATGCATCTTAATTACAAATGTAAATATGAATTAAACATGATTATTGAAAAATACCATTTTTAATTTCTCTCAATTAGATGATTGTGTTCCTTTGATTATTAAAGTGTTTTAAAAGATTTATTTTTAATAAATTGAGTTTGGATGTCAAGTAAACTGATTAAGTCGAATTCGGTTTTTAATGTCTCTAATAAAAAGAAAATAATAAAAAGTTTTTTTTCCAAAATATGCCGTACGAAAAATCGACGCTTTGTGAACTTGATGCAACATATTTTTGCTTTATGGTATTAGGATCTTAATTACCAAAATTATTATCTCAAAATGGTGGGGACATGTTTTGGAAACGTTTGAAATATTCATAGGTTTTCATGAAAGAAAATAACCCATTTTTTTAAAGATTAAAGAACACAATAACACTTCTATTAAAATTTATGTTAAAAAGATCAAGTATCAATCTAATTTGATAAAGAAAACTATTCGTCTCAATGCAATACCTACAGAAAAGTTAATATTTTTTTTCAATAAGGGCAGTAACTCTTACAAAATTAAAAAAATATGCCGTAAAATAAATTGAAATATACAAAGTAACTATCAAAGAAAAAGTGATAATGGGCAATACTATTTTTATAACATTAATGTTTCTGTATAGCACTGAGCAGATATGTTAGAAAAGTCATGTATTAGTGATGTACTACTTTAAATATACATTTTGTAATAAGAAGATAAATAACAAATCTGATAAATATCCGCTGTTTTTTTCTCCTCAAACATTTATACAAATCAATGTTATTCAAGGAAATAAACTAAGTTTTTGTCAAATATACGAATGGCTTTGCTTTGGATAAATCGCTAAATTAGCTAAAACTGATACTCATTAAAAAACAACATAAAACGAAACTGTGTGTAATTTGCTCTTTACATAAAATATGAACATTTATGTTATGAATTCTTACACATACATACGTGTACTACTAAATGTTTACTTCAACTTCACATCAAAGACAATGTCTAGCAATAAGTGTTTCATTTTACCCAAATGTAGATAAAAATAACTAAATTTTCATTTATACAATTAATATGCAACAATTTTCTTATGATGTTCATCTGTGCAAATTTTGAAAATGTAAAAAATCAAGTTTCATATAAGTGTAGACAGAATGATGTCTATCTTAAGAAACTCGTACCATTGGTCATTCTATATACTTTCTGAGGGGAAAATGTAAATAAACTGTTTAAATAATTCAAAATTTTGACAGGAGAACTCAATTTGTTTTTACTTTGCTTTTCCATTTTCTTGTTGTTTTTTTGTACATTTTTGTGTACAACTAAACGCAAACAACTCATTGAAACATTTTCAAATTAAATCTATCCGATCAGTTTGGCACCTTATAGAAAAACAAAAAAGCAACATATCTTTATTTTTAGAGTGATACAAAATTGTTAAATTTTAACCAAAAAGGTAAAACTACATAAATATTAATGACTTAAATTTTTTAAAGAAAAAAATGTTTTTTGACAAAGAAAATTGTTTTAGGCTTATTTCTAAAAAACTAATAAACAGTATTGAAAACAAATTGGATCTAAGTATTTTGTAAGAAATTCCAAATTACTGTAACATTTTCTAAGAAATTCAATATAAAATTTTTATAAGAAATTCCACAATAAAAAAAATATATAAAAATGAAAAGTATGAAGTTTTGATCGTTTGAGGTATGGAAGAAATGAAAAATACTTGTTAATCGGTATGTTAGGTATTGAAATCTATTTAGAGATCTAAAAGTCGAAGCTTGGAATAATCCATCTTCACTTCTTAACGAAATAAGGCAAGAACTCATATTCATGTTTAAACTTTTTTGTAATAATCACACCACAATGCGTAACATGCAAATTTTCGACTGCCTGCTTTTTTGCATTTTAATCCTAGAACAATTCATTCTGGTATAATACACACTTCTCGCCGAAAATCCACTCGCGAAAATATGTGACATTCAGCGACCAAATGACTCCCGAAGCTTCCATACAAACGATAGACCTTTATAATACGTATTTAATGTTTCTATTTATAGATGCTCTGGGACTTGTACTTATGTTGTAAATGGTATTGTTGAAAAATAAAAGTCTTAAAATTATATTGGTACTTTGTTTTCGTTGAAATTTATTACCTGGTGTGTTTAAAATACTTCTAAACATTAATTAGTGTTTCAAACACGGATTATTACATTCTGGTAATGACAACAAAGATAACCTTCTAGTATTCACACCAATTAAAAAAACTAGTCACTTTTTGGTATCTGTATAAGATGCAGCACGCAATATACAACACACATGCATTTTGTAAGGAAAACACAAAGATCTTTCGTGGAGGACATCATGTTCGTCAGAAAACATTATTATAACTACACGTAGTTGTATAGTGAAGAGCAAGTAATGAATTTAAGACATAGAGAAAAGGTAGGACATATATACCATATATATAGGCACACCATAGAAGTCAGATGACAAAATCGCCTCATTATGGGCATGAAGACCATTTCTATAGGCAAACCATAGAAGTCACACAATAGTGATCTAGTGACTTTAACGTCTCATCTCAAAGTCAGATGACAAAATCGTCTCATTATGGGCAAAAATATTTCTATATGAACACAATAGAAATCAGGTGATCGTCTCATTACGGGCATATTGACCAAATCACTGAAATCAGTATGGGCACCATAGAAGTCAGTTGAACAAATATACTAATTTCGGGTTTATAGTACATACCTATATGCACACCATAGAAGTTAAGTGAAAATATCATCTCTTTATGGGCATATCGAGCGTATCTATATGCACACCTTGGAAGTCAGGTGACACAATCGTCTGGTTATGGGTATATAGAAACAAAGGGATTCGGCACATACATTTTGACAAAAAATCACCTTACACTTTATATATTGACAAAGGAAGTAACATTCAACAGCCCATGAATCTAAACATGTCCGCTTTTCCACCGCGCATTTCTTTAAAATAGAATCAATCCTAAAACAATGCAAATCGCCGTATAGCTAACACATTTTCCTTCAAGAACATATATAATTTCCCTATAAAAAATGCAGCCTACACTCCACAATCGTCAGACATTTCAACGGAATCAGCCAAAATGTCTCAGGTCGGACAAAGTCGGGAACACGGCACTTGCACTTAAAGGCTTGTTTGACAAATGTACGGAAAAAATCGAAAACTGAGCTAACCTGCAGTCCTGACAATATACATAATAGATGTTTTTCGCTTAATTTTGTTTTCTTCATGTAAACGAAATCTAGGACATTACCTAAACTAAGCCACGTGACAATATATGACAGCTGCTGAAATTGTACATGAAGAAAACGAAAGTAAGCGAATAAACATGTACAAGTACATTGTCAGGACTGCTACGGTGTGCATAATAATGTGTCAATATGCCCGATTGAAACGATTTGATTACCTCACTTCCATGGTGTGCCTATAGATATATAGTCAATATTCCCATAATGAGACGATTTTTTCACCTAACTTCTATGATGTGCATGTAGATATGTACTGTTCACACGGAATGAGACGATTTGTTTTACTGACTTTGAACTATGGTATGCATACTGATATGATCTATGCCCATAATGAGACGATTTTGTCACCTGACCTCTTTTGTTTTGTTTATATCGAGTGCTTTGAAATCAGCGTCCATAACCACTCGACCACGGAGGCGGGTCTGACCTCTGTAGTAAGCATACATGTATATATATATGTTCACACGAGTCTATTTCTTCAACCGACTTCTATGCTGTCCACACTGATACGGTCAATATGCCCACAATGAGACGATCACCTGATTTCTATTGTGTTCATATAGATATGGTATATAAGCCCATTATGAGACGAACTTTTCAACTGACTTAGAACTATGGTGTAATGGTGAAATGAATATGTAAAGCATTTGTGTGAATATGGAAGATTTTGAATTGACATATTTTTTTTGTACATCTCTATCGAAGAAACCGAAAATAAATCGAAAAAAAACATGTGCCCAAGACTTCTTTAGCTTCGAACTGATACTCAAATGACGCTTATGGTTTTCTATAAATGCACATTTGTTGTTATGTTTTTTTTTCATGACTACGTTTAGTTTCTGTGTTTGTTTCTATTCAAGCGATTGGATTTCGCAACATAGTTACCGAATGTAAACAAACAATAATGCGCTTGATAAATAAATATTTTCTGTGGTTTTCTTTTAAAGTTATATTAATATCATTTGTCTCCTATACTTTGAAGGAAGAAATCGTTCCAATTACCTGTTTAATTTGTACCTTATGTGGCTTTTTGGGTGTCAATAATCTTGTCAAAACTGAGACATTGGCAGAGATTTATGTGAGGGATAACGATCGACAACGCTAAATAGAAAGTGATATACACATGTAAAAGATTGTGCATTCAGCACACCTCAACCGCCTACGCTTATTATCGGTTGTACATTGTAAGCTGACACTTGGAACAAGTTGGAATTTCCGGGATTTAATGGTGACCAACATGGCGGCATCCACGAAAGAAGTTTGTTTTTTCCGTAGAAAATACTGTTTGTTGTATAGAAAAGCAAGTTACCAAGTACATTGCGTAACACCTGAGGTCAATTGGTGGTACAGAATCGGCCGATGTATTCCGAATGTAAGAATGATGCCAATGTTTTGAACGTTTGAGGTATGGAAGAAATGAAAAATACTTGTTAATCGGTATGTTAGGTATTGAAATCTATTTAGAGATCTAAAAGTCGAAGCTTGGAATAATCCATCTTCACTTCTTAACGAAATAAGGCAAGAACTCATATTCATGTTTAAACTTTTTTGTAATAATCACACCACAATGCGTAACATGCAAATTTTCGACCGCCTGCTTTTTGCATTTTAATCCTAGAACAATTCATTCTGGTATAATACACACTTCTCGCCGAAAATCCACTCGCGAAAATATGTGACATTCAGCGACCAAATGACTCCCGAAGCTTCCATACAAACGATAGACCTTTATAATACGTATTTAATGTTTCTATTTATAGATGCTCTGGGACTTGTACTTATGTTGTAAATGGTATTGTTGAAAAATAAAAGTCTTAAAATTATATTGGTACTTTGTTTTCGTTGAAATTTATTACCTGGTGTGTCTAAAATACTTCTAAACATTAATTAGTGTTTCAAACACGGATTATTACATTCTGGTAATGACAACAAAGATAACCTTCTAGTATTCACACCAATTAAAAGAACTAATCACTTTTTGGTACCTGTATAAGATGCAGCACGCAATATACAACACACATGCATTTTGTAAGGAAAACACAAAGATCTTTCGTGGAGGATATCATGTTCGTCAGAAAACATTATTATAACTACACGTAGTTGTATAGTGAAGAGAAAGTAATGAATTTAAGACATAGAGAAAAGGTAGGACATATATACCATATATATAGGCACACCATAGAAGTCAGATGACAAAATCGCCTCATTATGGGCATGAAGACCATTTCTATAGGCAAACCATAGAAGTCACACAATAGTGATCTAGTGACTTTAACGTCTCATCTCGAAGTCAGATGACAAAATCGTCTCATTATGGGCAAAAATATTTCTATATGAACACAATAGAAATCAGGTGATCGTCTCATTACGGGCATATTGACCAAATCACTGAAATCAGTATGGGCACCATAGAAGTCAGTTGAACAAATATACTAATTTCGGGTTTATAGTACATACCTATATGCACACCATAGAAGTTAAGTGAAAACATCATCTCTTTATGGGCATATCGAGCGTATCTATATGCACACCTTGGAAGTCAGGTGACACAATCGTCTGGTTATGGGTATATAGAAACAAAGGGATTCGGCACATACATTTTGACAAAAAATCACCTTACACTTTATATATTGACAAAGGAAGTAACATTCAACAGCCCATGAATCTAAACATGTCCGCTTTTCCACCGCGCATTTCTTTAAAATAGAATCAATCCTAAAACAATGCAAATCGCCGTATAGCTAACACATTTTCCTTCAAGAACATATATAATTTCCCTATAAAAAATGCAGCCTACACTCCACAATCGTCAGACATTTCAACGGAATCAGCCAAAATGTCTCAGGTCGGACAAAGTCGGGAACACGGCACTTGCACTTAAAGGCTTGTTTGACAAATGTACGGAAAAAATTGAAAACTGAGCTAACCTGCAGTCCTGACAATATACATAATAGATGTTTTTCGCTTAATTTTGTTTTCTTCATGTAAACGAAATCTAGGACATTACCTAAACTAAGCCACGTGACAATATATGACAGCTGCTGAAATTGTACATGAAGAAAACGAAAGTAAGCGAATAAACATGTACAAGTACATTGTCAGGACTGCTACGGTGTGCATAATAATGTGTCAATATGCCCGATTGAAACGATTTGATTACCTCACTTCCATGGTGTGCCTATAGATATATAGTCAATATTCCCATAATGAGACGATTTTTTCACCTAACTTCTATGATGTGCATGTAGATATGTACTGTTCACACGGAATGAGACGATTTGTTTTACTGACTTTGAACTATGGTATGCATACTGATATGATCTATATGCCCATAATGAGACTATTTTGTCACCTGACCTCTTTTGTTTTGTTTATATCGAGTGCTTTGAAATCAGCGTCCATAACCACTCGACCACGGAGGCGGGTCTGACCTCTGTAGTAAGCATACATGTATATATATATGTTCACACGAGTCTATTTCTTCAACCGACTTCTATGCTGTCCACACTGATACGGTCAATATGCCCACAATGAGACGATCACCCGATTTCTATTGTATTCATATAGATATGGTATATAAGCCCATTATGAGACGAACTTTTCAACTGACTTAGAACTATGGTGTAATGGTGAAATGAATATGTAAAGCATTTGTGTGAATATGGAAGATTTTGAATTGACATATTTTTTTTGTACATCTATGTGCCCAAGACTTCTTTAGCTTCGAACTGATACTCAAATGACGCTTATGGTTTTCTATAAATGCACATTTGTTGTTATGTTTTTTTTCATGACTACGTTTAGTTTCTGTGTTTGTTTCTATTCAAGCGATTGGATTTCGCAACATAGTTACCGAATGTAAACAAACAATAATGCGCTTGATAAATAAATATTTTCTGTGGTTTTCTTTTAAAGTTATATTAATATCATTTGTCTCCTATACTTTGAAGGAAGAAATCGTTCCAATTACCTGTTTAATTTGTACCATATGTGGCTTTTTGGGTGTCAATAATCTTGTCAAAACTGAGACATTGGCAGAGATTTATGTGAGGGATAACGATCGACAACGCTAAATAGAAAGTGATATACACATGTAAAAGATTGTGCATTCAGCACACATCAACCGCCTACCTTATTATCGGTTGTACCTTGTAAGCTGACACTTGGAACAAGTTGGAATTTCCGGGATTTAATGCTGACCAACATGGCGGCATCCACGAAAGAAGTTTGTTTTTTCCTTAGAAAATCCTGTTTGTTGTATAGAAAAGCAAGTTACCAAGTACATTGCGTAACACCTGAGGTCAGATGGTGGTACAGAATCTGCCGATGTATTCCGAATGTAAGAATGATGCCAGTGTTTTGAACACAAGAAAGCGACTTCTTATTATAAATACCAAAATGAGATCGGTATTTTAAATGGTGTGAATACTAGGAAGTAATCTTTGTTGTCATAACCAGAATGTAATCTGTGTTTCAAACACTAATTAATGTGCATGAATGTCAACAAAAACAAAGTACAAATATAAATTTGAAGACTTTTATTTTTCAATAATACTATTTACAACATAAGAACTAGTCCCAGAGCATCTATAAATAGAAACATTAAATACGTACATGTATATATATTTTTAATATGGAATTTCTTACAAAATATTAATTTGGAATTTCTTACAAAATATTACAGTAATTTGGAATTTCTCACAAAATTCTTAGGCCTAGTTTGTTTTCGTTTTTTCAATACCTTTTTATTATTTTATTTTCATAAGTAAGCCTTAAACAATCTTTTTCCTAAAAGAACATTTTTTCCTTAAAAAATTTAAGTCAATAATTTTATTTAGTATTACCTTTTTGGCTAAATTGAACAATTTTGCATCACTCTAAACAGAAAGATTCCTTTTTTGTTTTACTATGAGATGCAGAACTGATCCGATGGATTGAATATAAAAATACTACAATGGGTCATTTGCGTTTAGTTGTTCACAAAAATGTACATTACTATCAAGAAAATCGAACAGCAAAGTAAAAACAAATTGAGTTCTCCTGCCAAAGAGTGAATGATTTAAACTGTTTATTTTCCCTTAAGGAAGTATATAGAATGACCAAAAGGTACGCGTTTCTGAAGATGGACATCATTTGTCTACACTTATATGAATCTTGATTTTTTACATTGCAAAAATTTGAACGGATGAACATTATAGAAAAACTGTTGCATATCTATTATGTGAATGTAAAATTTAGTTATTTTTATCTAAATTGGGTAAAATGAAACACTTATTCCTGGACATTGTCTTTGATGTGAAGTTGAAGTAAACATTTGATAGTATAGGACTGGTATGTATGGGTATGAATTCATAACATAAATGTCCATATTTATGTAGAGAGCAAATTACACACAGTATATAAATATTTTTGAAGAAAAAAAACAGCGGATATTTATCATAGTTGTTATTTATCTTTTTATTACAAAATGTATATTTAAAGCAGTACATGACTTTTCTGACATACCTGCTCAGTGCTATACAGAAACATTAATATTACAAAAATAATAATACCTAATTATCATTATTTTTTTGATAGTTAATTTGGATATTTCAATTTATTTTACGGCACATTTTTTATTTTTTTGTAAGAGTTATTGCCCTTATTGAAAACATATTAATTTTTCTGTAGATATTGCATTGAGGCAAATATTTTTCTTTATCAAATAAGATTGATACTGTGTTATTGTATCTTTTTTACGATGAATTTTAATAGATGTGTTATTTTGAATTTTAATCTTTTAAAAAAATGGGTTATTTTCTTTCATGGAAGCCCAGAAATATTTTAAACATTTCCAAGATCAGGAATTTGATACAAAATACTTAGATCTAGTTTGTTTTTGCTTCTTTATATACTTTTTATTATTTTTAGAAATAAGCCTTGTACAATTTCTTTCGTTAATAATATCTATTCAGTTTGATCTTTTCGGTTAAAATTGAACTATTATATATCACTCTAAACACAAATATTATATGGTACTTTTTTGTTTTACTATGAGGTGCAAAATTGATCAGATGGATTTACTTTTAAAATGCTCCAATGGTTTTTTTGCGTTCAGTTGTTCACAAAAGTGTACAAAACCATCAAGAAAATCGGAAAGCAAAGTAAAAACAAATTGAGTTCTCCTGACAAATTAGTGAATGATTTGAAGAGTTTATTTTCCCTTAAGACAGTATATAGAATGACTAATGGTACGAGTTTCTATAGATGGACATCATTTTGTCTACATTTACATGAAACCTAATGATTTACATGGTTCAAATTTGCACAGATGAGCATTACAGGAAAACGGTTGCATATTAATTACATAAATGAAAATTTAGTTATTTTTATCTAAATTGGGTAAAGTAAAACACTTATTGCTGACACTGTATTTGATGTGAAGTTGAAGTAAACATTTAATAGTACACGTATGTATGTGTAAGCATTCATAACATCAATGTCCATATTTTATGTAGAGAGCTAATTACACACAATTTCGTTTTATGTTGGTTTTCAATGAGTATCAGTTTTAGCAGGCTTATCAGTGCCAATTGTCCAAAATAAAGTCATTCGTATATTTGACAAAAACTTAGAATATTTCCTTGAATATCATTGATTTATATAAATGTTTGTGAAGAGAGAAAACAGCGGATATTTATCAGAGTTGTTATTTATCTTTTTATTACAAAATGTATATTTAAAGTAGTACATGACTTTTCTGATGTATCTGCTCAGTGCTATACAGAAACATTAATATTACAAAAATAATACCCAATTATCATTATTTCTTTGATAGTTACTTTGGATATTTCAATTTATTTTACGGCACATTTTTTAATTTTTGTAAGAGTTATTGCCCTTATTGAAAAAAATATTAATTTTTCTGTAGATATTGCATTGAGGCGAATATTTTTCTTATCAAATTATATTGATACTGTGTTATCGTATATTTTTACCATAAATTTTAACGGAAGTGTTTTCTTTAATTTATAAAAAAATGTGTTACTCACATAGACTTCAACACAATTTTAACAGGAAATAACTCAAAAGAATATCATTGTTTTTTAAAAATCTCACGGTGAATCATTATCTTTCATGGATGCCTATAGATATTTCAAACATTTCCAAAATCTGTTGCATGAAATTAATAAAGCGTCGATTTTTCATGAAGCATACTTTGGAAAAAACTACTTTTTTATTTTAGAGAAATTAAAAACCGAACTTGACTTATTAATCAGTTTACTTGACATTCAAACACAAATTATTAAAAGTAAATCTTTAAACTCACTTTAATGATCAAAATCAAAGGAACACAAATATCTAATTGAGAGAAATTGAAAATGATATTTTTCAATAAACATGCGAAGTTTAATTAATGTTTACACTTATATGTAAGATGCTCACACCAAGTAATTAAATGATCCATGACTATTTTCTGGTACTAAATATCCACGTAAGCTTCCATACATTTGACTAAAACAAAACACAACCAATCACAATAACACATTATAGATCGTCTGGGAGGGTCTAAACAACTGCTTAGCAATCGTTTCTATGAATAACAAAGCAAAAATACAGAAACAAATGATCTGTCGTTCATGTACAACAAGTGGTGGAATAAGATCAAAAATAATTAATTTGACGAAAAAAAAAACGTTGACGTAAATGAAATAATATCAATCAATATTTCATTAAATAACGCCAATAGCATAATTATGCCGCTACAATCGATATTATTATCTTTTAACCTCTTTATGATTACCAATTTGGGATTCAATATGCTTGCGCATGCGCGACTCACGTCGAAACTATATAGCACATATCAATCAGTTTGAAATCGAAAATCAGCTAACTGCTCACCAGGCATTCGAATACTTTGTTAAATATTCGTTTTAAATAACATTTAAGCGTGTAACATTGCTTCAATTGTAATAAATAATCCTTAAGTTCATCTGTATGTTCGCCTAATCATTGCATTTTAGTGAATTTAAATCCAGAAAACATACATATTGACTAGTAGTTTAGTTTTGATTTCCCAAAACTTTATTATATATCATTTACCAGTGTTGTTGTTGACTGAAACTAGCGCCGTGGCTAAAACCGGTTTGTCCTAAACCGCTTTGTCCTAAACCGCTTTGTCCTAAACCGCTTTGTCCTAAACCGCTTTGTCCCCAACTCATGTTGTTGTTCCAGTCGTTGTTGTTGTTCCAGTCGTTGTTGTTGTTGTTCCAGTCGTTGTTGTTGTTGTTCCAACCATTATTGTTGTTCCAGCCATTGTTGTTGTTCCAATCATTGTTGTCCCAACCGTTGTTGTTATTGTTCCAACCGTTGTTGTTGTTCCAGCCATTGTTGTTGTTCCAATCATTGTTGTCCCAACCGTTGTTGTTGTTCCAGTCAATGTAACCTCCAGATTGATGACTAGATCCGCCACTTATAGCACCAATACCACTCATTTGACCACCAAATCCATGTCCATATCCATGACTGCTGTATCCACCTCCAATATGACCTCCGCTAATTCCACCAAATTGACCGCCATGGCTCTGACCCATTACTCCTTGGAAACCATAAAAATCATCATTATCATCATAGAAATCATTGTCATTTCCTCCTCTAAATCCTCCGAATCCACCGCTTATACCACCAAATCCACCACTCATACCACCGAATCCACCACTCATACCACCGAATCCACCGCTAATACCCCCGAATCCACCGCCGTATCCTCCATAACCTGATGTAAAATTAGGATTATTAAAATATTGATTTAATTATTTTCCATTTCTATAAAACAAGTGATGATCTTCATTCAAAAAATAAATTCAACTTGTCTGTTTTCCATGTACCGCAGGATGGATGAATAAAGATATCTTCAAAGATACCAGATCAGCAAATTAATGGCTTGAAACAACTGGACCATATGTGCATTAATATTTCTGATTCAGAAGTATAAATGTATAGAGATGGCTATGAAACACAATGTTTGTTTATCATATACATCTTGAAACTTTTAAGACGTACAGAAATGAGATTTAAAAAATGAAATGAACGAACCTTTGTGGATTGGCATCTTTGGTACTCTTATCATTGGGATCACTGGAACGTGAATGACTGGCTTTTGTCTTGGTACCTTGACAACTGGAATTACTGGTACAGGGATAACGGGTTTGGGTTTTGGTACCTTGACAACTGGAATGACCGGTACAGGGATAACGGGTTTTGGCTTCGGTACCTTGACAACTGGAACGACTGGCACATGGATCACGGGCTTTGGCATGACTGTAAAATACATGTAAATTGATTATTTTAACTTGATTTCATTTGGCATATAAAGTATAAATATACACAGTTTTGGATGTCACATCAGCGTGTTAACACTCAGAAATGGCTTTGGCTGATGTACGGGCAGTGTTGAACAATATCAAAGTTTAACAACTGTTGAGCAATACATTTAAATCAAAGCTCTGAATGTTCAGATGTTGTTCGGAACTACAAATCAGTCAAAAGTTGATTTCTATGTAGGGCGAGTTTTGGAAAACGAACGATAGTTCGCGCATGAATTTAATACAGACATAAGTACTACGATCGCTTTTCTACACCCGCTATGCAGTTGTTACAGTTGTTCCCGTTCCATTTGTTTTCAGTACTTTTATTTATGTTTCCCATCTGATCACCAAAAGTAGTTCAGCAATTAGCATAATATTATATATAGTTTACATTACCTGCCTCTTTGAATACTCAACTTATGCAGAATGTAATATATCATACATGAAGACATGCTCGAAGAAAACGGTTAAACGTTATAAGCATTAAATTAACCGATTGAAACTTCTCGACGAATCACTTTTTAAATATCAGATACCAGACTAAATTAGCATATACAGCACGAGAATTATGACGTCATCCTTCCTTGAAATGTGTGTACTGATAGTAATTATTGTAGTAACCCGAGGGAGAGGATTTTTAGGTTCTTTACGACTGATTTGTATTGCTCGTTTACGATACTGCATAGCCATATAATTTTGACTTAAAAGAACGTACTATTTGAATTTGTATTTAGCCATTGAATTGAAACATCGGAACTATATTCTTAGGTGGAAGCCAGGTTAATGGAAGCTGTTCGGTATGCAAGAAAAGTGAAAACTGAGCGATTTTTGAAATACGGTAATAACTTTATTGTTCGTATCGAACAACACAAAACACTATCGATACAGTTTATTGCATATATAGCAGACCTTGCTTCAGTTATAAATGAATAAGATGATCATTATGTCTGTAAAGACGAAATAAATTAATTTAAAGCAAGCATTAGCAAATGTTATCAAGAGTTATTGGAATTTCTGGGAAAAAATCTGGAACTTACCAATGGCCTTGCCGTATCCTTTGCTGTAACCTCCGAAACCTTTTCCATAGCCACCATGTCCATAACCTTTTCCAAAGCTACCATGTCCGTAACCTTTTCCATAGCCACCTTGTCCGTAACTACCGTATCCTTGACTTTGTCCAAAGCTTCCAAAACTTTGTCCAATGCCTCCAAAACTTTGTCCAATGCCCCCAAAACTTTGTCCAATGCCTCCAAAACTTTGTCCAAAGCTTCCCTGACTTAGCCCATTGTTTCCAAATCCATTGTTTCCGAACCCATTGTTTCCAAATCCATTGTTTCCGAATCCATTGTTTCCAAATCCATTGTTGTTGAATTCGTCTGCCTGGGCTAAAGCAGCCACAGCCACTACTAATGCAACGGATAAAAAGTTCATGATTTCTGAAAAGAAAGTAATTGCTAAAATAATCAATCTGATTCAGAATCAGAAAGAAACTTTTCTATTATACAATTGTTTCCTCTAGTCTTAAACTGGTTCCCATTCCATATTGCAGTGCATCAAGGTTTTGTACAGACAGAGTCAACGGGAACAAGTTTATATTATACAGCTATTTCCCCTGATCACATGGTACAGTAATTTCCCCTGTTGTATGTTATATGAATTCTAAACATTTAAACACTTCGGTAAAACGCACTGAAAATGTGCAGAAATAGCTAAGTTGAATTTTTTCCATTTTTTGATTCAGTTTTATATAATATAGAAGTTTAACCTATTTTGCAAACAATTCTATCATCTTTGTCGATAAATAATTTTGTGAATAAAATATTTAGTCAATACTGATTATATATGGATGTAATTACTGATTAAATAAATATAAACAAAAAATTCTTACTTACTACTGGAAGAATCCGAAGTAGAATGACATTCACCATGCGTTTCTACCTTTATATACCCTATGATGGAAAGCGACACCGTTACGCAATCACGGATAACGCCGTGTCGAAAACCCGGAAGTAAGGGGTGTCAGACAAAATCGTCTCATTATGGGCATATAGACAACATCTACATGAACAGCACAGAAGTAAGGTGACAAAATCGTCTCATTATGGCCACATAGATCATATCCTTATGCACATCATAGAAGTCACACTATACATAGGTCAGGTGACCAAAGCGTCCCACGTCGGGTTTATAGTACTTGTCCATATGCACAGCAAAGGCACTCGATTCCGAGATTTGTATACGTTTATAGACGTTTTTTTTTCAATTTCACTCATCAAACAACGCAAATCTTTCGAAAGAAAAATCTTCATTTTTTCCTTTATTGGGTGTATCAGGGTCACTCAAATAGAAGGGTCTGGACTCCATAAATTAAAGCGTTGGGTAGCGATCACGTGATCGCGCGCAAAATGACCGCCATTGTGAAACGGTAAGAAACGCATTGTAATAGATACCCAAATATTCACAAATTACTAATCATTTTATTGGTGTAGACTCCACGAAACGTTAGATCGTAAATATCTCCTTCTAATTTGACCAATTTCTTAGGAAAAAATCCATTTATTTATGTTGAAATTCGACGGTACATAAATGGACGAAAACTCGTTTTAAGCCAAGATTTAGATTGTTGTCGCAAAGCGTGTATTTTTCGTAAGTAAATATAACCCTTTTAAGTTATAGAGTGATGTAGTCGGGATTAACTCATGTCTTTTAAAGGTTGTTGAATTAAATCATGCGGTTACTTTTTCATATTGTTTCCGATGCTAAAAAATAATAATACATGAATTTGAGCCTTTTTGACGAATTCGCCATTTTGAGTTTGACCAGTTGTAATGGAATCTACTATTTTTAGTAAGTGATTCCGTCTTTAATAATCATCTATCGCTGAAATGCTTGCAACACATTTTAGAAAGATCATTACTCCGTTAATTCATGATTTTATTTTAAATTTTCGATCTCTTGTTTTGACTAAATGGAAATTGAAAATGTGTGTGTTATCTATACACGCGTGAAAAAAGCTCTCCGCTAAGTATCGATAGCACAACTTGATGTTTATACAGAGATAAGCGCATGAAGAGCACGAGTCCAGACCATTCAACTGAAAGACCATGGGTGTATAAAACCAAAGGGGTTTGTCACGAAAAAAAAAAATGTTTTCCATGTAACCCATATATATATATAGAAGGGAAAGAACTTCGACAATTCCAATTGTCCAACGCGTGTTATAAACTTCCATGTTATTGCAATGCAGTTCAAAATATTTAACTCATATATAGTGCAACGTATGGGCAACTCAACACGCTAACAGAAAATGTATACTTTTACTACCTTTAAAGATATTCTAAACTCGCTATTGAAGATTTTTCACTCGAAAAATGGTCAAATTTTACAAATCGACACACTGTCGTAAAGTCGCAGCGTATACAAATCTATAGCGAAACTGATAAATTACAGGTAAAACTTCATGGAATGAGTCATTATTCATAACCAAACATCATATGAATAACCAAACATTATGTTTATATCATATATGGTATAATTTACTAACTGCTAATGATTTCACATCTCGGGATGCACTTTTAATGAAGAATTTACGTTGCACTATATATGAATTATATATTTTGTACTGCATTGCAATAACATGGAAGTTTATAACACGCGTTGGACGATTCGAATTGTCGAAGTTCTTTCCCTTCTATATATATATGGGTTACATGGAAAAAAAAAATTTGAATTTTTTTTCGTGACAAACCCCTTTGTATAAAACACCAAGGTAGTGCAGTCGCCATCTTTTCGATTGACGGAAGTGATGAAAATAAGCGTGGGTCCCGGCTTTCCTAATCTGCACGTGCTTTCCGGGAACCTTGCTTTCGTTGTAGTGTGACCCAACTTTAAACGTTTTGACAGCTTTTAGAAGGAAAGCCGGGACCCACGCTTATTTTGTCACTTCCGTCAATCGAAAAAATGGCGAGTTCACTACCTTGGTGTTTTTTATACACTCAATAAGGGAAAAATGAAGATTTTTCTATCGACAGATTGCGTTGTTTGATGAGTAAAATTGAAATGTAACGTCTGTAAACGTGTAAAAATCACGGAATCGAGTGCCTATGATGCACAGTATAAAATTCAGGTGACAAAAGTGTCTTATTATGAGCATGTATACCATATATATATATGAACACCATAGACGTCACTACACGTAAGTCAGGTGACTAAAACCTAAAATCTTATTTCGGGTTTATGATACAAGTATAATATCTACACGCACACCATAGAAGACATGTGACTGAATCATCACACTATGGGCAAGGAAACCAAATCATATCTATATGAACACCATAGAAGTCAGTTGACAAATTCGTCTCATTATGGGCATATAGACCATATATACATGTATATATATACATAATGAAAAATAACTAACATTCCATAGGTATTATTATATATTTCAATTGCCGACTCACCATAATGGCTAGGTGACAAAATCATCTCATTGTGGGCGCATAGAAGTCAGTTGACTAAAACGTCTCATATCGGGTTTAAAGACCATCGTGACTAAAACATCTCATTTCGTGGTTATTATACATGTTTTGTTATCATTTATTATTGATAATTAAATGTTATCCTTAGAAATATATTTATTTATCTTAGTGGATGACGAACAATTCAAATCCACTAAGAGAATTTAATATCATCTTCTGTTTTGTATACGTTATCTAGATTCTTATGAAGTTTTTTACATATAATTTACTTGCTCCGCTTCAAAGCTTCTTCAGGTATAAGAATCTGTCATTGGTAGAAGTATTTTGGCAATAAGGCGCAATTTGTACTAAACAACAAACACAATATGATGTTAAAGTCATTTTAATTCCAAAACCTAGGTACATACAAACGATTTATACAATTTTCAACAATCATAATTACAAATGTATATTTCATAAATAAATTATTAATTAAATAAGACATATTTTTTTAACTAACGTATACTGTGAAATGTATTTTATGAGAGAGAAGATTTAGCCTTAAAATGAAAAAGAAAAATATCTATGATTTAAACCACTTCTTAAGTCAGTTCATCCTCTTCCACAATGCAAAAAAAAAACATTACATTTTATGTACAGTTGAATATCTGGACAAATATCTCCAGAAAAGAACGACAAATATATGGATAGCACTTACACGCCCTTTGTGGAGACAGAGATAATTATTCAATATTTTGGCAATAGCAAAACTTATTTGAGCAACAAGTAAACTAAACTTAGATTTTTGTTGTTTCAACTTGTACCTGACTATGATTATGTTTTATGATGTCTTCTAATAGAGAATAGTTGAAAATTTATACTGATATCAATTACAAAATCCAGGTGCTGAGTTTGACACAATTAAAACAAAAGGATCCGATTGTTTTCAGGAAACTAAATAAATGTTAATGAAAATATGTGATGATATGTACAACTGGTTATAATTGTCATCATAAGATGCTGTTATCAAACACAGTAGTAAAAACTGATAGAAATAATTCCAAATTCTTGACACCCTCCTCAGTACCGTGTATTGCCTTAGATTGCAATAAAAATACTAAGAATTAAATATCAAATTTCAAAAAGTATGAGGCATCAGTTTACATTTTGCATTTATTTTAAATTAATAAAGAGAAATAAATAGGGAAAGTACAGGTTTGAGAACACTAGTCAATCTGTAGTTGGGTGACTTGGGGTACAAATTTAAGTATTAATTAATGACATGAGAACGTTCAATGAGTGGCTTCTGGATTCAACGTAGAGAATAATAATGACAAATTGGTATTTAAACAACTAAATATGACCTTTTTTGGTGAGAATTAATTATTTTTGTAATATATTTAATCAGTATAAAATTTACCAAGAAAAGAACTAAATATTACCTTTAAAAATATTCTTTTGGTAATATTTTAATAAGTATAACGTTTATTAAGAAAATAACTAAGTATCAACTTTTTAGGTAATTTTGTTTTTGGTAATATTTTAATCAGCATAACATTTATCAAGAAAAGATCTAAATATTACCTTTTTGGTAAGAATTAATTATTTTCTTTTGAAATATATTCTATCAGAATAAAATTTATCAAAAAATAAAGAAATATTATCTTTTTTGGTAAGAATAAATCATCTTAGTAATATGTTGATCAGTATGACATTAACCAAAAAAATAACTAAATACTAATATTACCTTTTTATGTAATAATGAACTATTTTGGTGATATTTAATCAGGTAGCAGTTTACTTATTTTCACTTAATATAAAATAATGCATCTGACATTACAGTAAAATATCAATAAATTCTATCTTGGGGTTAATGTATTCATTGTCACAACATTGTGGTAAACACGTAAATGGCTAATAATTCCATCTATAATTTATTAAGTCTATACAACATATCTATCTAGGCTTATTTAATTGTTGTTGTTGCTGATTAAATTGTTGCTGCTGCTGATTAAACTGTTGTTGTTGCTGCTGATTGAACTGTTGTTGTTGCTGCTGATTGAGCTGTTGATGCTGCATCTGTTGCTGACCCCCTTGCTGATTTGGTGGGGGAACTGTCGGTTGGAAGTTTTTGCTGTTCATCTGATTTTGCTGAAGAAAAAAAGGTAAAAAACATGGAAACAAAAAGGGAGAGAATCAGACAGTAACACGTGAAAATAAAATTTGCCTTGCCTCCCTTTTAATTAAATCGTTGTGCTTCAAATAGAATTTGGCACTCTGAAGGTAAAGAAAACCATTGAATAACATTACAAAAATACACGTATTATACAGATATTGAGTAGTCAGCAATTGAATAGAATGTGATATTCACCGGCAGAATATATTGACCGAAGCAAATATTATACAGTCATTGACTACTGCATTACATGAAAAGTCTTTGATTTAAAAACGTTGAGGACAACATTCATATTGAGTTTTAATGCGTTATTTGATAACAGCAATGTTTGTGAAATAATCAAAAAGGAAGATGAATGTAACTCAAATAACGAGAATCAAAATATGCTTGATGAATATTGACTTGAATCTATTTTTAGAATGGGAAATTCCAAAATTTCCATTTAATTAATATGATTTTGCACCATCAGATATGACATGTATGTGTCACGATGTATCAAGCTTTAACCAAATCACATTATGCTTATTTATAGATCAAATAATAAAGAACTTTATAAGAAAATAAATTGTCAAAGTGCATGTATAGATCTCGATTAATCAAACACTTGTCAAGATGCATGTATAGAACTTTATTAGTTATTACTTGTCAGAACATTAGTAAACAACTTTATTAGACAGCACCTTGTTAGAATTCACAATTTGATAAGCATGTAAAGATCAAATTGTTATTTTGTTCGTTTGTTTCTTTGGGTTTTACACCCTTTTGTGTTTTTACTTTTCAACAATCAGAGGCATATGAGGCGAATAGTTCACCTATTCCTGTGAAGAACCAGTACTAGACTCCCATCCTCCGTAAGCAACTGCCTACTTTCTCACATAAAGAGACATGGTCGGTATAGCGGGGCTCGAATCTACAACCCTCCATCAGTGAAAGGTTACAGTGATTTAAAGTCAGTGACCTTATAATTCATTCGAACATGGAGGCAGGTCCTAAATTATTGTCAATGAGTTGATATTTGTTATACCTGCATCTGTTGAAATTGCTGGAATTGTTCGTATTGCATTTGTTGTTGCCTCATCTGTTCCTCGTGCATTCTACGAGCGTGGAACTCCTCACGACGTCTGGCACGGGCGAATTCCGAGTATGTTAGATAACCGTCCTTGTCGACATCATCTTCAACCAATACATTGTCAATCATGTCTGTGGATAGGAAAAAACTGATGTTTTCAAAATATATATAAAAGGGATTAAAAAAAACAATAATATATTCATAATACACAAATACATTTGACAAAAGAATCAGGAATATGTTTTAAGTTGCTGGCTCCTTGTGAATGGGTAAGTTAGTACTGGTTTGAATACAGACCTGGAAAACTAGTAAGATGAATCGGCTGCCACATATAACTGAAATATTGTTGAAAAACTGAAATCTCAATTGACGTGATCTCCCGAGCAAGATGGAGACTGTTTAATGACCCTACCTTCATAATACTTCTGCATCCCCTTTTGTCTTTCTTCCATCAGTTCTGCAATCTGTTCCTTAGATTTGCCAAGTTTCTCTTGCAGTTGTAATTCCGGCACAGGTAACATGTGGACCATAGCTTGCCAGATCTCAATACCATCAAGATGAGTGTCATTGTTAGTGTCGTGTAATCTGTACAAGAAATTAAATCTTTTTTTTATATTTGTGTTTAACGTCATACCAACAGGCGGAGTCATTTGACGACTTATCCAGCTTTAGCAAAGAGACCTTTGAGCGTACACCTGAGTAGTATCACCTGCCTTCTGTTAGCTAGCTGGACAGTATCCTCATACCTATCATGCGGGATTCAAATTCGGGAGGGGCTAATGATAACTAGTCAGAGACAATAACCACGTGACCACGGAGGACCAAATTTTAAATGTTTATGATCCCACAATCGTTGACGCTTGTAATTACTAGGCAGATATCTCAATATTCAGATAAGGAGACTTGCTATATTGGGTTTGCTAATCTGTGTTACTGAGGGCGATCATGACACATCTTATCTTTTGTTTACTGACTTCTGTAGGGCAAGCATAAAATAATTAATTAATTTCTGTAACATAATAATGTTCAAACAACACCATCATAAACATAAGACGGTGTAAACTGATTTTGCTGACGAAACAATTATGTTTATTGAGTTCGGTTCGGTTTTATATTATGGCAAACACGACTTAATTATGTATCATAGCTGATATTGAATGTTTATTAAGTTTTACCTGAAATAATGGAATTCCATTTCTTCTGGTGACATGTTTTTGTTAACATTTATCTCATCTTTAAGATGTTCCTTTAAATGACTGAAAAGGACAATACATGTAATATTAAAAAACACAGTGGCAGATAACATTCTAGATTTAATCGGGTGCTACATATATTGCGTATTGAAGTATATTCCATATTGGTCAGATCATAATGTGCAGAGTTTAGTTCTGCAGTGTCAGGCCTTATAGGGATCCTTTCGACATACATATTTAAAAACATATCAGCAGAATTTTTGAAAATATATAGTGGTCACTATTTTTTCATACATGGCATGGTCACTTATCATTTTCTCATTGATTGATCAATAAATATTTTTGAACTACATGTAGCAGAGAGTTAACTTTAAATATTACTTTGAATATGTAGATTGCTCACTATATCCTTTTTTTTCAAATACAAAATATACATATACACTACTACAGTGCACCCTCTCCAGAGCGACCCTCTCTTGATCTACAACTTTCCTTCAATAACAACCCGATTTTCCCCACTGCACGATTTAATTACATGTATTAATTTAACCTCTCTTGAACAACTACGTAATTTTGCTTCTCCCAAAGGGTGTTGCATTGGAGAGGTTATAATGCAGTATATTAAATGAAAGTCTTCTGAACTTACGCCTGATCTTGTGTGATCTTCGGGTCATTAAAACTCTTGGGACGTTCATCAGGTGACAGAGTAGCGTGGTGGTCACCGTGGCCCCAAACAGCAGACATCACAATGATACACAGAAGAAATATCTTCACCGGAAGTTGATGGGTGGCCATCCTGGAAGACAAATCACGTAACTACTAAATTAAAATACAGTCTTCGTCTTAGTCGCTCACGGGACATCAGGGATTATTTTTATAAAAAAGCTCCCTTCATGCATTTGTCAGGGGAAGGTAGCGTGTCATTTCATGGAGGAAATATGTCAGATAGGAGAATTTTTACTATTGACAGAAATATTAATAAAACACAATTTTTGTACATGGAATCGGGGGAAAATCATACTTTTTTTCAATAATGGACTGGGATCGAATTTCGCCCCCCCCCCCCCCCCCCAAAGTAACAGAATGATAAAGGCCTGTATGCATACAGCAAGATAACATACACCGCAGGCCACCAGTTATATTCTAGTAATAGTAATATTTTAGACAAATCTCGTTTAAATTTAAGGCATCAACTCACAACAATTGGAGTTCAATTCATTTTGAGATTTTCCTTAAAGTTTACGTTCTCGTTGATATTGTTATTACCAAAGTTTCAGTTAAAGGCACATTAGCTGTTTGAATTTAGTAATACTGAACAATAGATAAAATCATTGTAAAATGTAAAATATTATTTGCTCTAAAATATTTACATAATGCCTTTCTTTAGCTACATCTCGTAAAAAGGTGTCAGATGCTTTTTCTTATTGTTTGCAATATCATTGAAGAAATATCGTGCTATATTTCTATACTAGTAGTGTACTTAATGATTAAAAAAGAAACTTTTGGAATGTCTAATTGCAAGTAAAAGACATCTTTCTAGGTAAAATAAGACCTACTTCAATTTTAACATCCAGAAAGCTAATTGGGCTTATCAGTTTTGAGCTATCATTCCTGTTTATTTATATATTAAACTGAGTCATAACAAATTAACAAAACATCAATTCACGGGTTTGGCTGTATTTATTACAGGGCCTAGAATGATGTTTCATCTAAATTGATCGACCACATCCATGTTTAGACAAACTTATCACAACGACCATTATTATGTTTCCAGATGTGTTTAATTGTCTCCTCTATACTTGAAATTCACGCAATTTTTTTTTGTAATTTAAATTTTATAGTTTATTTTCTCCATATAGAATGCGACGGAGACCGATATATCTTATGTTTCTGTCGAAGGGGAAAGTACTATCTGTGAAAATAAACATATAAGTACATATCACTCATGCTCAGTATCAGACGAATTAAAATGATAAATTTATGTATTTAACTATTGTGTACACGTAGACAGTTAATTACCACAGAATGAATCGTTTCTACATACAAGCACGTTTGTTTCTTTTTGAAACCTGACAGCCGTAAGGCTAGTTATCTGACGACAGATCGCCTGTGGCTTTCACACGGTACATACTAATATTGAACTCAATGGTAAATGAATTATTAAACAAATACTTATACAAGAAAATGTCCAATAATTGGCCATTATGCTTCGTGGAAAATGAAAAACAGCCAATTAATTATTTGCGCTAATGTATATATGTAAATATTTTCGGATACTTTTAAAGCATGTTTAATCAATGTAGTCTTGGTACGATAAAATCAAATTTAAAAAAAAGTAATTAAATAATCTAATAACGTTATCTCTGTGTGAAACAGTTTCATCTACATTTGTATTACTGTTACATTATTTTATCTCAAGGGCATCTTAAAATGTGATATTATCATAATTAATAATTATTTACTAGCTACTAAATGTACATACATAAAATTGCATTATACAAATGCAATCTATCAGCCGTAATGAATAGTTGTTATCACGCTGCTAAAATTAGAAAGAAAAACTCAATGTTGTTTGCGTTACGTGCACACCATGTTTGGCATTGCTGAACTACGGCATTTCTTTCCACAGATGTATTGTACAATGAAACGCATTGTAAGTTAATACAACACAAGCAGGATGAAGAACTCTTAATAATGTAAACATACTGAATATAGCCATACATGTACATGTGCTAAAAATCACTTCAACGTAGTACTCTTCAACGCCATGTAGACATCTACGGAATATAGTATCCACGACGTCTGAATCTTAATCAAGAACCCTTACCTCAAATCCTTTAATCCAAATCCAAGTTGTCCAGTTTAATTTAGGGCTACGTGTACGTCCCTTACTTCCGGTGAGCAACAGAAAGTAAATAAGCCGAAAAACGTCGTGAGTCAACCGGAGCGTAACAACGTAAACGTGATTGATTGACGTCTTGACATGTCAGCCTCGCTTTGAAATTTACCTGTACTACGCGCGGTTTTTGAATGACTTAGTTATAAAGATCAA
>OZ026834.1:24750187-25116767 GCA_964023205.1 Lutraria lutraria | reverse complement strand
AGACAAACAACCTATTAATGAAAAAGTGAAAAACTAATTAAACTAAAATTAATAATTACGTAACAAATGAATTACCTTAAATAATGCAAAAATTATCATAGCAAAAATCAGTCAATATTTTAATCAAATATCGGAGCACATAATTTGCTGACGTCACATATTTTTTTAATTAACTTTGTGACTAAGATAAGATTTTGCACTAGTGTCTAACCATCGTTTATAATGCCCATAGGCACCCTTTATTATTTTAGATATATTTTTCAATAACATTTTGCAAGTCTACCACAAGCAGTCCTATAACGAAAGTTAAAAATGGATAGATTGATCATGATGCATGTGTGTGTATCTTTTATGTTAATTTCCTGGATAGCTGGAAGTGCCAATGGTTATGAGACAAATCAAGGTATGTGATTTTTCCTAGACTTTTTATGATAAAAAATATTGTATTTTTTGTAAAAACCACCTGGACGATTATTTTATCAGTATTTTTTCAATTTTAACTCATGCTGGCTTTTAACACATTCACTGAAGTTTTGGTATTTTTTCAATATGAACAAAAAAAAACTAAACTGCGTCTATTACTTGGAGAGAGATTCTGTAAATGGTAATGAAATATATCCGTGAACGTTACTTGAAATTTGGACGTTTCAAGCGATTATTCTATATAATAGATCGTCAGATAATGAAATCTAAAATGAAATATACATATAGTACATGTATGTAAAACTAAAAAATAATGGCTGTCTCTCTGAAAGTTGAAATTCATTTTCATTAGGTTGATTGATAAAAAAGAAACCATCGATGGGATATTAAGTTCAAAATGATGTGAAACAAATATTGTCAATAAATTATGAAATCATTGACGCTAGAATTTTGTTACAACTATCAAAATCTGACTTAGAATTGTACATAGTAAAGCTATTAAACTGTTGAATTAGTGTTGTTTTCTCGTTCCATATACTTCTTGCAATGAAAATTAAATACTACATTGATTTTCTTATATTATAAGAATATAAATCTATATCTGAAACATAATCCGTACGTGGCATCACCTTAATTTGTATTTCATTGTTCTTGCTGTTTTCATTTTACAGCGCTCGCACAAATTCTGTCGACAAAAATATCGGACACCGAACAGTTCCCAGAATATATAGAGCTCCAATTCACATATGAAGGCAATGATGTCCACTTAAATCTGGCCAAAGATGACCAAACTACAAAGATGCTCTCTCCTGGTGTCACTGATGCTTCTTATTTTCTTCCAAACGGACTCTTAGACGACGGAAACAAACACGTAAGTATCATTTTATTCTTCATTTCTAGTACAGTAAAACCCATGAAAACCGGACCACTTCCGGACTGGGCTAAAGTCCGGTTTTCTGAGAATTTCGGCTTTTTTCAAAGAACTTATGATAAATTCTGAAAAAGTGGCACTGGAACATTCGTCCAATTTTCATAGATTTCCTGTTTTCATGGAGTCCATTTTTCAGGGAATATGCTATAGTTATAAAAATATAAAATATGAATATAATATAGTAACGTGTACTTAGTACTTGTCAAATCTAAACAAAAAAGATACTGATTTCACATACTAACACCAACATGGTCACGTTAACAAATAAGTACACAAATAAAAACAACCAACCTAGCTATAATAGGCGGGAATAGGATTATGAACAGCTTACGAAGATACATTTTGTTAACCAGTGTACAAACATCACAAACTTAGATTGCAATAATATGATAAATTATTATTATACCTCACGTGACTTATTTACTATATAGTCTTATGTGACGTCAGAGGGTGACAGTCCGTAATGTTACTTAGTAATGTAATAATGTAATTTGCATAGCATTTAGTCTATTTTAAATTATTTCGCTATACAGTGTAATAATATATTCTATTTAAATAATATTATATCAGTTGAAGCTTGTTTCAGCTATTTTTTAAGACCGGAATAGAACGTCGATTAACAATTTCGTGTCAATATGCTGTGGAGTCATTAATTTTTGTTGGAGATTAATTTCGTGGATTTCTAGGGTCGGCTCATCCACGAAATCAAATCCCCATGAATCTAAATACAATGATAAGGCATTTCATTTCAAAAATCAAAATCCACGAAATTATGTCCCTACGAAATAGCCGTTTGTGGAAAAAAACACGAAAATTGAGCCCAACGAAAATTAATGAAATACAGTATTAGGTTTTAACTGACTTATTTTCTTTTTGTATCAGGAATATGCTGTATACAGTCCAGGAGGAGAGGATATTGTTCTGGTTCACCGCCCATCAGCCTCGCACACACCACGATTTGTAAGTTGTTCTAAGGACTTGGGTGTTCAAGTTTTTTTCATATCTTTTATCATTTGAGATTAAACATTTGAATACTGTCAAAAAAATTTGTCGGAGAATTTTTTTTTTAGAATTATATCTAGACATTGGTGGTCGGTATACGTTGGAAAGAGTGACGATCATTAGATTCGCATGAAATATCGGTTTACTCGATCTTCAAAAACGATGCCTTTTTGAAAAGAATTAGTAAAATAAATCAAAAGTTTGGGGGGGGGGAGTGAAAGCGAAAATATATATGGGACAAAACATGCACAACTACCTATACGAATAAAGAAAATGATACTACCGTCAAATCAGTGTTAACAGCAACCTCCGAATGAAGTCCACCCTGTGGATAAAGGTCATTCTTTGAAAAAACACCTTTGATTGTACAGAACAAAATATCCTCCGAATAAAAGCCACCTGTCAATTAAGCGCAGATTATGTCTTTCCCAAGGGTGGCCTTTGTTCACAGGCTTGGCCATATGTAATGAATTGATTTAAAAGTTTTAACACTAGGTCGCAAAACTTACACTGTCGGCATAACATCCTTTCCCATTAGCAAGAAACTGTTTAAATATTCATACATTTCTCTTACAGTTTGGTAGATATTCCGACAATGAAGGACGTCGTGTTATTCAGTCACACGAAGATGACCTGTCCCTGTTGTATTCAAGGACGGACACTCCTAGAAGTTTGTTCGCATTTACAATTTTACTTTTTTTCATTTGATGGGAAACTACATCCGTCTTTAGTAATGATAAAAGCAAAACAATGAACATAGCAGAAAATCCCCTAGTTATAACTAAGTGGGAAATACAGTCTATGACAGTATAATACTACATGAATGGGAAATTAGATGAATGACTCTATAATACGACATGGTTATGATATTACATTGATGATTGTATAATATGACATGGTTAGGAAATTAGACGAATGGCTGTATAATACGACATGGTTAGGAAATTAGATGAATGACTGTATAATACGACATGGTTAGGAAATTAGATGAATGACTGTATAATACAAGATGGTTAGGAAATTCAATGAATGACTCTACAATACTACATGGTTAGGAAATTAGATAAATGACTGTATAATACCACATGGTTAGGAAATTAAATGAATGACTGTATAATACTACATGGTTAGGAAATTAGACGAATGACTGTATTATACGAGATGGTTAGGAAATTAAATGAATGACTGTATAATACGACATGGTTAGGAAATTAGATGGATGATTGTATAATACGACATGGTTAGGAAATTAGATGAATGACTGTATAATACGAGATGGTTAGGAAATTAAATGAATGACTGTGTATAATACGACATGGTTAGGAAATTAAATGAATGACTCTACAATACTACATGGTTAGGAAATTAGATGAATGACTGTATAATACTACATGGTTAGGAAATTAAATGAATGACTGTATAATACGACATGGTTAGGAAATTAGATGAATGACTGTATAATACGAGATGGTTAGGAAATTAAATGAATGACTGTGTATAATACGACATGGTTAGGAAATTAAATGAATGACTCTACAATACTACATGGTTAGGAAATTAGATGAATGACTGTATAATACTACATGGTTAGGAAATTAAATGAATGACTCTACAATACTACATGGTTAGGAAATTAGATGAATGACTGTATAATACGACATGGTTAGGAAATTAAATGAATGACTATATAATACAAGATGGTTAGGAAATCAAATGAATGACTGTATAATACGACATGGTTAGGAAATTAAATGAATGACTGTATAATACTACATGGGTAGGAAATTAAATGAATGACTGTATAATACGACATGGTTAGGAAATTAGATGAATGACTGTATAATACAACATGGTTAGGAAATTAAATGAATGACTGTATAATTCGACATGGCTAGGAAATTAGATGAATGACTGTATAATACGAGATGGTTAGGAAATTAAATGAATGACTGTATAATACGACATGGTTAGGAAATTAGATGGATGATTGTATAATACGACATGGTCAGGAAATTAAATGAATGACTGTATAATACGACATGGTTAGGAAATTAAATGAATGACTGTATAATACGACATGGTTAGGAAATTAGATGAATGACTGTACAATACGACATGGTTAGGAAATTAAATGAATGACTGTATAATACGACATGGTCAGGAAATTAAATGAATGACTGTATAATACGACATGGTCAGGAAATTAAATGAATGACTGTATAATACGACATGGTTAGGAAATTAAATGAATGACTGTATAATACGACATGGTTAGGAAATTAAATGAATGACTGTATAATACTACATGGTTAGGAAATAAAATGAATGACTGTATAATACTACATGGTTAGGAAATTAGACGAATGACTGTATAATACTACATGGTTAGGAAATTAAATGAATGACTGTATAATACGACATGGTTAGGAAATTAGACGAATGACTGTATAATACGACATGGTCAGGAAATTAAATGAATGACTGTATAATACGACATGGTTAGGAAATTAAATGAATGACTGTATAATACGACATGGTTAGGAAATTAGACGAATGACTGTATAATACTACATGGTTAGGAAATTAAATGAATGACTGTATAATACTACATGGTTAGGAAATTAAATGAATGACTGTATAATACGACATGGTTAGGAAATTAGATGAATGACTGTATAATACAAGATGGTTAGGAAATTCAATGAATGACTCTACAATACTACATGGTTAGGAAATTAGATAAATGACTGTATAATACCACATGGTTAGGAAATTAAATGAATGACTGTATAATACTACATGGTTAGGAAATTAGACGAATGACTGTATTATACGAGATGGTTAGGAAATTAAATGAATGACTGTATAATACGACATGGTTAGGAAATTAGATGGATGATTGTATAATACGACATGGTTAGGAAATTAGATGAATGACTGTATAATACGAGATGGTTAGGAAATTAAATGAATGACTGTGTATAATACGACATGGTTAGGAAATTAAATGAATGACTCTACAATACTACATGGTTAGGAAATTAGATGAATGACTGTATAATACTACATGGTTAGGAAATTAAATGAATGACTGTATAATACGACATGGTTAGGAAATTAGATGAATGACTGTATAATACGAGATGGTTAGGAAATTAAATGAATGACTGTGTATAATACGACATGGTTAGGAAATTAAATGAATGACTCTACAATACTACATGGTTAGGAAATTAGATGAATGACTGTATAATACTACATGGTTAGGAAATTAAATGAATGACTCTACAATACTACATGGTTAGGAAATTAGATGAATGACTGTATAATACTACATGGTTAGGAAATTAGATGAATGACTGTATAATACGAGATGGTTAGGAAATTAAATGAATGACTGTATAATACGACATGGTTAGGAAATTAGATGAATGACTGTATAATACGAGATGGTTAGGAAATTAAATGAATGACTGTATAATACGACATGGTTAGGAAATTAGATGGATGACTGTATATACGACATGGTCAGGAAATTAGATGGATGATTGTATAATACTACATGGTTAGGAAATTAAATGAATGACTGTATAATACGACATGGTTAGGAAATTAAATGAATGACTGTATAATACTACATGGTTAGGAAATTAGACGAATGACTGTATAATACTACATGGTTAGGAAATTAAATGAATGACTGTATAATACGACATGGTTAGGAAATTAGACGAATGACTGTATAATACGACATGGTCAGGAAATTAAATGAATGACTGTATAATACTACATGGTTAGGAAATTAAATGAATGACTGTATAATACGACATGGTTAGGAAATTAGACGAATGACTGTATAATACTACATGGTTAGGAAATTAAATGAATGACTGTATAATACTACATGGTTAGGAAATTAAATGAATGACTGTATAATACGACATGGTCAGGAAATTAAATGAATGACTGTATAATACGACATGGTCAGGAAATTAAATGAATGACTGTATAATACGACATGGTTAGGAAATTAAATGAATGACTGTATAATACGACATGGTTAGGAAATTAAATGAATGACTGTGTAATACTACATGGTTAGGAAATTAAATGAATGACTGTATAATACTACATGGTTAGGAAATTAGACGAATGACTGTATAATACTACATGGTTAGGAAATTAAATGAATGACTGTATAATACGACATGGTTAGGAAATTAGATGAATGACTGTATAATACTACATGGTTAGGAAATAGACGAATGACTGTATAATACGACATGGTTAGGAAATTAAATGAATGACTGTATAATACTACATGGTTAGGAAATTAAATGAATGACTGTATAATACGACATGGTTAGGAAATTAAATGAATGACTGTATAATACGACATGGTTAGGAAATTAAATGAATGACTGTGTAATACTACATGGTTAGGAAATTAAATGAATGACTGTATAATACTACATGGTTAGGAAATTAGACGAATGACTGTATAATACTACATGGTTAGGAAATTAAATGAATGACTGTATAATACGACATGGTTAGGAAATTAGACGAATGACTGTATAATACTACATGGTTAGGAAATAGACGAATGACTGTATAATACGACATGGTTAGGAAATTAAATGAATGACTGTATAATACTACATGGTTAGGAAATTAAATGAATGACTGTATAAAACGACATAGTTAGGAAATTAAATGAATGATTGTATAATACGACATGGTTAGGAAATTAAATGAATGACTGTATAATACGACATGGTTAGGAAATTAAATGAATGACTGTATAATACGACATGGTTAGGAAATTAAATGAATGATTGTATAATACGACATAGTTAGGAAATTAAATGAATGATTGTATATTACGACATGGTTAGGAAATTAAATGAATGACTGTATAATACGACATGGTTAGGAAATTAAATGAATGACTGTATAATACGACATAGTTAGGAAATTAAATGAATGATTGTATAATACGACATGGTTAGGAAATTAAATGAATGATTGTATAATACGACATGGTTAGGAAATTAAATGAATGATTGTATAATACGACATGGTTAGGAAATTAAATGAATGACTGTATAATACGACATGGTTAGGAAATTAGACGAATGACTGTATAATACGACATGGTTAGGATTAGCATTAAAAAAAGTTTGTGTAATGTTTATACTGTTCAAATGATTTTTGTCATGAAGAATTGATAAACTATGGTTATCAAATATTATTTATTATACATGTAATTTATACATCGATTAAATTTATAGATGATCATGAGGGGTCTCGTAGACGTCGAGACATCGACGATGAAGATGGTATTCTTGAATTATTTATGTTTGCCGATTTGTCAGTGTTTGAATAGTAAGTATTTGTTACTGTTGTAAGCGTGTTTTCTTAGAAACCTTTTAGTGATGTTAAATTCCTGCGATAATCAATTAATGCTGTTTAATTTTAGTGATGTTTTTTTTCAGACTTTTATTTATAAACTGTATTTTTATTTATTTTCGTTGGGCTCAGTTTTCGTGATTTTACTAAAATGGCTATTTCGTGAGGACTTAAATTCGTGGATTTTGATTTTTAAAAAATGCCTTATCTCTGCATTTACGTTCATGGGGATTTGATTTCGTGTGTGAGCTAACCCAAGAAATCCACGAAATTAAATCCCCAACGAAAATTAATGAATCAACAGTAAAGCGATTGCATTTTGTTTCTGTCTGAGCGCCTTCGTTCTTTTATCATTTATATTGTTCGACAATATATGAACAGTCTTCATGCTGAAAACTGATTAACTTAGCATACGAACGAACGCAACCGGAAGTACTCGGCGTTTATAAAAGCGTCTTTTCAGTGACGGAAATGTCCGGGAATGCCCGAGTAATTACGACAGGCATGATCGCTGTTGTATTTCGGAATGCTTTGGTATTTTTTAATAGTCGAACTTTCTCTGAAAATTCTTAATTCACGAACTCATACGGATATTGATAATACATGTACATGTTTGAAACTTATGGTCAAGTCGGCGTACTGCATGGGTATCATTGATATTTTGTTGTTAAAACGCGAGACAGACAGATTTTTTATTTAAAAATATAAGAGACAGTATGCATTTTATTAGATTTGTTCTTGAAGTTATCTAAATTAATGAATACCGGTATTTTAAGTTCTTTTTATGGCAGTTCTTAAACGTCAAAGTCTCGAAATTCGCCGAGACGCTTTTTCAGTGATGCAAATGCACGGGACTGCCCGAGTAATTACAACTTACAATGTCCTCATCTAAACTACCGAGCCAAGTACTATGTCTGGAAAATCACAGGAAAAAGGGGCGGGGCGTGCACTTTTAGTACAAACAACCATTATTCATTTCCGACATTTCTATATGTATAATTATAGTTTATTTGGCTGGTTGATCGTGTTGTTATGGAAACCATTTTCTTTTAAGCATATTATTAGATGTTTTACCTATGGGAACCACAGAAGAAGCGAAAGCCTATTTGAACGATTATATGAGTACGATTGTGAAAGACGTAAGTATTGTTACTTGTTTTGAACTAGATCGCATAATATATTTAATATTATACAGTAAAACCTCTCCAGAGCGGCCCTCTGTAGAGCAACAATCTCTCTGTAACTACACCTTCAAAATTTCCCTAAGGTGACATTCACTATGAAATTAACCTCTGTAGAGCAACAACCTCTAAACAACAGCCAATATTTGCAGCTCCCATAGGGTGTTACTCTACAGAGGTTGTACTGTATATTACAGTTGTAGCATCACTATTTAGAGTTATATGTATTCGAATTTCAGTCAAACCTGTGAACAAAGGCCACCCTTATGAAAGACTGAGTTGTCCTTTATTGACAGGTGGCCTTAATTCGCAAGCCATTATATTCTAAATAATCGATGATGGTTTATATAATAATGGTCCTTACTATTTGGGTGGCTTTTATTCGCAGGTGGACGTAAACACAGGTTTGACTATACTGCATTCGCCTTTTTATTATTATTACATAAAAATCAATCAAATACTTTCCGTGGTCAAGAAACGCCACAAGCATATTATTACATTAATCAACCAATGACTCAGGATGACTCAAACCTTTATTTAAAGGGGCATGCCCTGGAACTGAAGCGTCTCGATTAGCATATTAGCATATCACTCTGATTGTAGAACTCCAATAAACAAACAAGCATCATAGTGTTTGGTTGTAGAAAGTGCTAGACTAGAAACGCTCAGAATTAGCGGCGTATTTTAACTTATACTATTCAGCTTTTATTACTTTTTCTTATCTCATTCCCAGGTGGATGACATTTACAACGGTTATGGAACTAACGGTACCGTTAAATTACGAGTGCACTACATGCAGTATCAAATTATCACGGTAAGTGAGTTAGGTACACAGTACTAGTCAGGGATTCTATATACATGTATGTAATATAGCCTCCCTGATACTATGGATAGTGTAGGGTGGTAAGTTTCTAGTGACGCTATATCTGTGACCTTATTCAATGATAATTCACTTCTCCTTCCTTAATCAATCTGAACAATCCTAGTTCAAAAACTAATTCGTAATTAATTCTTTATTATAATTATCATACTGTTCAAATCACTGTAATCTCTCATTGATAGAGGGTCGCTGTGTTCGAACCCAGCTACCGACTATTTCTCACTATGTGCAAAAGCAGGCAGTTGCTTTCGGAACTGAAAGTCTATTACTGGTTCTTCCCAGGAATGATGGTTAGGTGAACTATCCGCCTCATGTGTCTCTGACTGTTGAAAAGAGGCGTAAAACTTAAACAAACAAACTAATAACAAATGTATCATGCCGAGACCCTATTTGAAGTTTTCTGAATCCAGCTTGTGTGTCGAGAAACTATTGAATAATGACTGAAGAAACGTATTCATATATTTATCTCTTGTTTTAAAAGCGGTCCATTTCACAGCTGTGGTCATTTCAGCCCCAGAAAAGGAGAGATAAGATACAGGCTCCTGTTTCATAATAAACTTAAGTTTTTTGCTCAAACTTAACTTATTTATTAAATCGTCAAATCCTCTGTCTTATTGTGTGCAATTCAGAAAGTTGGTATTAAAAGAAGGTATAAAGATGGTCTAATAATAATTTTCCACATCTTCGATCAAGCTTTACTCTCTTGATATGGTATAATTCAGTAAAATTGATTTGTGCCTGTTATTGGGAATTTGACTTTTGACTCTAATGAAAATGGAGTTTTGAAATTCAGTTTGTCCACCAGACTCACATACTTTGTATTGGTATGTTTAACATGCACTTAGTAAATAAGGAATCAAATGGTAACATTCTGCTTAAAGACACAAGATTTCTAGACAGAAAAAACACTTTTGACTCCTTTATTGAGTTTCTACTCAATCTTGTTTGTGAAATCGGGGCCAGGAGAACCGGGCATTCATATTCCTACTCTTCGAATAGTATTTCCTGTTTTTTTAAAGCACCGATACACGCATCGCCCTTTTCGTGTGATTTTCTAGACACACTGCTGGTTCGGCAGTTCGGACTGGAACAATGAAAAGGCGTTGCTGAGAAATTCGAAAGGCGTAGCCGAGAATCGAACCCAAGACCTTTCGTTTAGTAGACCAGCGAGTTACCCCTGATGATTCTTTGATGAATGAAAATCATTTCAAACATGTGCATTAATTAATAATATTATCCTAAAACTGTAGTAAAAGACAAACTGTAGTGGTTAAACGAAAACCATGAATTGTAGATCATTTAAAAAAGAAACCGTTGTTGCATTGTCAAGTACATTGAAGGCTAAAATACTTCATTTAGAAAGTTCTGATTCTAGGCCAGTGATGAACAAACATGGATGGATACCTCTATAAGCACTGACACGTTCGATGAAGCAACAGTGATCAGCTTTCAGACATATTACGCAACATTGGAATCTAGATTCGCGTTTCCAGCACCCGACCATCTTATGCAAATTACAAGGTAACAGTTTAAACACTGCTTCAATTTTAATCAGTTATCATCGTAATGCAATTGAACTTACAGTTTGTTTATCGATATTTTGGAAACTGAAAGATAGTTCAGGTTTCCATAACTGTCACTCGCTCATCCCAGTCAACTAATTATGCTTACTTCATGAACTATTCAAGAAATAATCATGAATAATTCAAGAAAAGTTCCTGTTTTCATGAATTCTATTCGAAGAGGCAGCATGCATTAATTTTGATACGGACAAAAGTACAATGTACTACACTTTTCTACATCCGTTAATTGTTAGACTAGAGCCCGTTCAATTTTGCAGTGCTAGTCTTTGTAAGTTCAGTTTCCATGTGTACTTTCTGTACTTTGATTTACTTTATATTCACTTCTAACTCGCGATATACTAATGCACAAATATCAGGAGGTAACTAGACGAGCATCACTATGTAATATTGCGGATTTCTTTTTCAGGTACGACATAGGAACATCATGTAAGTACAATAAACTCCTTCTTCCAATCACATTTAAGCAGGTATCGTACGATGGTAACTACGTGTATATCGCTCGAACGAAAAATAAATACAAAGAAGAATGTTTTAAAAAAGTGTATACCGTAGATAATTAGTACTAGTACAAATAGCAAATTGTCTCATGTATTCAAATGGACTGAAATTTAAAACAAAGTAGTTAGTGGTTTACATGAACTATATGTGACCTTCTCGAGCATACAAACAGTTAAGGCTATAAACAAAATGCAATAAATATATACATTTTTATACTATTCATTGGTAAATTGGATTATAATTATATACCACACAGTCCAAACAAAACCCCACTTTGTATGCATTTTTTGTTGCACTGCTTTTGGTTTGTTTTACAAAGTATGAATATTAATTTCAATGCTAATATTGGTTTGTTGCGACTAATCAGCCAAACGACTTTTCAGATTTAACATCAGGATCAATTTGTGGAACTTCCCCATCCATTGCCGCTTCTATCGTGTCAACAAGCGATTTACGGACAAATATGGCTGCGGCCATCGGTATCACGTACGTTTTAAAACAACTTTCAAATTTTACTGCTTCTGCAGCTACTCAAAATACTTTTTTTAAAGAATATTGATACCACAGGGTCTAGAACAATGGCGGCACCCACGTATTCGAAGGTTAGTCGTATTTTCCGTCGAATTTTTTTTTTGGTTTCAATATTTCGAGTTTATCATGTAGCCATGTTCTAGCCAACAGTCTTACTAATCCATCAGTACCAAAATTCGCATTGTTACTGTCATAATTTGTCCATAGACCCTACAAAGAAAGTTGAGGGGAAAAAAGATGAAAAATTATATCCACTTCAAATTTCTGGACCCTGTGGTATCAATCATTATCAAAACAAAATACCACGTGATTATAAGTCGTGGATAGTGATTTTTTAACGTATTACGATAAATCTCAATAAATCTGAGTATGTTCTAAGTATCCATTACCGTTTTGCAGCAATAATGTAACAATACATATACAATGTATCATATTTACGGCGTAGTTAAGTGTTGCTAATTTCGATTTGAGTTTTTTTCAACTTACTTATTTTAAAGTCTAAATATATTTTCCCTTTTTTATCCTTAGGTTGGGTCTTCAACTTGACAGCGATACTGCATGTGATGACGATGCCCATTACGTCATGTCCTCGTTTCAAGGTCCAACAGACAACCCCTCTAATAGAGGGAACAGATGGTTGTTCTCATCTTGCAGTACGAATGACTTGAGTGGTTTATTCGTGTAAGTTACCCGAAAAAAAGACTAAATAAATTATTAGCTGAGGGTGAGCTATTGGTATACTCTTTTGTCCGTCGTTTGTCCGTTCACATTTTTTCATACCACTTCTCATCTGAAACGGCTGTGTCAATTTTAAAGAAACTGCACAGGAATGATCCTTGGGTGTTCTGCTACAAAAGATGCTGAAAGAATTTTATTCCAGACAGAACTTTGATTTCCATGGCATCCAAAAGGAATAACTTTTAAAAAATATTTTATCTTAAACCACATGGTCTAAAGCTTATATATTTGGCATAGAGCACCATCTAGAGACCCTCTAACAAACTTGCTTAACATTTCCCCGTGGTCATAATTAGCCCCGCACCAGGGTCACATGCTCTATTCGTATGTAGATCTATATAGGAAAATAGGAAAATCTAAAGTTTAGAGCTAAGATATTTGTCATGGAGCAACATATAGAGACCATCTAACAAAGTGCTTAAAATAATATCCTTGAGGTCTCTTTTCCAATAGTTTTACTTAATGCATCACAGATTTAAATCTAATTCGTGAGTGATATTGCCGTAGCTCGTTTCTCAGTTGAGCACCCCAGTGCCACTTGGCCCTCTTTTCAACATGCTTTAATCCTCAACCAAAAGTTTATACAGTGGTAGCAGAAGACAACATAGCCAACATAGATTTCCATAGCCTTCACTCGCTCGAAGCGTATGGATCTTAATGCAAACCGAAGTACTACGTTTTCTACATGCGCCATGCAAATTGTCAGTTGATTCCCATTCCATGTTACAGCGCTTGTCTGTTTAAGTCCGGTTTCCGTGTTAAGTAACAGTTCAAAAAAGGCATTTCAACACGTTAAGTAACTAATCTATAATTGTATACACGAATGTTATATACAATATGTATTGTGCAATTCGTAAATACATGTAACAATTTGACCAAAATAAATGTTTTTTCGTCCGGGTCCATTTACTTGTATAAAAACGCGAACGTATTAATAACGTCACATTTATTAATGACCCACAAAGATGACGCTTTTTTTATTGAATTCATTTTTACATTTTTTACGTCTAGTGGTACACCAGCATGCCTCGTCACGGAAGATATTTTGTTTGAGTTTAACAATTCTACAGTGCGTTTAGGAGACCTTTATACTGCTGACCAGCAATGTCAATTTGAATTCGGCAGCAGTTCGTCTGTCTGTGTAAGTATTTCACTATCTCTTAGTGATGGACTAAGTTGTCGAACGTCCATCGCCGACATAGACTATAAATAAATATATACACATAAATAAATATATATGTATATGTACATTGTACAGCAAAACCCCGGACGTCCTAAAAACGGACTTCCGGGAAACCGGACTTCTTTATAACCGGAATTCTCAGAAGACCGGACTTTCTGAAAGCTGGAATTCTGAGAAAACCGGACATTTTGTCCGGTATTGGTCCGGTTTTCCGGAGTCTGACTTTTTACGTATTAGTTATCGTTCATATTTTGAATTTTATGGGATATATCACAAGCGACGCGAAGCGGAGCGCAGTGATATGTCGCATAAAATTCATAATATGAACGATAACTGATTTACAGTTTGTCCTAATTTCTGTCACGTACGCATGTTTTGTCTCGACAAAAACTGTCAATCATCACTATAGATGTAATTTGACACCGCCCACAATGTACCTCAGTTCAGAGGGAAATTAAAAGGAAAGCATTCAGTGTGTTTCATATGCGTTAATAAGAGCCAACATTTACCTGTAACAATGGATTTTCACTTAGCTTTCGACGAATTCTAGATCTACGATTGTTTTATTCTTGATAAACTGGTATTGTCTTAGTTATTATATAAACTATCAATATCCAGAAATGCGCATAATATCAATGTTTCGTACTATTTGTCCATTCTTTCAATTTGGACCAATAGGCATATGCACCGTTTTTTTACCAGTTTTCGACCGTTCTGTTTCTTGCCAAACTTCTTGGATTCTTGCACATGTTTAAGTTCAAGTCCGGCTTAGAGCGGAAAAACTTGCAAGTGTGGTATCTTGTACCGGGCCAGATGTTATATACAACTTACAATTGATCTCTGAGCTAAAAATCCATTCCATGCTCAACGTATTACTGTTGAATATAAAATGCATATTCAGGTTGATTATGATGATGTAAGATTCATGTATCTACATGTACATGTACTTATGAGTTATTATAGAAATATAAAAAGACAAGCTGTGCAATTTGATGGAAACAATTTTATAACCATGAAACCTGGTACTATTCGTACCAAGGAAGGCTGGTAAGTGAAATTCTGTTGTAAACGGGCATAAAATCCAACAAAAATAACGAAAACCATAGAAAATTCGTATGCTATACGACCTGGTTCAACAAACGCTACCGAATCTGTGAGCAGTTTAAACTCCGCCTACTTTATTGCACGGTTAAGGATGACGTAATAAAACTGATGCAATTTGCACCGCCCTACTCAGCGTTTGGTCACGTAGCACTTATTTTCTCCATATCAGTGTTTCGGCACATTTTATGCAATATATTTTTCAAATTTCAAATGAAATGCGGACATTTCATTGGACGAGAAATTAGGACAAACTGTAAAGAAAAATATCGCATTTGTAGCTGAAATTCCATCTAATTCCTGAATCTTCCAATGTGCATATACGCAATGTTCGATTATTACATGAATTGATTTACAAGTTTAATAATGTCTGTAAAATCATAGAACTGAATTCAGGTAAAAAAGGATTGGAACGTCTGACCTATCATCGTTAATGTCATTAGTAGATGTACACAAAAGTCCATAAAACCGGACCCCCTTAAAGCCGGAATTCCCTGAAAATCGGACGATTTTTCAAGTCCTATTTCTTCGAAATTTATCAAGATTTCTCGGAAAACCGGTATTCTAAGAAAACTGAACTTTTATCCAAGTCCGAAAGGTGTTCGGTTTTCAGAGGATATACTGTATAAGGTATTAAATTTTGTATAGCATGCTATGTTAATTAAGCGAACATGCATGTATTAACAGTTAACTAACATACTTAAGTCTTATACAGTTCTATTAAGACGGACCTCATTACTGTGTATAACTTATGTTCGAATTTTAGGGAGAAGTGGATTGTTACAGTGCCACTGGAGTTTGTTCAAACAACTCGATGTGTGTTTCCTATAGTTTTGGTCAGAATACTTTATGTAGTATTGGCGTAAGTTCTTTTTTTACTTACCTTTAGTTCTCTGCGAATGAATGGCTATAATCTTTGTATGAAGATTCAGAAAATGTCTTCAAGATATTTTTGTTGTCAGAGAATCATAGTCTTGTCGTCATGATCGGAAACTATATTTGTTTCTGCATGCCTGTGTGTCAAATTTTGAAAGTTTGATCTTTACGGCATACGGACTGGTATATTCTCTAAAAGATCCCGATCGACCTTCGTGTTCGATTGGTTAAGGTCGCTGACTCAAATCACTGCAACCTCTAACTGATAGAGAATCGGGGGATCGAGCCTCGCTACCGACTATGTCTCTTTAAGTGAGAAAGTAAGCATACAGTTGCTTACGGAGGATAGGAGTCTAGTACTGGCTCTTCCCAGGAACGATGCTTAGTAGGACCGTGACTCTGACTGTTGAAAATGAGCGTAAAACTGAAACAAACAAACAAAACAAAAAGATCCCTACATACTCTTGCATTTATCATTAACGCATGATTGTGTTAGATGCTTATAAACACATAGCCAGTTTTAAAAATTCGGAACAAAACCTTACATAGATTCCAAAATATATACTAGTATTTACTAGTAAGCAATAACGTGAAATGTATCATTTTGCAAAGATTGTTCAGAAAGAAGAAAACTTATTAAGTGAGTGATTTTGAAAGCGAACTATGGTTGATTTACTTGGAAAAATGACAGAAACAATTTAATTTTACAGGTTTGCGAGTATGGGTTTTGTAGCGGGACCACTACGACATCTACGACCACTGCGTCTACTACATCTGTCACAGAGACGACGACCACTGACGATTCTGGACGAATGACAACAACCGAGTCCGAATGTATCGTTCAGACCGGATATGTTGAATTCGACTTGCCAGGTAGATGTGTATATTGTATCACTCCAAGACGCAGTTTGTCTATAATCTTACGCACTTGTAAAGTTGAAAAAAATAATTACAGAAGAAAACTGAAAACCAGACTTCCTTGAAACCCGGACGAGTTTTCAAGTCCATTTTTTTCGGAATTTTTCAAACTTTCTCGAAAAACCGGAATTCTCTGAAAAATAGATATTAGCCCAGTCCGGATGGGGTCCGTTTTGAGGAGATTTTCCTGAATTCATGTTATCTAGATCTATATATTCAATCAATGTTTGAAATGGTTGTATCAGCTACCCATTTATTTCACTCTCAAGTAAAAAACAAAACAAAGAACATAATTATTATTGCGCTAATTTGTAATCTATTACAATATTAGACCGTTTCTGTTTCTTTTAAATTTCATCATTGGCTAAAGTAAATGCATGTTCAAGTACAAATAATTACAAATTAAGGAGCTTCCGTCGTTTGATGGAATTTGAGACCGGAAGTTCGCTCGTTTACACATGAAATAATTGAGATACTAGTAGGGCTGTAAATATTTATTATTTTTGTCATAGTCGTGGTAGTCTGAAAATTATGAACAATTATAAACTTGACGATCACGAATAAGATGAAGATAAAATAATATAGAGGCTGTTAGGACAGACTCGAGATGGTGTCACATTTATTATCAAACAAATAGGCATTGTGAGCGATTTTCAAAATACGGAGCAGTCTCTCCAGAGCGGCCCTCTCTTGAGCAACAACCTCCCTTCAGCAACAGCATGGTTTTTTCCAATGCACGTTTTACCTAGTATTTTAACCTCTCTAGAGCAATAACCTGTCAACAACAACATCATTTTGCTTCTCTCAAAGGGTGTTGCTTTGGAGAGGTTGCGCTGTATGGTAAACGCACGCGCAGTACGTTTAGAACATTTTGTGGACATACTCATACTTTAAACAAATTTGATGTTTGATAGGACATCATTTTGCATAGAAGCAATAACTTATTGTCACTCATTATTCATAATTAATATGAGAATTATTATCAATTTAGGGTGCGGTTGTTGTGGGGGATGCGGATGTGATGACACGTGCACGGATTGTGACCCAGGACTTCCGTCGTATACACAGTCGGACAGTTGCACACCAGCCCCCGATTGTTGTGGCTCGAAAGTCAGAGTAACGACGTTGTAAGTAATTAATTTAATTAGTTACTTTGTATAGGGTAGCCTATATTCGTTGGTCTTTGACATTTCGACAACTTGAATTTTAAGGCGAAATAAACCAAATAAATAAGATACTCACTTCTAATGTTCGTGAAAGAGGCGACCTCTGGATTATCTCTTTCTGAAGCTAGACAGCCTTACGTCGATGTTTGAAAGACATACACGGTAGTGACATCACAGTCCTGTCCATTGTAACAATTCTAACAGATATTCAAAGAAGTTTATTTACACCACTAGTAGCGTAAAACTTGTATATTAAGAGAAATTTCAATATCAACGGACTCTACATATCTATTACAAAGGAACAAATGAAAACCTGTCAGATACATTGAGACGATTTTCTTTTATGCTTTTATATTAAAGAGGTCAACAAGTAAGGTTGTACTGTTAAATATCACAATTCTTCAACTGATACCTTAATGTCAGCTAAGTGCGAATATGCAGTCAGACTTGTGAACAAAGGCCACCCTAGGGAAAGACAATACGTGGCCTATATTGACAGGTGACTGTTACTCGGAGGTCATTCTAAATTGTCTATGAAAGTTTTAAAAAGAGTGGCCTTTATTCACAGGGTGACCTTTATTTTGAGGCGGCCGTTAACACCGGTTTGCTTGTAGTCAAAATAATCATCATACGCGCGGTTATTTACATTTTGTATTCACGTCTGATCCAACATCTTTTAATTTTTGTGTCTGTAGATTCGTACCTGACGGATGTCCACACAATTACGTTGAGGGACCGAAAACTGTGATCATGGAGAAGAATGGATGGGAGAATCCAGAAACGGAAGTGACCGCCGAAGTGTACCAAGACAATGCTGATAGGTGGCAAGTGAAACTGGTTCCAGAAAATTAAGTACACGTGTAACACGTGACAAGACTTCAACTGAGTTGTATTGAAGAACTGTTTCAAAGGACAATTAATTTTACCATCCACGCAATAAATGCTTTTATGTGTTGTAAATAACCGATGCATGGGACGATACATAAAGAAAATGTACATCTTTTGTGCTATCTTTGATAGTTCGAATATTGATTCTATCATAAATTGGACAAATATTTATATAATTATGTTCTACAGTCAATCCTTTATTGACAGGTGACCCTTATTTGCAGGTCATTTGGTTTTAAATATTCAATGATTCGTGTTTTTTTAAAGAATTACCTTTATCCACAGGGTGGCTTTATTCGGAGGTGGCCGCTTACACAGGTTTGACTGTATAGAAACTTGTCAGGAAATAAATAGCCATTGTAATGAGGTCGTCTTGATATTAAAGTGATTTCCATGTAAGGATTTTCTCTATGTTTAATGTTTACTACGTATGTACTAGCTTCCGTGGATAATAAAATTGATTTGTCTGTTCAATGAATGTTTGTTTTTAGAAGCAAAAGCGAAGCGAGTGCTTCTATATTTATACACCCAGTTTTGTTTGGCAAAAACGTGACGCCATACATTCGCGTTGAAAATAGTACCATCGGTTGTATAACTCTACCGATTGCAGTTATGATACAAGTTGGATATATTGCAGGATTATGTTAATTTTGAATAATTACATTGTAATGGCATTTCCAACTGTAAACTTATTGAGTTTAATAATTCAGTATTCATCCGCACAAAAGTTTCATTCATTGTACGCTTACATAAACTGGTTCCCGTTGACTTGTCTGCATCATGGAAAGGGAACCAGTTTACTATATACATGGGAATCGCTAAAAGACACTAGCAGGGCAAGGACACCAGTTAACCGTAACCCCGCCTACCGGAAAGATATAAAGTACGGAATGCACTCGATCTTGCGGAATGAATTTCTTATTTGCGAGATGGGCTTGTATAATACATCTTTAATAAAAACATCTTCAACATAAAACTTAAAATAAATTAACACTCAACCACATCGCTAAAGAGTTAACCCTAATGAAGGAAAAACTAACTCTATTATTACATATAATTACGAAGTCTTTAGAGTCAGGCGTGTTTTACAGTGAACAGGAAGTGAAGGTATGAGTTTACTATCAACTTTAACAGAATTGGGAACATGACAAGTGAACCTCTACCAAAACGTCTTCATTTCACTGCGCCAAAACTGACTATTTTAAGGAAACTATTAGTCCAATCAATATATACATTTGAGTTGAAAAAATGGTGCCTAGAGATGGTTGAGCTTTTTGGTATTATCTAATGCACATCTACCACATATTATGAATTACATTCAAAACTTTTGTTTCTGACAGTACTCTCAGTGCTTTGATTACTTTATCGTTCAACTCTGGTGTGTAGGTACGACTTAGTCATTCAGAAAATGAATGAACATATACCATACAGTAAGCAACGTTCAATGGGTACTTCGGATATATTATATGTGGATTTCATTCTGATTGACGTTCCAAAAAGTTGAAAGTATTTAAAAAAGCGTGTTCAAAGTAGCACGAATGAAGTCTTTATTTGGTACTCGTTCTAGAGTTAAACATAGGCATTTTGATCCGGGTACACCTGTTCGAACCTCATCGAATTTATTACAAGCTTAATATCTTTAAGTTATCCCAACTTCCTGCACAGGACCAAAACCATTACCAATACTCAGTACTCAAAGCTTTCCACGTAATTATCTATTCAGAATACTCTTACATATCGACGCTAAGTTACAACACTTAAATCTCAGTTAGCTCTCAAATATCAGTACTATCAAAGTCACAACACTCAAATCTCAGTCAGCTATCAAATATCAGCACTAAGTCACAACACTCAAATCTCGGTTAGCTCTAAAATATTTACATACATGTACACTAAATCACAACCCTCGAATCTCTATTAGCTCTCAAATATCGACATTAAATCACAACACTTAAATCTCAGTTAGCTCTCAAAATCATGATACTCAAATCTCTGTCATCTTTAAAATTGTTTGAAAATGGAATCGAAAACTGAACTTGGAGACTGAAGCCCAGTCCTTATCTTATGTCGACCTGTTATGTGATGTTCGTATTATATTATAAAACGAATTTGATTTATTTTCATATCGCCAGTTATTACTTTGGAAAGCGTTTAGTGATTTGGCTATGGTGATTTGCCTGTATTTCGTGTTTAAGCTTATTGGAAGTAGCATTTTGTAAGAATGTCGAGAACCAGACTAAATCAAAGTACTGAAAAAACTGTCGGACTTGATTTTTACCATACGAGGCAAAAGAGAGAAATGTGTACCCACATCGTTCGAGCCCATACACATATTTTTAACATTTAAAGTTACGGACCGAATTTTCATTCGTATTGTAATGCAGGTCATATGCATGTGGGTAAATGACATACGCTAGGGCTTTACTATAGTCCCTTTGCTAAAATTCTAAAATGAAAAAAGCCTGAAATTGGAAAGTTTAATGATTAGCACATTAATTGAAGACAATTTAATTGCATTAAAAACTCTTTATTGTACACAAACTAGTGACCAACACTTCAGTAACAGTAAATACAAACATTGATTCTTCTGGTTTTAACACAACAGAACATCGTCGCATTGAACACATTCAGGGTCACTCAAATCGAAAAGGTCCTGACACAGTAGAGTAAGACCTATATGACCAATAGTTAACCCGATGTTGCATGAAATTCAGACGTGATTATGTAATTCTAAATACTCTGGCGTAAAAAGCACGTATCCAATAATTTACGTTCGTATTTAGCGACTCGAATTATTATTCGTAAGCCGCAGTTTAAACATTCAACCTTTGATGTTTACCTGACATGAACTCAATTCAATAAATCAAACTCCCCACACCGGTAACGCTTTGCTACTAGTCACTGCGGGGAGTGAGTCTATAAGTAGCGATTCCGTCATCAAACTAACACTAGTTGGTGTGAATATCACGGAAATACGACTAGATGAGAATTCGCTTTGTAATAATAAGAAATGTTAAAAAGGCACAAAACACATACATCGATGGAAAATTGTTGCAAATGCATGAATATGTCCGTAGAGATGTTTCTGAACTATAGAACGAAAAACCGAAAGTAGAACTACTTTTACGGCAAGATAATTTATTGGACAGTGAATACGCGGTTTTAATTCTACGCATTTGAATATCTCATGTATCTACCGTCAAGCACTTATTTAGATACTTGACTCTTTCCATGTAGTTACAATATTTGATTTGAAATATATTTAGATCTGACACACTTAATTGGGGAAAGATTCCAGATACTTTTATATAATCACACCATTTAGTTGCGTACTATTTCCTTTATGCGGCATTCTTTTAACCAAGCTGTTATGGAGTCCAGCGACAAAATTTTGGTCAACGATTACAAAATCAAGTCCAAAAACTAGTTTGGTTTTCGTGTTAATCTTTAGTACGCTTTTGTAAGAATGACGAGAACCAGACTAACGCAATATTTCGAAGCAATTAAGAACATTTTTTAACTATGAAATCTATTTGAGATATTTTTCTTGAAAAGCAGAAGCTTGTATTTCTTATATAATGTTTAATACCTAAACAAAAATCAAAGTACTGAAAGTACTGTCGGAATTTGATTTTTTTTCATATGAGACAAGTCACTGCCATGGTGTTGCTGGCAACACAACAATTGCAGTTAGGAGAAGGTACAGTTTATGGATATTCATGCTTAGGAATTAACATACACCATCTCAATATTGCCATCTATTTATGTACATATTGTGATATTCATGTGCTAAATTCCATCAACCTAACATGATGGTTATCTAAGTTATCAGATGTTTAAAGTTTATTATGTAGCCTATTATCCAGCCTGTATTTTTCCGAATCCATCGGTACCAAAATAAGCATTGTTGCTGTCGTATTTACTGATTTAATACATACCGAAAAGCTCTTCAAAACGCTCCATTTTAATAATATATCTTGATTATGACCACATATCACTTTAAATGCACACTACAGTGTTAGAAACGAATTAAAATCGAACTATATAATTCTTTTAGTGACAATTTGGTTTTGAAGAATTTTTCGATTTTCCATGTTTTAGTTCCTAACTCGGAACAAAACTGACATAAACTGACCACTATCGATTGATTAATCGTAGTTTAAGATTTTTTTTCCAGAAAATATATGTAATTGGTATGTGAATTATATTCAAACTTAATATCATGATGTTGGACTATATGACAGGTTTTGAAGTGAAAGTAAAAGTTTATTGTAAAAAAATATAGCTATTCGGAAACGAGCCGTTATACGGGGACATTTGCCGATCTCGCTACGGAATATACCGACATCGCACGATTTCATCAGTTCCATTACGATCCTTCTGTCTTAACATCAAAATACCCTTCACACACTGTGAACCAACATAATAATTGCGAACTTTACAATAACTGTTATTTCTTCGCAAATGTATGTGTACTGCCGTTCTGTTCTCTGTACTTCAACGGGAAAACCCCACATTCTATTTTTAGAATTTATCCAACTATATATAGCTCTAGCCGATAGTATCGATCGATACGCGTTGTGGATATAAACCTTAACACTGATTTACATATCATGTCAAAAAGTCACATATAAGACATACATTAATAGTAGATTAATGTAATTACATGCATACTTCTGTAGAGAAATTACTGACATATTGAACCAATCGGAACTCCTCGGCGTTTGTCTAACGAAAGTGCCTCGGACATACGTAATAGGGAGGCCGCCATTTTGTTTTCATTGTTCGCGGGCTACTTTCCATTTGGGAATCCTATGATGAAAACAACTTGAGACTCTTTAAATGGGAATTGATGTCTATTTTATCAATATAGCGAACGATAGATATGTACGAAGGTCTTAAATTCTGAGAATAACTCTAGAAAACGAGTACCTTGTGTTCGAAATATGGTTACCGGAACCGCATAACCAAAATTTGTAAACCTACACTTATGTACGAGGCGTATTTCTCAGTTACGGAAATGCCCGAGTTGTTACGATTGCTACTGAACGAAAGCCGAAAGTAGAACTATTTTATGCTAAACTAGTTGGTTTCCTAACCCTATCTTACCGCACACAATAGAGTGAAAGTGGGAACGGGAACCATGGCAGTTATGGAGCTCACGGCATTTTTGTAAGTCGATGATAGCAAAGGAATTATCAAATTCCAATAAGGAAAACAAATTCCCGGAGGTCTATTTTTAGACTTCCATCTCGTCTATTTTTAGCCTTTATGTACTCTGCAGGAAGCAGTATGCGGTAGAATACCACTGTACATAAACTGTGACATACATGTTTAACCGGTGGTATAACCGATTTCCGATGACAAAGAAGCAAGTTTAAATCATAATTTAATTAAATGCCGTTGTAGACATATGCCTTGCTGAATTTATAAGCAATGTACATCAGATGGAGCTGAAAATTGATGGTTTCGCACCAGCAAGCACCAGTTTTATTTCTGTGTACGTTAATTTGTTCCCTACGTATTTCGACGGTGGTTACATATATATACGTATATTTAACATACGTACCTGAATTATTTGGCCTAAACATACACCGGAATAAATTCGATCAGCATATAAACTGCAGAAAAATACATTTTTAACAATACTGGTCTGTAAATTATCTGGCCGCAGAAAACTATTTGACAGTACTATAGTATCTTGGACGCAATGATTATCCACCTAAACTGATTTCTCTGCTTTAATTTGGAACTCCCTTCAGTATTGTATTGGATGAGTTTGATTTCTACATTAAACGAAAATCTCAGAAGAACTTTTTAACCCAGGAAAAAAAACCGTGTCGAATTCTGCAAATAAACAAACTTTTCGCAGGTGAAGGCGGCTCCTCTAAAAAATCAAAGTACTAAAAGCACTCATTGATACTGTACTTGCATACACTTACACTACAGTATGAAACTAGAACTAGTTTAACTATTACATGGCGGATGTAGATAAAAGTAGTACTAAGCCCGCATGAGAATTCATGCGCGCCGACCGAGTGACGGTTATGGGAAGCTGAGCTTTCATTCAGTTTCAAATTACTGGAGTCAACATCACGGAAAAGTAAGTTCTAGGTTAAATCGATGACAAACTCTACAACAATTAGGACACGTTATTCGTAGAGAAATTGTCACGTAATTGCATCGGTTGGTCTTGTCAAGTTAGATGTAGTTGTTGTCACTGTGTGAGTACAACTAACACAGCAATCGGAACTCCTCGACGTTTGTCTAAAGAAAGGTACCTCGGACATAACGAACTCCTCACACCGGTTACGTCACGCTTTGCTAATATAACCACTGCCACCACTGTAATCACGTGATGTATCATGTAACCAACAATTGGTGTAAACAAGACATTTCCGATAACCAACAAGTAAATTCACAATGTACGTCTTTACCACATAAAATTTGTTGAACACACTCTATTTCAACAATTGATGGATCGAATTCTTTCGCGCAATCAAAAAGTTACTGTCTAACTATAGCCATTGTTTACATCGTGACGTCACTACATTTGAAAATAATAGCCATTGTTTACATCGTGATGTCACTACATTTGGAAATAATAGGCATTGTTTATGTACATCGTGACGTCATTACGTTTGTCTATTTTAAAGAATTTTTCTTTTCAACGTTTATTTTTTATTTCTTTGGACATTAAGCATAATATTTCAATAAAAGATAAGTACAGCCATAAAAGTTTTAAAAATTTAAAATCAAAAGTGAAAAAAAAATATTCGGCTCTGTGACGGCCGAATTTCATTAGTGGTGGCAGTGGTTAATGTACTGATCAAGGGAGGTAACCGCTGCGGGGAGTTTGCGGACATAATTGGCAGGCCGCCATTTTGTTGTTGTTCAAGGGCTACTTTCCATCATGGCTGACCCTGTGCCTGTTTCTCTTTCAATGCGAACTTGATACCCATTTTAATCAATCGCGAACGATAAACACTTTTGAAAGTCTGTAGTTCTGATAATGATTCTTGAAAATGAGTACCTAGTTATTAACCAAAATGTGTAGCCGTACGTGGTGTTTTTCTCAGTTACGGAAATGCCCGAGTAGATACGATTGCTAACACAGCCTCACACATATCACAATTAATAGCACATCGTCGGAAATTTTGATTATTCACTACCTGGCAGTACACCAGTGCTCCTGGAAAAGGTACATTTGTTAACATGGTTCGATATATTAGTAGCTGCAAAGGACATGGGTAAAAACATATGAAGGGAAAATTGCCAAAAAGTACATCCGTAATTTTTTCACACAATATAGTATAATATACTTTTTGGAATGAACAATAACTAAGGAAAACGAGAGTCCCAAGACCTCTTTTTGGCGCCGAAAGTATGGTGAGGTGCAAGGGCCAGAATCACATATACATATCAATTTCATATGTATATTTTTGAACACGTTTTGAAAAGTTTTCTATTCAGCCTTCATTTATATGACAATAATATATATGTATTCATTGTTACAGCTTTATACCCAGTCAAACGAATTCTAAAGATCATTATATATAAGTATAGTAAAATGTTAGCAATTCATTTTGGCAGCCTATTTTGAAGAAATTATTAGCAATTATGCATTAAAATGTGCAGTTACTAATCGGTTTCGTATAACAATTCATGACAGTTATTACAGAAAAAACTCAGGGTGAGGCATTAGCGTGCTATTTTGTTTGTCATCCGTCCGTCTGTCCGTCTTCGATTCTTCAAAGGACTTTTCCTCTGAAACGGCTGGGTCAAATTTGAAGAAACTCCACAGAAATTATCTTTGGGTGGTCATTTACAAAAAATAATAAAAAGAAGCTCATTCCAAGCAGAACTCCGGTTTCCATGGCAACCATAAGGAAAATATTAAACAATATAATTGTCTTAAACCATAAGGTGTAAAACTTAGATATTTGACATGGAATATCATCTAGTGACCCTCTAACAGACTTCCTAAAATAATGTCACTGGGGTCATAATTAGCTCCGTCCTAGGGCTAAAATATTACCCCTGGGACGGGGCTTATCAGGACTCAATGGACATTATTTTCGTAGTTAGTACTCAGTTTCCAATAATATAGTTTCCGTTGAAAATCTTGAAGTTGGTACAGAATATTGTTAAGTTCAGAAAAGAAGAAATCCAACGTATAACTTAAAAAGAATGGAGGTATATATAGACATTATTCAACATACAGAGGTATTGCCGCTCCGGGCTTTGCATGTTATATAATAACAGTTTACAATTTTATAAATATTTATAAGTTTATAAAACACAAATACACACAATAAATAGATGACCAAGTGCACACGTTAGTGGCTCACAATATATTACGAACAGAACAGAATAGATTTTTATTTTCAAAGACGTGTACACAGTACATAGTCATATACATAGTAACAAACATATTTACATACATGAATAACGATATAGTGCATTTTTTAGAATTAAACTCCATAGTAATTATACAATGTTTGTCTTTTTTAAATTCATCAGATAGTCGTGAAGGAATGTTGTAGATTTTTTCTAAAACCACCCACCCTATATACCGCAGCAAATAGGAATACCAGTGTTCAACTTGCACCAAGAATTCATATTGCAGGAGTTTTCAAAAATATATTCGAAAAAAAAATCTGAATTTGAGAAACTCGAAATTCAATTTGTATGAAAAGTTCCGCTTTAATTGTTCGTTTGAGACAAATGCTCGTGGCTAATTTATAGTATAGGAAAGTTATAATAATAAACGTCGTAATAAAATATAGGTAAAATCAAAGTTAAAACAAAACACATGTTTATCTATATTATGATCGTAATAACGTTCTTTGTTTTTTTTTTACTATTACTTCATAGTTCGATTTCATTACCGTAGTTAAAAAGCTGACCTGTGATATGGGTTTACAACAAAAAAGGCAGATTTTTTATCACGAAATTAATCAACACAGTTGTTAACTTAAACAATGTTTTTTTTATGAATTTACTTCGATACGATCAGCTATTGATCAATCGAAAAACAATCCGACGACCACTTATACAATAAAAATAATCAAAATGATAATTATAAATGAAATAAATGAACATGAAATATATTAATTTATGATGATAGATAAAATAATGTCAGAATGAAAATAATTCAAAATTACTCTTTATTGAATAATGTTTCGTAAGTATAATTATTTTTTATAAACACCTCGACATTTTTTGCGGCTACGTATTAATTAATGCTAGGATGGTTTAATTGTACTTGATTGAACTGCGTGACACATACAGTAATTGTTTTTCATCTACAAATGAAACAAATAAAATTGCGAATGAGTAAATAATACACAACTCAATTGTTATTATACAATATTTTGTAATACAAGTCGCAAAAAACATACAATCAATTAACGATTCACTGAATCCCGGACTACTTGCGGAAGATATTCACGGAAATTTTCTAACTGATCACTCCTGACGGAAAACATTTCACTGAACTCTTTTCACAGATTTTGGAAACCTTCATTTTTTTAATGCTTCCAAGTTTGAGATATTTAAGTACCATTGAAGTCTATAAGAGTAGCCAATTTCTCATTTATTTAAGAAAGACGACAGAAAATAATATTAGATTAAAATGATGTGGTTCAAAGACGTACACTCACATTATTTTACAGAAGAACAAGTACATGTAGTTCACTGTGAAATATCTTCAGAAATTATCATTTTTCTATTTTCTACAAGGGGAAATAACTCTTTAACAATTTTCAAAGTGTGTTGTCAAATAGATAGTGTCTAGGGTAGTAATAAAAAATAATGATAATCGAGCTCTCCTATATTTTTTATAACATTCACCTATTGTTAAAATACGGTCTGGTGTATATATAGGTATTTAATTAATCATTTAACTTTTTAAAAATCAAGAAAATACAATAGTAGTGGGAAAACATTATAAAAAAGGTCATATATATGTATTACAAGTATCGCTAAATTCAAGATAGTAATGGGGCAAGCAGAATGCAAAATTTGACAAAACCAGCAATGTTTATATTTTGCATTATATCGAACGTAAACAGGCAATTTTCATAAAAAAAATTGAAATACGGCAACACATCAAAATATATAGATTTGGTGTGGAATATATATATTTATATTGAATTTTAAAACAGAACAGAGCTGACACTTTATTAAGACTTAAGCGTTACAGCTCGACGTCACATAAACATGTATACAATTGCATTCGTGAGCATTTTACAAACAAGAAATAGAACAGAACAGAATCATGAATTTACAATACAGTACATGATTATTTAGCATAGTTTATAAAGTGAAAATACTTTCCTTGTGATAATTAGGTTACAAATTAATTGTCAGAAACAAAAAGTAGACTGAAAAATAAGCATTCACGTATATACAGCTATTAAATTTTAATATACATTTAAAAGTTTTCTATATAAAAAACTTCAATATTTCGTAAAAAATACAAATGCCACCCATGACGTTGTTCACACGTGGACTTACATATTATTAATACATATACAGATAGTATCAAACATCTAATTGCATGATTTTATTATTCAATGTTTCTTGTCTTTGGTACATAATTGCATAACGGTAAAATCAGATAACGTTTCAATTAATTTTAATTCATGCACCTAGATGAAATATTTATGTTTAAAAAATAAGCATTGTTGTCCTGAGGCAAATAAATTTAATAAAATTATTAATTAAAAAGACTTGTCAATAAAACACACATTCGACATTCTGATTGGTTAATTTTTTTTATTAGTTTACGATAAAATCTTTGATATAGTAGTCATATCTATATCGTAGTACTGTATATATGTGCTCACTCACAAAACATTTCTGGTGACGGAAACAGAACTAATAAACGATGGATACAGCACGCCCAATAATTATTTCTATCTTTTGTGCATTTTCGTGTTTCGTATGCGGTACGGCTATGAAAACAAGTAAGTTGATTTTGTATTTTAAATAGAATTTTGAATCTGAACTAAAACATTTTTCTTCTTAACCGTTGATTTATCATGGACTTGATTTATTCTGCTTTGATATCTCTGTGTTTTTTCTCTTTCCCTAAAGTTCAAACCATACATATATAAATATTATGTCGGCAAAGCATGAAATTGCATACTGTATTAAACGAGTATACAACTCAATGTTAATTTCTTTTGTTCCCTTTTTAACTATTTGACTGAAAAATACGTAAAAATACTAAAAGGCAAAATCCCACACTGATATATTTTTGTTTTATCACCAAACTCACTAAAAATAATGAAATAACATTAATTCAAAATCTCAAGAATTTTTTGTAGAAAACTTAATTTTATGGCTTTTTGCCATTGAATGTTTTCCTTGGGACACTATGCCCAAAATAAATCGTGAGGAGATTGTAGAATCGTAGACACGTCGTATGACTTTCGTACAGATGCCACTCGCTTCCCGTGCAGTGCTCGATGAATCGCGCGGACCTTGATATGGGCAAAGCCTGATTCATGTAGTTGCGCCCGTGTCAAATTTGAACTGTGTATAATTTTATTTTTGAAAACAAACAATGTTACAGTTTAAATTATGTAGAACTTAATGAAAAAAATCATATTTAAAAAAGTTATTACGAAACTAGCAATAATTATAACAAACATCCAAAGAGAGACAACAGCAAATATCTTTAATAAAACACACCGAATATCAGCATTACTTTTAACAATCTATTTTCGTAACATTTTGTCCGTTGTAATAAGAAAATTTAATACAATTTTAAAGTCAGTTCCATTCATTTTGAGTCTAGACAAATGATACCTAGTATTCTACCATGTATAATTATATGTTTAGAGAAATAAACTTTACGATATTCCAGCTTTCCTTAACCGAATCGTAACTCCTCGGCCCTTTCCGTAACTGAGAAATACACTTTTCTTTATACAAACGCCGAGGAGTTCCGATTGTCGTTAGCCGTCTATTGCCCGGCGCACATGAATGTTTATGCGGACCTAAGTACTACTGTTAACTACATCCGACATGAAATTGTTAAACAAGTTTCCGTTCCATGTTGCAGTGCAAGTCTATGTAAGTTTAGTTTCCATGAGTACTTTCAGTCCTTTGATTTTTTATATCTTACAGCGATTGTCAAAGTAGAGCAATCCCCAGGCAATGGATATGACTTATTTCCTGAACAATATAAAGTATGGTTTAGTCATAACGGAGCCCCGGTATATTACGACTTAGTTCGGGATGATGCGGTCACCAATTTCTTCACTCCGGAAATAGCCGAAAGCACACCGTACATGCCGGAAGATTTGATGAATGAAAATAACAGACACGTGAGTTCTTCTTATAAATACGCCAGGCAAAAAGCTCGGTCAAAAACGTTCCTCTCTATTGAAGGAGGAACAGAATTAACCGAATTGTGATTTTGATTAAATATTTGGCAGCTAACAAAAACCGATATGTTTTTACCTAAAAACTAATTTTGAATTGGCCCCGTTATGAGTCGTTTAGATATTCCCATAACTAGGACCATTTTAATGCTCTGTCCTAAAATTAATGCCTATATAATGTTTTGGTATAAAACTAAATACATATATAATGCTCTGTCCTAAAATTAATGCCTATATAATGTTTTGGTATAAAACTGAATACATATATAATGCTCTGTCCTAAAATTAATGCCTATATAATGTTTTGATATAAAACTGAATACATATATAATGCTCTGTCCTAAAATTAATGCCTATATAATGTTTTGGTATAAAACTGAATAAATATATAATGCTCTGTCCTAAAATTAATGCCTATATAATGTTTTGATATAAAACTGAATACATATATAATGCTTTGTCCTAAAATTAATACCTATATAATGTTGTTTCCTATGACTTAAACCTATATAATGTTTAAATAATATACAATTTTCAAATCTCCGCACTCAAATCACAGAACACTATGGAATATATATCTTTTTAATCAGATTTTTTCTGGCTCAGAATGGAACATTTACGTTACATTCATGATTGCGAAATGTTAAATTTTCTGCTACTCGAACAAAAAAACGTGTGTACAGCAATTGCTTCCATCTTGTACACCATACAATCCTAGTCATTATTTGAGTTGGTCCATATAAATAATGGATCAGGCTATTATACGCTTTGTGCAAGTTTTTAGATCAACATTGATAACTCATATCGACAACAGCGCATTACTCAGTCAAATCGTTCGACTGGTAACCGTAATGTCTATTTTCAGCTGTACTAAAGAATTTAAACACTTTTGAAAAGTTCTTTCGAATATCGTATCTTGACGGTATGGTACAAGGTCGTCCATTGTTTGAAGGCATGCATATGTTGCACTGTTTAATACTCATTCGTTCGTTATTTATTTTTATCCACAGGAGTTCGCATTCTACCACAATGGTCAAGAAGTTGGCTCACCCGAACGGTCCCAATTCATTCTTCACCGTACAGACATGGCTGTACCAGCTAAAGTTGTAAGTGTTCATTGCGCTGTTTTAGTAATCATTCTTCATCCTTGAAGTCAAGATACCATTATTACAAATGTAAATGCCCAATGCCTTTTGGTGGTCATTTTCCTTCAATGTTAAAGCCAAGATAGAGTACTAAGTGAAATGATTGTTTATTTATAGAAAATATAAAATACGGTAAGTAAACTTTGCTTTGAATGGAATATTATATAGATAATACATATGCATGACTTATTTTATTACCCCGAACTTGCTTCAATCAAGGTTATTTGCATGGGGAATTTAGAGAAGAAATTCAGTGAAATAGGTGTCATATAACAAAATACTGTCAAGAATTTACTATCACCCTGTGACAGTAAAAAATGTTCAGTCCCGTGATACCATGAACGTTACAGTAAAAATGTTCCCTGTTTGCCTATTGGAAATTTACATTACGAAAAAAGTGAGGGCTAATAAAAGTCAATACTTTAGAGATATATATACAAAATCTATATATTTTATTTTTAGTACGGTCAGCTTAAAAAGGACGGTAACCGTTACACAATTATGGCGACTGGTGAAAATAACGAACACGCTGTACAACATGATTATGCATTACGTAAGTTTATTGAAAAAATTGCAGAAACCATTTTTTAATTCTATGCATGTAGACATTCAAAAAAGGTACGTGGCGGATTTCCTCCCGAAAAAAATGGTCAAAACTGCATATACAGCAAATGTTAAGGGAACTATGTATTCTGACTGGCTATTACAATTCCTGGCCGCCGTAATTGAGAAGCCAATCTGGGATCAGACAAATTAGACCAGCTACTTACGGAAGGTCGATGGTCCGCCCGGTGTCTTCTTCTACCGTAAATGTTAACGGTCACCAATTGTCCCTGGCTGTTTGTGCGTGGTTTACATAGTTCCCACATTTACAATATTTACCTCCTTTTCCGGCCATCTTGTTTGGCAAATTTAACATGAATTGACAGAAGATATTTATATTTTTGTTTTGATGATTCTAAATATAGAATATTTATGTGTGACAACTACATTTTCTTAAACCCGATGTGCTTATGGCATTAACAACTTCATGAATAAGTTAGCTTTTATAAAATGAGTTGTTTTGATTAGCAGTGCATAAGAAATTTGCTTAAAGGGAGGTAAACATTGTAGATGTGGGAACTATGTATTAACGATTCATACACTTGTCCTCTATTTTGTTTTTGGAAGGTGATTTTATCTGAATATATGTGTACATGTATAATGCAGTTAAAAAAAACGAAAACTGGAATTCCCTGAAAATCGGATGATTTTTTTTTTGGAATTCATAACAAATTCCAGAATCGGAATCGCCACGGAAAATCGGACTTTTAGCCAAACCCGGAAGGGGATCGGCGTTCAGTGATTTTAGTCTACTTGTAAATACCTATATTATTTATTTATAGAAATTGATAACAGAAACCGTGTGAAACGTTCAAGTGTAACATATGAAATTGAAATCGCCGTATGGATCGCTCCGGATCTTTTTAGATAGTAAGTACTCTCCAGGTCTCCAGATAATTGATACAACCTTAGCACATTGGCTACCAAATCGCGTGAAAAAAAATCTGAATTTCAGAGTTTTACATTACAGTTATGTTATGTACATTTTTGTATAAAGAATGTCAAACTGGTGTGAGATGTTTATAAGAACAGTTAAGTCAATGTCATTTAAATAAAAGTTTGCATAATATCTGTCTAGAAGCGTTTCCGAAAAAACTACTCGTTGCTGCTTAACGAATATTTTGATCATTTGAATTACACAAAATGCTTACATTTTGTACTTACGTCAACTATAAATGCTGTTCTAATTTTCAGTCAGAAATCTCGTTTGGGTTTAACAAGTTCACAAACAAGAGCTTGGCTGAATACATTCAGTCAGTCGCTCATTCGTGATGTAAGTACGGCATTTATGCTTATCAACATTCTATATTTGCTTACTGCTAAATGCTAATGTGTGATACTCACTAACACTTGCTTGTCTTGTGTCTTTCTTTTAGTTGTGTATGGCCGCAAAACCCGGCTCGGAAAACAATGTACGAACATAGTAAAGTCCGCCTGTAAATAAAGGCCATTCTTTAAAAACAAACATCCTTAAGTAAACAGTACACTATAATCTCCAAATAAAGGCCATGTGACCCGATGTTATATTAACTTAAGATCGATCTCAAATCTCAATTTCAAATATTATGGCTGAAAAGATAGAGTCTGTTATTGTCTAAATACATACGTATTCTATGTATATATAACATATATATATATATATTGTCTGTTAATGCGTTGTTTGTTAATTTTCATAACACATTTCTTGCAATATTTATTTAATTACTGTATACAATCATGTACATATTTTGATAAATGTTGTATGCATAAATTAATGAGACTCGTTTATTATGTATAATTCATTGTATTATTTCCTTTTTATTAGATTATTCCATTGACAATGTATATACATGTATGTGTAAAAATGTATAATACATGTATATAGAATGCTTAGCAAATTTGCCTTTTTCTTGCATAAACTATACAATATACGAAATATATACGATTTTTATATTGCTACAAACTATTGTAACTTTGAATTGTATGTTTCCTTATTTTCAGGTGAATGAACTATATAAGACAATAACCACAGTGAGCGTTGGTCTGGTATACCAAGGACGAGGCGAAGATACTGTGAGTGATTGCGCAATAAATGGCGACATGGCATTTAAACATTTAATACGAGTGAAACAATACTAACGTACACTTAGATGTTTTGCCAAAAATATTCATTTAAAAAATGTGCTTGCAGAGTATAGGAGTTTAGTACTGGTTCTTCCCAGGAACGATGACTAGGTGAACTTATCGCCTCATATGACTCTAGCTGTTGAACAGGGGTGAAACAACTCAAACAAATTAACAAAAAAACGTACCTTTCTCAATTAAATCAGATTATCACTGATGATTTAGCTTCGAATCTTGTATGATTTGCGGATTGCAACAAAGAACTATATCCAATTGAAATACCTCGTATGAATGTTTCATTGACAAAGGGCCACTCAACTTGTAGAACGTATATAAACGTAATTTGAAATAGCATTTGAAGTTACTGGGGTCGGTGATTTGATGCAGTTTACTTAAAGTCCCATTAGCGTTTTGGATGTCAACATTAAAGTACAATATATTATAATGACAATCATGCGTATTTGACAAATTAATAAATTCATGTATATAGTTCACAAGCACATGGTTATATCATACTCTACATCAATCAAATAGAATTAACCATAAATGTTAACAAATTCACCATAATCTGCTACGATACAACCACATTGAACTTCAAATAGCATTTCAGCTATTAATAGATTCAGTCAGTCATCACCATTAGCCAGTCAAATGGCCAGGATTACCCAAACTAATAATAGACACTATACTTTATACCCATAAACAACAAGAATAAACTTGTAAAATTCGTCTAGAAAATCACAAGGATCCTTATAATATATTTTCAGAGCTTGGCCGTTCCGTGGTACGCCGATAATCTTGACACATACCTGATAATATCCGATACCGTGTCAGATTTATCCACCTATTTGACGATAGTTACGGCTGCGGGAACACTGAATGATCACGACCATGCCGTTGTTCTGACCAGGTAATATGTTGATATTATTTTTTGTTGTTGAAATTTTGAAACTTTGTATTCTTTTAAATGTAAAAGTGTTTGTACATTGGCAAGACTCGTCGATACTTTTTATGATCGGATTTTACTCTAGGACGGATATCTGCTAGATAAATGCGCCAAGTATCCACACAGACATTACATAACTTAATGCCAGATGCTTGAAATACTTAGTTTTTACATCAAGCATGATTCATTTCTTTCTGTCCAAATATTTCTCAACATGTGTTCAAAATTATTCAAATGTCATAAAACTTTGTAAAAGCAGCGTAGTAACGCTGCGCTGTAACAGGATCCTATCGAATACAGCTGTCTGGAGAGCTATATTCGCAAAGGTTGGTTCCTTGTAACGCTCTATTCGCCGACTATTGCTCCCCTTCTAAAAAGAAGTTGTACTTGGAGTAGTTGTTACATATTCTCGAAAATTGTTCCTTAATTATCTGATGCAAGATAAAATTCATTAAATTCTTAATGATGATAAATTCGTTGTATACACAATACATGCCGACAAGATTATGCATTTACGATGTAATAACCATGTAGTAATGAGATTGTCCGTTCGTCTGTCTATCATGCACATGCCAAAATGATATGACATGTTGAGGTTGTTTCAGTTCATTCCGTCATGATGGGTTTCAAAGTTATATTCTGAGGATAAGAAGTATAGTGTGGATTAAACGGTTAACAAAAGAGATAACCTCAAACAATAAACAACCTTCTGAGAACGTCTGTTCTTATCTGTTGTCCGTCCTGACTTTCACTTAAGAAAAAATGCGATATACAACACGTATGCACTTTCATATCATTGGCCTACTCAGATAGATAACTCCTGCTGAAAAATTTGGCCGGGTGACTCTCAGTTAAGTCCTTGGTTTTCATTGACATCCTTTACGTCCAGGTGTATGTGAGCTCCATTCGACTTTGCACATGTTTTTTTCCGCATACAGCTCCTCAATTTAAAGAGTGCCGTTCACTGAGTAGACCTGACTCGGAGATCTCTATAGGATGTCACTGTGCTGATATATAAATACATTTTATACAACCAAATGTCTTCAGAAATTCAAGACAGTGCCGTTGAACATAATGCCTTGAGGAAAATAAAGCTTGTTTACTCGAAAAAAATATCTAAAAATAGAATCACCATTTAAGCCAATTTACACCAATCGTTTTCTTTCCCATGCACATAGATGTTACTTGCTTAGTTATGAACGCTCTTATTCTTTTACAGGGCAGATTTGGCTAATAACGCAGCTGGAGGCGGTGCAGCAATTAGAATCGGCAAGTATTACTTTACGTCCGTACTTTCTTAAGCACCGGTCCCAACCCGCCGTACTTGCAAGTGCGTGTTGACTACTTGCAAAATCGTGGGCAAAACTTGGCGATCCGTACGTGGTGAGTACCGCCTCCGTACGGATTTTGATGCACGCAGACACGCCATAGCACTTTTAGTGCATGAGGAACTATCGCTGCATTCGGCCTGCGGCCGGGCTACTGGTTTACCCAGTTATCACGTTCATCGTACGTGTACGTAATTACAACGTACGTGTGAAAAAGGACATGGTTTGCAAACAGCACGTGCAAGTACGGCGATAACGTGGCGATCGCACGACGAAAGTACGTTGTAAGCACGTGTAACTCATCACGCGTGCAACGTGCGATGCACCCAACCGCTAATGACCAGTCGTGTCGTTCCGGTCAAGTACGTACACCTTACGCAACCGTGCGAGTGACGTGCATATACGTACTTCTTCCATGCTTTTGCCACTCCTTTCCCACGTTTTCAGAAAAACGTGACGGCCGTGGTCTCCCCCAAAAACGTACGGACTTAAAACACGCACGGCGGGTTGTGGCCGAGCCTTTACATTATAGCCACTTTTATTTTGCGATATATTCATTTAAGACAGTGCACGATGGTCACAATTTTATTTGTATTAATTTCATAAGTTCAGGAAAGGATCGAATTTGCTCTGATGTGGTGCTTGTGCATAACAGTTACAATTTCAAAATACACAAATGGACGTTCAATATTAATAATGGCTGTTAAAATTAACGTCTCCTAGTACATTTTGTATTTTGATCAATATTATTCCAGATGGACTGAATGCCAGCTAAATCTCCTCAGCACCAGTGTTAAAGAATTTATTATTGAATTCATTTCGTTTATACGTAGAAATTCGTTTTTATTATTTTATTCTAATAAGGCAAAAAATGCAAATTAGTATAAATACTGATGTACCGGATGTTTAACTAATCATTATAATGTGACATTAGAACCTAGTAATCGACACCGTGGCCGAGTGATTAGGGTGTCCGCTTAAGGGGTGGGAGATCGAAGGTTCGAACCCCAGTGATGACCAGGTTAGAACTGATGCGGTCGTTAGTGAGCCGACAGCTAGTTAAATAACGCTTACCGTAGGCCAATCTCATCCACACGTCCGGCAAAATGAGAAGGAATTCGGGAGGTACTGTGCGCACAAAAGATAGATGCCTCATAAGCTAATTTGGTTGGCCCTTTAAAAAAAAGTGACACCATGATAAACATAATTTTTAGTATACTTAAATTTTAGTAAAGACATGAATGAACAACGTAATTTTATGTTTTACATCAGTTTAGTATTACGTCAAAGGTTGCTTAGCGCATGGTACTGGTTTGACTATAGCAATTTCAAATACGTTGTACATGGTGTGCTATCAAACGTCCCAGTGTCGGCTCTTGTGGTTTGTTTTTCAATCATTGAACGGAAACACAACAACTGCATGCACAACTTAATTTCGTACGTCACTTCAATGCTGCTCTCTGTATTTTCTTTTTATTTCTGTAAACTTCCATTTCAGCTAGTGGCTCCAACACCATTTGTTCAGGAGCCATGGGCTCGTCAGTTGGTATAGCAGAAGTCAATAATCACGACTACATAAGAGCCGTTGGTCAAGCTATCGCATACGGGTAAAGCAAGGCGCACCAGTTAACTTCTTATTAGGACTATTGGATTATTACTTTGCATCTAGTTTTTGTTTGAATTACTTGTAGAATCAGTTTGTCTAACGATTTCATCGATGGCTTAATTTTAGATACTGAATCATTACATTAATACAAATGTGCATACGTTTATATGAAATACCATACGGAGCGGAATTTATAGAAGTTTAAAATCAACCTTTTTTCTTCACATAGGTCTCAATATCAAGTTAAAGTATTACTGAATTGATAAAGTTCAGACAATTGTTAGTAATAATTTTGGAACTTGACCGAGCAACCTTGTAACTAAAATGGGTTATATTGGAAGAAAGAAAGTCTGAGTAATACCGGAATACCGCCAAACTCTTTTTTATTATAATCTATTTGCTTCCAGGTTTTCTGGAACAGGAATTGTCAGTGATGATTACACGATGATGGTTCGGCTTACCTACTCGTTCCCAATACCAACATCCAACCAAGCTGACCTATGGAGTGTCGACAGCAGTAACCAAGCGTCCATATCTTCTGGGATATCTGGATTGTAAGATTCTCAGTATTCATTTCTTTCTTAATTTGGCTTACGAGTATGTGTCAGCTTCGTGCACGGAGCAGTCTGATAAGTTTTTTAGGTATTCCAGTTCGTCTCCCAAAAGAGACAAACACAGCCAAGTGATCACTTGAAATTGCTTTTTTGTCGGACGCGTGAAGGGAAATGTTCACTTCTCCCGAAGGCGTGTTGCTACAGATCTTCCCGTCAAATTTATACTATGATATAGATTAAAGCCTCATTAGCTTTTTGTTATAAAAAATATGCACAGAACAAGAAATTGCTGATAATATCCCAAGATAATAATTACCGACGAAACGAGCCCTTTTTCTTTGATGTTTGCTTTTGTAAACTGGAAATATAAAGAGCGCGTGACGTCATTTTATGACGTGTACGCAACATGATTGCGGGAAAACACAGCTGTTCTATTTATAAATAGTATTTGCTTTCAATATTATTGAATAAAATACGACAATATTAGTGGTTTTGGAAACACATTTTCTTGCTATCATGTATACACGTGAGGAAAACACACAGGATTCGTCTGTTATAGAACAAACATAAACTAATACAACCGATAAACTTATATGCTTATGGGACTTTAAACATTACAGACACTAATACAAGCATTCATATCTTGGATATTTTTATTAAGTATGTAAAATGAATCATTTATAAACCTTTCACCACGATCTTCTCTTATTATTCCTAGCCAAAAAATGATAAAATGATAGCCGTTCGTGCATCCGTGCGTCCGTCAAACTTTCTTTTGTATGCATCGCCTCCTACATTTCCCATGGCATTTTCACCAAACTTTCACTTTTTGAGGGAGTTATTGTCCTTTGTTTGTCTCGTACATCTTGCACATTTTTGCCACACTTCTTTGAAATGATTTTCACCAAGTTATTCATTACATTTCCTTTTGTTTTTCCTTTAAAAAAAAACGAACAAACAAACAAATTCTGACTGTACCCTCTCGAAAAAAATACAGCTTCTTGTCTCTGTAATTTTGGAATTTGTAATCATGATTTATTTTAAATGCAATGTAATCATAGAAAAGGGAGAGTACTGGTTAGAAATATTACCTCCCTTTATAATATAAAGTGCAATATAATTCACGCGGGTTCATCATTTCAAAGTGTTGAGTGGTTAAAAGTTAATATTTAATCAATTATGTTTGAATGTCACAATGTTTACTAATATGGTATCTCTCACTTTTGTACAATGCATTAGTGTCCGTTATCCTTAAAAAAAACAGAGAATATATGTATAATATTAATTCATATACTAACGTTAGTAATTACTCTGGTTCAATTCATTTTAATACTGTGTTATAACTTAAAATCTATTTTAGATACGTGTAAAAATTTATGATAAATCTGTTTTTGGTATTTCATTGCCAATTTTGCTCTCTATGGTGTCCCAAGTACACACGTATCCTTGTTTTAAACAATCCACGCACGGCTTTGTGCAGATTTATGTTGAATAATTAGGACGAAAATTCTATTTAAAAAAATTCATATAATATTTTTTATTTTATTATGTATGCTCGAAATAACCACGCGATTTAGCCCTATGTATAATTTTATTAATTTGTTTTACTTAATGATGTAGCTGACGTATTTGTTTAATTTCATAGGGGTATTGCCTGTCTAAGTAACATTGTCGGACCAAATACTTACGAAGATCTAATATCATCTACTGCACTAGGACAGAGATTTACGTACAGTGAACAATGCCAATACATATATGGATCGAACGCAGACATCTGCGGGGTGAGAACATCTTATTTTATATTCTTGCACATTTAGAACTGAAGCAATTGACTAAGTACATATCATGTTATTTATCAAGGTACGTTTATAGACTGTCCCAGTGTTATACCAATAGAAGATCAATTATTTGTAAGGAAATCTCAAACAAACTCGACTTACGCAATTCTAATGGCTTTAAACCTTCCGTCATGACTTCGGTTGTTTTTACTAAGCTCACTTTTGACGTATATTTCTTGGCATGACATATTAATTATGCTCATTCTTTTGGGTGATTCGGAGGAAACGATTCCTTCCATTGGATGAAATCTTTAAGCGTAGAAAGATTAAGACCAAGCCAACTTACAACGAGTCTTTTTCATTTATTTGAATTAATATGCGGTATAGATATGACTAAATGCGTAATTTATTTAGCTGACGTAATATCATCACCTTATTGGACTGCTAATTGATAAGTGGTGTTCACACGGTACTATAACGGCACTTTAGGAATTAAGTAAAAATCAATCACCATAACAGTAAAATCAATTCGCGACTGTCTTAAGTCATTTCTTGTTTCTTTACCAGTCATGTTTAATTTGTGTTAGATTTGTCCTTCTTTGTAAATTGACTAAAACGACGTACATCAAGTATGAAGTATCTATTTATCCATATTGTCAATTCCAACGAAAACAATATCCTAATAACCCGCATAGTTTTTTAATAAGGTGTTTCATTAGAAACGTATTTCAGTATGCATGCATAGTACTACCAAATTGAAGGCATTGCTAAATATGAGGAAAATCAAACAATTTACCCATTTACGTCAAGGTTTATTTAAAGAAAAGCATGCAAAGTTCGAACCTCAGTGTAAACTGTGTCTGAAGTAGGTTAAATCAATTGTACATGTTGACGTTGAATCTCAATGTACCCAAAATTGAGTGCATTGGCGATTCTAAGACATTTCATTTGTGTCAGGATAGGCTGGGGAAATATATACATGGCATTTTAAGTACATTGTATCTAAGAGAAAGTGTATTTCTCATTCTAAGAGCAATTTCGTTTCATTCCAGGGACAAAGCGATACGACCGAGAATTGCTATAGGCAAGTGCAGTGTTCAATTAGCGGGGTTTGTGGTTCTGACTACATACTTCCGGCCGACAAAACCACTTGTGATACTGGATTGGTAAGTAACAAGTTTATCAATAAGTATTAAGCACAGATGTGATAAAGGAATGTCCCATTGCCCATTTTACAGTAACGTTGCGTTCAGCTCTGGGCTGGAATCAGTGGGTAAATACAAAATGCTATGGTCTTGTGATCTGTTTTAACATCTGCTGGGTTATCAACAATAAAAATCGAATTACCATTTATCGAAATAACAGTCATTGATGCAAGAATACACTGTCGATGTAGCTTTTTAAGCAAATGGATTGGATTTGTAGTATTATCTGTTGCATTATTTGTTGTTTCATGTGATGCATTATACATTGTATTATTAGTTTATCCTATATTGTATTATTGTTGTATTATATACATGTATTGTATTATTACTTGTATCTTATATTGTATTATTGTTGTATTATATACATGTATTGTATTATTACTTGTATCTTATATTGTATTATTGTTGTATTATATACATGTATTGTATTATTACTTGTATCTTATATTGTATTATTGTTGTATTATATACATGTATTGTATTATTACTTGTATCTTATATGTATTATTTTTTGTTAAATATTTATTTGTGTTATACACTTTTCCATGTTTCTGTATTTTCTATTGTATTTTTGTGTATTATATATTTTATTATTTGATGTTTATTGTATTATTAAATATTTATTTTTGTTGGATATTATGTTGTATTATTGTTGTTTCTTATTTAGTATTTTTGTTGTATTATATATTGTAGTATTTATTGTACAATGTGTTGTATTATCTATTCCATTTTTGTTGCATTATATTTGTATCATCTGTTGTATCACGCGTTGCAATACTTACTGTTTTTTTATTGAATTGTTTTAATTATCTATCATACTGTTTTTTTTTTGCATTTTTTGCATTATTAATTGTATTACTTTTTGTATTAATTATGGTATTAGTTATTGCATACTTATTGCATTATTTTTTTGTATCACTACTGTATTATTTATTGTATTACTTATTACATATTTATTGTATTATTTATTGTATTACTTATTACATATTTATTGTATCATTTATTGTATTACTTATTACATATTTATTGTATTATTTATTGTATTACTTATTACATATTTATTGTATTATTTATTGTATTACTTATTACATATTTATTGTATTATTTATTGTATTACTTATTACATATTTATTGTATTATTTATTGTATTACTTATTACATATTTATTGTATCATTTATTGTATTACTTATTACATATTTATTGTATTATTTATTGTATTACTTATTACATATTTATTGTATTATTTATTGTATTACTTATTACATATTTATTGTATCATTTATTGTATTACTTATTACATATTTATTGTATTATTTATTGTATTACTTATTACATATTTATTGTATCATTTATTGTATTACTCCTGTATTTTTATTACATTATTTGTTTAAGAATTTGATTCAATGACACTTTTTCAACTCAACCTTTTAAACTATTTAGCAAAATACAAACACGATTCACACACTTCATTCTAACAATGCATTACGTGTATTTCATTTTAGGGTTGTAGATATGCCGTCTGTGATTACAATGTTGACACGACGTAAGTTTTTTAATGCTTATTTACATTTATCGAGCACTTTTTGTTCTGCTTTAATGTTCGTAAAAACATATACAGTGCACTATGTGCTTCAGATACTTCATATTCATGACAAATAATATATTGTAATATTTGATCAAACTTTAGTGAAATACTTGTATGTATTTATTCTTTTTTTTTCATTCTTTATATAGAATTATAGATTATATTTTTTCTGCCTCGTGTTCAACAATTGTGATAATTTTCAACTTAGAGCTATTTTTAGTATAAATTACTTTATTCCCATTCTGTAAATACTCATTTCATAGGCTCATCTTAAACGCGTATTAAATAAAGATGCACGCATAAATAAAATGTGAAAAGCTTACTTCTAAGTCTGAAGAAATTTCTCGTACTTTGATACGTGTAAATTTACTTCTTATGCCCCTTTTCGAAATGCTTTGCACATGTCGGTCGGTCGGAAGGTCTGTCAGTAACCAAACCTTGTCCGATCAATAACTAAAGAACGTTTAGGCCTAAGCGCTTGAGAATTTATTGACGCTACCTGTATATACATATAGCATTTATTGCGGAAAAGAACATTATTTTCATCATCCTTGAGTAGCGATTAATGTATCTTACTTTTCAGTACGACATCGACAACGTCAACAACATCAACAACGACGCCAACGACAACTACACCAACACCACCAACAACAACAGTAAATACAACAACGTGAGTTGATATCATGTCTGGAAAAAGCTGGCCCCAGTTTCACACACAAAAAAACTTGAGTTTTTACTCAAACTCAACTTATTTATTAAAGCATACATTTCTGTAATCAATTGAATGCAAATCAGACGGTGATACTAAAAGAAAGTACAAATAAAGTCTAATAAGAGCTTGCCACAATTTTAACCAAGCAAGCATCTCTTGATATGGTATAATTCAGTGATTCAATTGGTTTGAGTCTGTTATAGGAAATTTGATTTTTGACTCAAATATAAATGGCATTTTGAGTCTAATATGTCCGCTAGACCCACAATGTTTTATCTTGGCATGTTTATCATGTGGAAAGTATACTAGGAAACATATGGTAAAATTGCTGGTCACAGATATAAGATTTCTGTTCAGAAAAAAAAACTTGAGTTAATACTTGAGTTTCTTCTCAATTTTGTTTGTGAAACTGGGGCCTGGTTCTGAGTCCTGAATAAACTTCATATACTACTATTATCACATTATAATGACAATTTTAAGGCTTGTTTTGCCCCGCTTAATAAATTTCATGGGACCTAAGAACCATCGAAATGATAAAAAATCGACCGCGACATATTCAGTTAAGCAATCACTTTTGATACAACAATAGGATATGAAAGATATGTATACTAGCTAGTAAGTCCTTGGAGAAACGTTCTAACATTTTAAATGCAAGTAAAGTTATCATTGATATCAGGGATAGAAACATGTCTGTATGTGTGGATTAGACAAACGACAAATAAATAAACATCATAATGTGATTAATTAGGGAAATTCATGTTGACCTAGTTATTTGTCCGAAGTTCGCTGTAGTGTCCTAAGTTCGTTACTTGTCACACTGGGAAAAAACATGATATGATGAATGAACATGTATACATTTATATCCAGAACTAGTAACTGACTGGCTGAAACACAACTGCTATTCTAAAATGTGGTTAAAGACAATTGAATGGCATGAGAATTTCGTTGATAATATATGCTTCTGTTTTCATTAACTTTCAGAACCACAGCAGTTGAGCGAGCATCTACGGTACGTACACTTACAAAAAACTCCTGTCATAAAATATGATTTTATATCATATAAAAGAGTATGAGACTTAAGGTCTAGAGCAATGGTATGAGACTTAAAGTCTAGAGCAATGGTATTCAAATACATTGTAACCTCTGAGAACGGTCACCTCCGAACAACAGCTTATTCTTTGTTACAGACAGCGTATACTAGCAATCCAAATCGATGTTTTACTCTATTTTAACTCTCTCAACAAATGCCACCTCCTTACAAAGTATTTTTGTCCATTCCATTGGTGACCGTTGACGGGAGGTTGCACTATACAGTCGAACATGTTGGCAAAAGCCATCCTTTAGGAAAGACAAAATATGGCCTTTATTGACAGGTGACTTTTATTTGAAGGTGATTTTGTTCTAAATAATTCCAAAAGAATGGTCTTTATTCTGAGGGTCACCTTTCTTTAGCAGGGGGGGGGGGTATTTAACCCCTTAAATACTTTTATGTGGGTATTTCAAATTTAAAAGGGTAATGACATGCAATAATTGGAACACAAACACACACTAAAACATTATCTTTTAAATGCAGTTTGTTGTGATTGTGGTCTTACTTAATTTAATGTTTACATCATTGCCTTATTCAATATGTTTAATAAAATCACTTGTCATCGATACTACATTTTAATTTGATAGTTACGCAACCGGAGTTTTTAAAGTGCGTATCGGTACGCTCTAGAAATATTTCTTACGCTTATTTCGGGAAAACCAATGCGTATTTACGCAAATACGCCCTTTATCTGGAGCCCTGATGTCACTGTATTAGGTACTGAAATGTTTAATTGATTATTTTAATGTGTTTTTCAGACACCGACTCCCAACCCAAACCTCAGCAGTTCTGCTCCAATAGATTGCTGTTGTGAGAGGCGACCGCTTGGGCAAGTAAAAATCAACATCCAGTAAGTAGCTAAACTACAGCACCAAAGTCTTGTTAACATTTGCACCAAATTGCTAGTATATAAATATTGTTAAATTTTAACCACTTGGTTATATTCGAGGTTGGTTTAAAATTTGAGTTACGGTTTTGTTAAGCGATTGTATAAAACTTAAGTTTGACAAGAAATTGTTTCTAGTTTTATTTACTGATAATCTTTGTGTCTGATATACATAGTTCCCGCATCTACAATTTTTACCTCCCTTGGTGGCCATCTTTGTTGGCAAATTTCTTATGCTCTTAATAGAAAAAAACATACATTTGGTTATTAAACGACTCATTTTTAGTCATTAAGTTGTTAAGGCCATAAACACATCAGGTTTAAGAAAATGTAGTTGACACATCCTATATCCTATATTTAGAATTATCAAAACAAAAAGTATAAATCTCTTTTATGAATGCTTGTCGAATTTGCCAAACAAGATGACAAACTGACTACTTTTTAAACAGTATCAGACACTTGGTTAAACTTTTCTGGTCAAATTTACTCCCAAAAATTGTATGCAATCGCATTAGCAAACTTTAACCCAAAATTTAACCTACCCTAGCCTATAATATGTATCCCTATGGTTTATATAATCAAATACTGACTCAGTTGGTACATGAGTATAAACCAAATATCATGAACACAACTAGAGGACATTGTGACCGGTGCCTAATATACAAATATGTTACAAACTCTGAAACATAATAAAGTAATTTAAGCATAGTTAGGTAAATAAACGGGAATATCATATTTAGATTAACGGCCCATTCGACAGCTATGGTCATTTCAGAGCCGTCCCAAAGATGGGGGGGGGGGTAATTTAGATACAGGAGAACCAGGCATTTAAATCCCTTCTCTTATTTCGAATAGTTTTTTTCTGGTTCTTTATTGTGCCTTGTGTCAAGGACCGATACATGCCTCACTTGTACTAGTCATATGCATATGACAGTTCTTGGCTTAGTAGTGGAGTTTGGGACACCGAAAAGCGACCCTGAAATATCGGTGGGCGGAGCCGAGATTCAAAACTTTCGTTCAGTATTTCAGTGCGTTATCACTAGAACAGCGATCACTCATTTGATATCTGTCAAAAACTCTCTTTATATATTTTGTATATTTAGTTAGAAAAATTCTTTTTTCTTTTTTAGATATATTCCTTGCCCGGAACTGGAACCTGCGGATGACATGTCTTATAATAATTACAATTAGTAAAACAGACTATAATAGTTATAACTAGTGTAACAGATTATATTGATTATAAGTAGTGTAACAGACCGGAATATCTATACAGTCAAACCTGCGTTAGCGGCCACCTCCGAATAAAGGTTACCCCATGAATGAAGGTCATTCTTTCAAAAACCACCATTGATTATCTAGAACAAAATAACCTAAAAATAAAGACCGCCTATCAAAATAGGTCATACTTTTTCTCTTACAAGGATGGCTTTTGTTCACATGGGTTTGACTGCACATGTTTTGTTTGGGTTCATTATTTCATTTCGAGTAAATTCACATAAATAGTTTATGAACATTATCATTTGCTTTGTTTTCTCCACACGATGTTTTGATGACGCCGCACATCGGCTGATAGCTCACATTTCAATGTGGAGACGTCAAAACACATTCCATTTAATGTTTTAATAGGATAGAATACTACAGATATTATAGCCATAAATGTAATATGTGCATCACATGTGGTATCGTATATATTACAATAATAAAAGGTTGTTAAGCATTTAGCTCAGCGTATTTTCTCCGACCCATGCTCACTCATGCAACATTATTTATGTATTATGTTCATTTCAAAATTCTGTGAGAGCCTATAATTATATGTTACAATCTGCAGTGTGGATAACTCACGTCACTTTTGACGTCACAAATGGGTATTGCGTGCGGGAAGCCAGTGTATTTTTCATTTGGCGCGAATGTTACGGAAAACTGTACAAAATAGAAATTAATGACAACTCTACGTTGAAGATGTACATTTTCCCGCTCAGCATGAGCTATTTACAGTTTGTCCTAATTTCTCGTCCAATGAAATGTCCGCATTTCATTTGAAATTTGAAAAATATATCGCATAAAATTTGCCGAAACCCTGATATGGAGAAAATAAGTCGAGTTTGTGCGCTACGTGACCAAACGCTGAATAAGGCGGTGCAGATTGCATCAGTTTTATTACGCCATCCTTAACCGTGCAATAAAGTAGGCGGAGTTTAAACTGCTCATAGACTTCGAAGGAGATTCGATAGCGTTTGTTGAACCATGGTTTTCGTTATTTTTGTTGGATTTAATGCCCGTTTAGGCGTTTACAACATAATTTCAGTTACCATCGTTCCTTGGTACGTATAGTACCAGGTTTCATGGTTATACAATTGTTTCCATCAGGTTAATACCAGGTAGTTGTATTTAGTTAATACAACTACCTGTTTCCATCAAATTGCACAGCTTGTCTTTTTATCTTTCTAAATTAATTATAATCAGACAATTACCCATAAATACATGTAGATACATGAATCTTTCATAATCATAATCAACCTGAATGTGCATTTTATAAATCAACCAGCACCTTATATTCAACAGTAATTATACGTTGAGAATGGAATGGATTTGAGCTCAGATATCAATTGTAAGGTGTATAACATCTGAGCCGGTACAAGATACCACACTTGCAAGGTTTTCCGCTCTAAGCCGGACTCGAATTTAAACATGTGCAAGAATCCAAGAAGTTTGGCAAGAAACAGAACGGTCGAAAACAGTAAATAACGGTGCACAGGCCTAATGGTCCAAATTGAAAGAATAGTCAAACAGTAAGAAACTTTGAAATCATGCATTTCTGGGTATTGATTGTTTATATAATAACTATAAGACAATACCAGTTCCTCAAGAATAAAACAATCATAGATCTAGAATTCGTCTAAAGCTATGTGAAAATCCATTGTTACAGTAAAATGTTGGCTCTTATTAACGCATATAAAGCACACTGAATGCTTCCCTTTTAATTTCCCTCTTGAGGTACAATGTACTTTGTGGGCGGTGTCAAATTACATCTATAGTGATGATTGACAGTTTTTGTCGAGAGAAAAATGCGTACGTGACAGAAATGAGGTCAAACTGTAAATCAGTTATCGTTCATATTATGAATTTTATGCGACATATCACTCCGCTTCGCGTCGCTTGTGATATATCCCATAAAATTCAAAATATGAACGATAACTAATACATGTCGCGGAAATTGAAATCGGATTAAAATACTTACGTACAGTTCTTTTCTTTTGACTTTGTGTAAAAAAAATGCTTCCCGCCGCGAATACCCATTTGTGACGTCAAAAGTCACAATGCCATGGGTTATCCACGCCGAATATGTAGCGTGAAAAACAAGCAATCATATTATTAACAGATACACACGCCTGGCACATTGATTTGCAGACAACGTTAGAATTATGTATATTAATACGCATATGCATGAATTAAATATAAACTTTTAATAAAATACTGGCAGAAGTCCCGACCGGTAAATGGCGATAGGTTCGGTAAAATTAACTGATGCTCGTAGAAGATGGATGTAACGAGTCAACCGATTCAAACCAGAAATACTGGAGTACTTCATCATAAGAATAAGTATACAAATATACATGTACATGTAACAAACAGTCTACATGGGAGTAAACAATATAAAAAAGTATGAAATTTTAACGTAAATTTATATAAGTAGCGTCTTCTAATTCCGACACTTTAAGACAAAAAACGTGACTGCAAGTTAGAAACTTTAAATTATTCATGCATTGATATTTCAATGCCCATTAAGAAATAACCAAGGACAGACTTCGTGACATTTTAACTGTCCATCCCGTTGAAGAATTCCAGAGAAAACAACTCAGAATTACTGAACGGAAAGGGGGATAACTGATTTTTTTAAACAGCATTATTGGTATTCAAACTATCCGTTCATGGGCTGTTGACCTGTTTTAATGTAATAAACATAAATACACGTATTGTTGTAAACAAAAGCAAGTTTAATACTGAAAATGTCTAACCTTGATTAATGCAGTTTGGGTCCAACAGCGATATGTTTCAAATTACCTCCCTTTGAATTAAAATAAGAGCATAATTCATTTACTGTTGCATTTTTGGTCAACTGTTTGCATAAACTGTTAACTTCTTAAACGAACTGTGTCGGTTGCAGTCCACTGCATATCATTCCACTAATTTAATCAATGCACGGGACCTTTAGGTGAATACACAGTCTACTAAAGTTGCGTCAATGAAAATCTTACTTAAAATATGTAAAGTTTATTTTTTGTTGAGTATATAACAAAGCAGAGGATGCATTGTCTTACACGAGCAAGTGGCGTGTTTTTGGATTTTGTTGAGAAAGACTCATTAATAATAACAGTATAATTGGACTATTACAATAACAATGAATTAAATAGAAAAATATTGTTTTATTTAAATATAAAAAAAAAAAAACATATATTATACAAAGTATTACAATAACACATGCATTTGTATTGATGAACATTCTTAATGTGATGTACATTTTGTATAATGAAAGATCATAAGAAATTAACAAAAACAAAAAACAATAACATATAAATGACAAAATATGTACATTATCGATATTTCGCGAAAGGTGTTTGCTCTTCTACTATTGTCCATCACTCACGGACATATCAATCTAAAAAATATAATACAGTAAAACCTGCGCTAGCGACCGCCTCCGAATATAGGCTATCCTGTGTTTAAAAGCCATTCTGTTAATAGCCACCATTGAATAGTTAGAACAAATAACTTCCGAATAAAGACCACCCGTCAATAAAGGCCACATTTTGTGCTTCCTAAGGATGGTCATCCACATATTTTACTGAGTTCAATTACTACATCAAGATTTAGGGAAGATTCAGTTCTAAAGATGTGGTGTGTAACTTCCTGCTGTGTGGTATATCAAAAGGTTATATTTTGCATACAATGTCGAGTCAAATCTACGTTAGCGGCCATCTCCGATTGAAGGCCATCCTGTGAATAAAGGCCATTCTCAAAAATACCGTCATGGCTTATATAAAACAAAATTATCCCCGAATAAAGGCTACCTGTCAATAAAGGCCACATCATGTCCTTCCCAGGGATGGCCTTTGTTGACAGGTTTGACTGTATATTCCAAATTAAAACTTTGTCATTTGGATTCCACGTCATGCTTCACTGCTGCAGCAATAACGACCATGCTTCGCGTAGTACCATCTAAGTACAAATATGATAATTATGCAAATGATAACTACGCCTATTCCAGCAACAAGCCCTACCCACCACAATCCTGCAGCGCCTGCACTAACAGATCTGAAATTTAAATTAAAACGATAAAAGCCGTGTTAGATGAAAAGTATACAAATATATAGTATTTTATGTGGTACAGTGTTCATTTAAGGCATGAACAACAAAGACTTTTAAGGAATATATATAGATCTAATTACATTATTTTTTTACCTTTTCGCTGCCAACAAAACGGTTATACCCTTCTGCACAAATCTTTATGTACAAAGTTTACCTCTATATATTTGCCTACGTGGTGGGTATACCCGCCTGAACAAATCTCTATATTTTTGTCTACATGTTTGCCTACACAACGTATATTCCTGGGGGGGGGGGGGTTCTGTTGTTGTTATAAATAAGGCCATTATGTCTCTTGCAATAGTGTGTCCAATATAAGCAATATGTGTCTGGCAGTTAAAGGATTTACAAACAATGGTGTCTTCTCAGTCATATTTAGTTACTGTGAATACGTGAATTACTTGAAACTGTAAATTAAAATATACAAAGAAAGAATCTTGATAGTTTTTCCTTTTAAAGAAGCGTTAGTGTAATGATGCATATTGCAACATTCGGGACTTCTCGGCACTGCCGATTTTTGACGAACAAAACTTACCCTCCGCCTCTTATACGCGCTCGTGACCCTCGTCCACCTCGGCATTCTACGTAGCAATCTGTTAAAGATAATAATTATGCAATTATCATGATAATTTAAACATCAAACCTGTCAGAGCGCTCACCTCCGAATAAAGTTCACCCTGTGAAAAAAGACCATTATTTTATAATCCGTCATAACTATTTAAAACAAAATGACCTCCGAATAATGGCCACCTGTCAGTAAAGGTCACATTTTTTCTTCCCCTATGGTGGCCCTTGTTCACAGGTTAGACGGTGTGGTTAATCTCAATGTAAATATACAAAGCTTAACATGTTTGTTTAGTTGTGAAGTAAAATCACGTATCAGTCAACAATACCCATTCCTACACAAACCGTGCGTCAGTCCGGATCGATATGTGCATATTTTTGTAAAAATATGTCTTGACCATCCTGACTAATTTTTTGAAAACGTCCAAAGGCATCGTATACATATACATGTACCAATAAACTCGTACACTTGGTAAAAACATGAACACACGCGGTTTATAAAATCGAATTGATAACATCCCGGAAGATAGAATACCTTGGGAGACACCTTGTTTACATTCATACACATATATAAATAATCATCAGTAATATACAATGTCGCGCTACAGTTAGCCCGTTAATGACGTATAAATTTCAATATTAAACAAGATTCCGACATAATACGCCTACTGATCGCCGTTGCCTGTACATCTTACATTTCTGTTACAAATTAGAATAATTCTTAGAATGATTTTTCTTTGGAGTATATCAATCTAAATACATTATAACCCCTGAAATCCGATATTCTCTAAAATACGGACACATTTTCAAGTCCCACTTTTCGGAATTGATCGACAATTCTCTGAATCAACGGGACTTCTCATAAAACCAGATGTTTTGCTCAGTCCGTAAAAGGTCCAGTTTTCGGTGTTTTATTGTATCTTTTATAATTAGACTAAGAATAAAACTACAAGTATCACAATAGTCACTAGTATAAGATATTTGAACATCAACAGTATAGCTCGAATTTTGAGCCGTAACGAAATTATTCTAGACTGAATAAAACTCGTAATCTCTTACCTTGTAAAATTAATAAAATTCCACAAACGAGGACATTTTTTATCAGTTTTGTCCAAGCACTAAATCCCATAATCAATTATATACAACACGCCCCGTATTAGAACTGAAGCTATTCGGTCACTTTTTTCCGTTTTATAGTTATTTATTTTGAAACAACTCAAAATATTTTGAAACTTAAACACAACTTTAAAGTCATCATTGCGAAATAATCCATCGTTTGTATACCGAATCCGGGTTTGTTCGATATGGACTTTTAGCCAAGCGCATTTAAAACTCCACTCAGTCGAAATATTACTATTTTACAGGAACACCAGGGCCGGAATGAAACAGATATAAATATTTTATCCTTTATCTTGCGCGTTGTTTTACGGTAATGTGTGAACTGTGCAGTAGATACGAATATTTGTTGACTGATAACGACAAGGTTTACTCACAAATTTGGCCTGACAAATACTCGCTCAATTATCATGGCGGCGATAAACCATCTAGTGACCTAAATCATTTAAATATTTATTTAGACCAGGCAAGGATTGTATGTAACCAGGTAATGTAGTGACCAGTTTGACGGATGATACTATATCCTATGTGTCCACCACCTCTAAATTATGTGGGGTAGCTTGGCAGAAGCTTACGGATAGAATGTGGTTAGTACTTGTTAAGGCCTAAATGAAGTCCAGAAAAAACTGGTTAGGATAACTGCCCGCCACGATATGACTGAAATAATGTTGAAAATGGCGTAAAACCCGATGAAACAAACAAGTATAGTGTCCCTGTTCAAACCAGTACAATGCTTAATTGAACATATATTTGGGAAATAGTCAATGTACATGGCAAGTAACGCCCTCTGTCCACCTTCCTAGTTATTCTAATAATGCCCTTTAAGGGAAACTAAATACGTTTTTTATATTGAGCTGTTTGTAACCAATCTACATCAATATTTACTATGTCAAGAACACCTTATCTTAAAATTAACGTAGCAAAGGGAATCAACACATGTTAATGTTGTTCTCGACGTCGACAAACTTCCCGCAGCGGTTACCTCCCTTGATCAATATTTGTAAAACTTTATAACTTATGTCCTAAAAGCATTTAAAAAGTAAAATTAAAATCCTTGGCATTTGTGCTCAATTGTCATCATCATAGCTAGATTTTCACTTTATATAATAAATTGTTTTAAACTGAAATAAGTTCCTACATTGATAGTACACGAATCATATTCGAGCAAGAATAATTCTTCTATTTCTCTTCTCGGTTCTCATTCCTCCCTACGCCGCACGCCCTCTCTCCCTCCGAGCCCCCCCCCCCTTCCATTTCTCCCTCCATACATCCTCTCTCTCCCTCCAATCTTGCACCCCTTTCACCATCTCTATCTTCTCCTCCCTACGTAGCCTCTCATCATCTCTCCCATCCCTACACCCTCTCCATCTCTATGCTCTCTCCATCCCTCCCTCACAGCAACCACTCTTTCTCAATTTCTCCCTCTCTATGCACTTCCTTACAACCGTCTCTCATTATCCCTATTTCGTCACTGTATCAATTCTATAAGTCAGTCCCTAAGTCAGAAAAAAAGAATATTCTTTTCAGATAGTCGTTAATAGAAAATGAAACAAAATGATGATAGAGATACAAAGTGACAATGTTGCATGTATCTGAGCTTCGACACCTTTTTAATCCAAAAATAACAGTAATGCCATATACTTAACTACTTACCTGTCACAGCTGAAGAAAATACTTATTAGAAAGAAAACCGATAAACATTACTATGTGACATTTGCAAAATAACTAAGGCCGAGATTTTTAAGCGTAAACATGTATACAGTACAACCTCTCCAGAGCGGCCCTCTCTTGAACAACAACCCCTCAACAACAACATAATTTTGCTACTCCCAAAGAGTGTTGCTTTGGGGAGGCTGCACTGTATTTATCAAATATTTGTCTATGATGTTCACCCATGGTTTGTGCAAACATGTAGACTTAAAAAATCTTATTACAAGTGGTCTTCAGTAAGTTTCTGATGTCGTTAAAAAAGGATTACAAGATATTACAGTATTCAAAGAAACCAGTGTTTTATGTAGGAATAGAAGCGTTGAAGTAATTGCTTACTGTATAGACCTATCTAACACAACATATTATCATTCTGTAACTATCGATCATTGTTCGCTCTTAACAAGATGTAGACATGGTATTGATGTATATAAACAAGTAGATGATCATGTTCACGGACTCGTTTATTGAAAAATAGCATTAGTTGTTATGGATTTATTTCAATGTTGTTGGTTTAATCAAGATGCGCTCTACAAGCAAGCTATTGTTTGTACTTGAGCCAAACTTTTAGATCGACATAATCTTAGGGGAAATTATGGGTGTATCTCAGATGCGGAAGTTTCACATGAATCAGTACTAGTTCGCTGTAATTGTTTTGCAAAGACAGAATTGAAAAAGGAGAACTTTACCGTGGAAAAGAAATAGTTTTTTAGGGTTGGGTGAATTTATAAGAGTCTTGTCTCTGTAAATGTGAAATATTTTAGTGTTCACGACTGTCAAGGTTTTCGTCACTTTTGTTTCAGTATTTTAAATGAGGGAATATAAACACGAGGTGATTTTTTAATATGTATATTTTATACTGGAATGAGCGACGTGATGTTAAGGCTGTGATGAAGAAATGAATCAATGTTCTGCATGTTTGATAAACAAAAGTGACTTCATATTATTTTATGGTGAATATTTAAACTAATTAATTCTACTTCATAATTCCGGATTAATAAGGAATAATTCATCCAAGGAAACTAACTGACGGAGTTAGAAAAGGGTAACCAATTTTTTTTCAAACTTTGAATAAAATGCAAAATGTACAATATGTACTCATGTACTATAATTGGCAATTACATCTAATAGAAAAATTATTTGTGCTTCTCGAGAACTGATTCATTTGATAAGCAAGCCTATGGCGTTCCATGGGATGATATAAAAGATACAACGAGCGATGAACGTGACTAAAATATTGTAATTTTTACATAAAGAGTGAAATGATTAATTGGTTACTCGTCATCAGCATCAGCGGTGTCAACATTTTCATTATCTAAAACAGCAACAACAACTGTTACTAAGACATTTTTGATGAAAACTAATACATACGTGAAACAAGAAATGCGGCAAAAGTATACGAGAATGAAATAAGAAAAACTATTTTAAAAACGATTGTTAATAACATATACAAGAAATGGTTCATCTTTGTGCATTTTTTCTAATTTTTACTTTGGACAATTAATATTATGATACAGTTTGTACGCAATGTGACCTCTCTAAAAGAATTATCCGAGATTGTTTGGTGTTAAATAAGGCCAACACATACTGAAAAATTCTCCAGATAACAACAAATTACAAGAATTTGAAAAGCTTGAAGACAGAAACATGGACAGAACTTATACACCCGAACAAGTGAAGTTTATTGTGATTATCGCCGTTGTCATGGTGATAGTTGCTGGGCTGGGAACGTTAATCAGTATTTTGTGGTCCAGAAGAAACAATAGACAAAACGACATGGAAGGCTTAACTAGAACTGAATATACATTGACCTCTGACCTTTCTGAAATCTGGTCAGTTCAAGGTCACTACAATCCCATTGTAACTTGAACATTATTATGATAAGAAATGTTTAATCGTGTACATGTCAAACCTGTGAACAAAGGCCACCCTTGAGAAAGACAAAATATGTCCTATATTGACAGGGGGCGTTTATTCGGAGGTCATTTTGTTCTATAATTATGATCAATGATAGTTTATAAAAATGGCCTTTATTCACAGGATGACCTTTATTCGGAAGTGGCAACTTACTTATTTATTCGTTGTCACGCTTCAGCTATTTTAACAACTTAGACAAAAATAAGGGTTGCAGTTAACAAGCATTTAATACTGTTTAGTTCATTTTACTAGTTCGTATTTACGGCTACACTCAGGACGTTCGTTGAACGCCAAAAATTCAAGTACATCTATGATTATCTTGTCTGTTCGAATCGAATTATTTTCAAGGCAATCAGTGGAAATTGTGGTGTTTTTTGGTTTCCACGTTAACCGTTTCCATGCCAACGCATGATTAACTCGTGTATGCTTTGGTGCAGACATTGTGAATGGTGTTTATTAAAGTTCTGCACTGATTTCATTATTGGTCCTTCTAAAACCAATTACGTAACATCTCAAGGCAATACACGCATTATCTAAAATAGAATATGTTCGGAATGGTGAGCCTCTTGAAATGGAAAAAGACAGAGGTGGAGAGGGTGAATGGAGGTAAGGAGAGAGGAGAGGGTAGTGTGTGCAGGAAAGACGAGGAGAGGGTGGGGTATGGTACAGGGAAGACGAGGACGGAGAGGAAAAGGGCGACGGATAGATGTAGGGGAGAGTAAGGGAAAGGGCTTGTAGAGAGAAGAGAAGACTCCATGAAAAGGAATGGATCTAGTTGCTTTTCTAGTATTAATACAGTTTTGAAATTAATATTAAGATATTCTCGTCAATTGAATGATTACTCTTTAACACAGTATAATGCACCATGTTACAACTCACTGTATTGTTCTAGAGATTGAATATGAATAAACATACAAAATGTACCAATATAATCAATTATCAGTCTTATGTAAGTTGCTGGATTCTCCTGATTATTCGTTCGCTTACTTAAATGTCATTTTCTTGTTTTTATTCTATAAAAGTTACGCGCGCTTGTTATTTTATTTCTTTTATTCCTTATCAGCATTTGCTTCTATGAACTTGACATATGATATATGTAGTGCAACCTCTCCAAAGCAACACCCATTGGGAGAAGCAGCATTTTGTTATTGTTGTTGTTGTTGTTGTTGAAGAGAGGTTGTCGATCTAGAGAGGTTAAATTGATAGTTAAATCGTACAGTGAGAAAAAATCATGATGTTGTTGAAGAGAGGTTGTCGATCTAGAGAGGGCCACTCTGGAGAGGTTGCACTGTATTTAATTTGTTATGAAATGTTTATTTTCCATTATTATCTGATTTGCCTTCTTGAATATGCGCTATTGTATTTTGCCATCTGTTGCAAGCATTTGTTTTGTATAACATTGTATCTTGAAATAACGTATATATATTATGATGACGATGAAATGAACGCTTTTAAAGTCAATTAATAAATATCATGTTCTGTTCTGTTCTTTTATTGGACTATGAACCAGCCACAAAATCTATAGATATAATATACTAGAGATAATGAAATTTACACGTACCATTATTCCAGTGTGAATCTAATTACTAGAAATGTGTTATGTCGTCATACAGTGTTTTGTAATGGAACACTTTGTGAAATGAATAATAAATGAACAATATAGATAGAAAATCCTTGGTTTCTGGAGTGAGAATTACAGAATATCTAATTGTTGACAGTACCCAACCAGCAATCTCATTTCCCGCTAAATAGCGGCGGAACTTTTATATTCTTTCCCTTTTACTGGTCGCTGGTCGCTGATCAAAAATCATAAATAAAAAAAAAACAAGATTCATCCTCAAAATAACTTCCGGTGTATAGGTTCTATTCTGTTCTGTTATATGATCAAGATTAGATCTGAGAAAAACATTGTCGAGTTCATGGTAACCCGAACATCACTACTTTTGTCGCCAAGTTTCTAACGAACAGTAGAGTCCAAAGTACGATCATAATTAATTATGTTTTATTCATATAAAATCTTGGATGATGACCATCCAAGAATCATTCCTATGAAGTTTGATTATAACTGATTCAGTTGTTTTAAAGATTTCATTTAATTAGATTATATACAGAAAACCTTTAAAAACATGTTTAGCAAAACTGCATGCCCAACAGGTTGTAGATACTTTATGTATTACAAACAGTTAAAATCTAATCTAAATTATATTGCTGAAATATAGTTATCCATAGTGTAACATGAGGCACCTCAGTTACTTATTGACCTTATGTCAGATATATCCACTAATTATAATTCGTGCAATGATTCATATGCAGGTACGAAACTCGTAAGTCGGTAAGCTATCGCTACAATGGTGTCAGAGTATGGGATGTTGATATATTTTCGACATTAGCGGACCACAGATTTTAATATAGTCTCCAAGGGTTATTTACTGTTTGGACGGAGTTTTGATAAATTTCTTAGCATAAACGGATTCTTTTGCAGATTAATTTTTATTTTAACGGAATATAGATTTACTGATATGTATGGATCTCTTGTTATGTGCGGTAGTCTCGTTACAATACTAACATATCTAAGCATGTATATATTTGAAACATTCTATGATTTGTATTTTGTTACAATTACTTTCAAATAAAGGGAGTAACCAGATACCTAAAACAATGTATTTAAAACTGGGGTCTGGTCCCTTCAATGAAAGTTGCTGGGACTTTTTTTCAGGCTAGAAAAACATTGCCATGTTAAACCTGAAAAATTTAATAGGCTGGGATTCATCAAATTTAACTTACCATAGTTTCCAGTTTCGCTGAGAACACAGATGACATGGAATCAGATCTCATAATGCCAAGTAGACAACGAATCAGGGAATTCACAAAATCGCATGTTGAATCAAGTTTTGTAAGACTATCTGTTACAGCTAGAATCAATAAAACAGCATTTTGACTTTGATTAACATAATCAAATTTTACTATTCTATCTTTATATCTATATATAACTAAAAACAACATCAGTTCATTACAGAATTTAAACTATAAAAGGGAAACAACTCAATTTCATTAAAAAAAAATGTTGACTTTGGATTGCTTGCACATGGGAAAACTGGAATATATTTTGCCAGTCATGGCAAGTTGGAGAAATTTAACAGTCCACTGTAGGTACATTTACTAGACAAACATATTAATATGCAAACAGAGTACCTTTTTTTCAATAAATCTTAACATTTATGTCAGTATGGTACTTCTTTGGTCAAGTTTGTTTATTTTCATCTGATTTAACACCATTTTCAACGTTATTTCAGTCATATTGTGGCTGGCAGTTATCCTAACCAGCTTCCCTGGACTTCATTTAGGCCTTAACAAGTACTAACCACTTGTATTCTATCCGCAAGCTACTACAAAGCTTCCCCACATATTTTAGAGGTCGGGCACAATTTAACACAGGATATAAAGCGGTACAGTATATGCGGTTGTCATCTGCAGGAATAAAGTAAGGAATCTTTGTCAAACTAGTTGTTTGTGAACGCTTTCACTAAGGATGAATATTGATAGGTGGAACCAGTAATTCGGAAAGTGTGGAAAATTCAGATGGCGTCATACTTGATGATAGGCTAAGCATGTTACATAATGCATGATTGAATATATTTACTTCACATAAACTTAGAGGATCTGGACAAAGATGTCTCTTCAAATTGAATTGGAGAGTAGGATTCAGCTAACCAGTTTTCCTGGACTGTATTCTAACCAGTACTACCTGACACTTCTCAAGAAAGATGAACTGTGAAACATGTTGAGTAAAATCAATATTTATCTTTAAAGGCTGGGAATCGAATTGGATGTGTTACGTTACTAATCCCCTTTTGATCATATTCTGACAACAGTTCTGTTTTCTCTTTTGCGAGGTCAACTGATGTGGATACAATGGGATGATGGTGATATGTGGATGCCCTTGATATCCAGCACACTAGAAAGATCAGTATATTTCTATCTCATTTTCTCATCCATATATCTATGTGTTTAGTTAGACTGTATGTTTCTTTTCAAGATATATTTCATTTTATATTGGTTTGGATGCAGAAGATGCATGCCGAACTTCACTTCTTATCAAGTTTAAGTTTAGTAGTACTGAGAAATTTGTCATTATATCACATCAAAGCTAATTTGCAAACAAGGAAAGTAATCTTCTAATCAGTTCATTTTGTGTATGGCTAAGTTGCGATCTAAGTTCTGATCGTGACTCTTGGTGCATTTGTTTGACTTTTGTGTTTGTCTGAACACTGGTGCATGTAGGATGATTGTGTTATGTCCAGCAAAAACTTGATTAAAGGCTCAAGGCTACAACATGTCGAACGCAATCTGGGCACTATAAGGTGGTGTTTCTGCATCAGGCCTGCATGCCTAATTTAATTTGGACTATATTTAACTGATAACTTTTTGTGCACTGGCATAGCATTTTCTTCCTGCTATAAAATTTAAAAAATTGGTCTAATTATGCAGAGATTGAATGGAAACAAAATATTTGTGATTTCTGCATATTGAATTAAAATTTAAGTCAATTTGCACAGTGTTATACTCAGATGATTGCATGTAGAAGAAAAGTAAACAGCATACTAAAACAGTCCATATAATTATATTTAACTTCATACTCGGGTGTTCATGTATTTACAAATGTTTAAATTTATACACAATGTTTCAGTTTATATAAGGCAGCTGATTCAGCTAACCAGATACCCTTGCCTGGCTTCTAACCAGTAATGAGTTAAGGAGACAACGGCCTTGGTTTCAATAGACTCCAAGGTCAAGTTCTTCATTTGAACAGCATCTTGAGGGGGAAGATGGACCCAGTCTGCCGGCAAGATCTTGGTATTTTCCGTAAATTGTAGTTATGCCCCCTTTTGAACAAATGAGGGTATATTGCTTATTATAACAGGAGGATTACGATCCCACGGACAATACCGTTTATTTACCTACATCTGGTTCGCAGTAAACCAAGAAATGAAGAAAAAAAACAGATTCACACAGGTTAACGTTAAGGTTTTGTTTATTATAGTGTCAGCTCTAGTTGGCCAATGAGACGTGTATATTTTGTGAACACAGCACCTCCAGAATATCTTCTCTTTTTTCCGGGCGCCTGGCTGAGATGGGCCGTTAATAAAAACATTGAAAAGAAAGCAGTCCACAGATTTCTACACCATGTTTAAATTGCAGTAACTTATTACACATTGTAATTGAATATATGTTTTGGTTAATTGGTTGCTAAATATAGAAACAACAAAGTTCTTTGTGACACATGAGCTTGTAGTAAGCTTTGTATCTGGATAACAGACATAGTTTTGCAACTAACATATCAAACATATGATTACAAATGCATTATTTGTTTTACTAGATATGTCATAAATTCAGTTGTCATTAGGACATGCTAAGTAGGATCTTTGATTACAGTCTCAAATATGATTCATTATTTCTTGAAACAATAAGACGCACAATAAAACCCCGATTATCCGAAAACCTGAATTATCCGAAATAATATCAGTGTCCCGTCAATTACGGATAATCGATTTTTTTTTTTTTTAGTTTCACGCCCCTTTTCAACAGCCAGAATCATATGAGGCGGACAGTTCACCCAAGCATCGTTCCTGGGAAGAACCAGTACTAGACTCCCATCCTCCGTAGGCAACTGCCTACTTTCTCACATAAAGAGACATGGTCGGTTGCGGGCTCGAACCCACGACCCTCTATCAGTGAAAGGTTACAGTGATTTGAAGTCATCGACCTCAACCACTCGACCACGGAGGAAGGTCTAATCGAGTTTGTGCTGTATAACAACTAATACGTTCTACTTCAGTGGGAAATAACTATAGTGTATATCGGTTATAGAAATACATGTCAACTCTGTAGCTGGAATCTACCCACTTAAATCAAATATATATTTTAATACAGTAAAAACTGTGTAAGTGGCCACCTCCGAAAAAATAAAAACCCGGTTAATAAGGGCCATTCTTTTATAAATATCATTGATTAATGAAACCATAATAATCTGCGAATAAAGGTCACCGGTCAATAAAGGTCACCCGTCCATAAAGGCCACACTTTCTGTTCCCTGAGAGTGGCCTTGATTCACAGGTTTGACTTTTTTTCACCCTTGTGCGGTAAACATGAATTTTATTAGATTATGCCTTTAGCTTATTATATGTACAAATACATACGTTACCATACATGATGGAAGTAAGTTTGTAAAGATACGTATATTGTTCCTTATATTTATAATAAAACTTAAAAGTTCATTCACCGTACAAAAGTACAAGGCCAGTTTAAAATGTATCTGTTTAAACAGACTGTTTTATATCTTGACGCACTGAACTTATGAATTAAACTGAGCGTAAACAATATACTTTTTCTTCGGTCATTTGATTATTAATTTATCTATGTCAGTACAAAAGGTGAAACAAGTTTCCAAATCTGTTTTCATCATTATTGATGTGTGCTTCCTGGGTCATTAATCTCAACTCACTTCTAATACTAGTACAAAGTCTGGTTACTGATGAGATGAGATTTGACTCCACGATCTCAGGGTCAATAATTCGAGTATACTTTGAAAACAGCGGTCCGGAGTTCTTTATTAATAGATACCGTTCATCTTGTTGATTAAAGTAAGACAATTTTTCTACACTTCCGTTAGTATGATATTATATTTATAATTTTCATGTTATATCCAATATTTGTCGCACTTAGATTCATTATTAAATTACAATCTATTTTTTGGCGCACTTCGCTCGATTATCATATAACAACCAATATTTGACGCACTTCGCTCAGACTAACAACAGTCGTAAATCGTAAGCAAGATTTATACATTATAGAGAATTGAAGACAGTACCCCTTCGAATGTAACTCATGGAAACATGAGTTTCTTAACTATTCATGATTAATTCATGAAGTGTGCATAACTATTTAACTAAGGAGATAACTCAGTCAGTAGTTTCTGATTATACGTTCATTTCGTAATTGTATATACAGTCAAACCTGTGAACAAAGGCCATTTCGGGAAAGAAAATTGTGGCCTCTATTGACAGATGGTCTTTATTCGGGGGTCATATTGTTCTATATAATCTATGATGACTTTTTAAAAGAATGACATTTAATCACAGGGTGGCCATTATTCAGAGGTGGCCGCTAATACGGATTTGACATGTACATGTTTAATGTAAAACTATACAACGATTGTAACAAAACAGCATAATTATATTCTTATTTTAAAGATGTGCGAGGCTTATTGCTATAGATGCGTGATCATTACATGTTCAGTATCAAGTTGAGGTTAATGACCTTATATCTTTATATAATTACTTTGTTAAACTGAATGGCTAATTTTATTAACACTAACAGCGCAAATAATAAATCGAGAACCAGTCCAAAAGCGTCAATAATATTATTTGAATCATGCAGCACAGTCTGTTTTGGAATTTCAATCGATCGATTAAAATGTGACATACTTATTTCGTAATACATGTAAATCATTATAATTATTATGTACGGGGAGGTATAAAGTTTACTGGGACGAATGTGTTAGTGCCTGGAGTTGTTTTTCAGACTGTCACATAATAAATGTGATACTTGTATACAAATCTAGATATTCATTAAATATAGTTCCATTAAAAGGGACAACACGCGATAAACACTGCAGCTTTTGATCTTAAGGTAAGCTATAGATTTTAATAATTTCTGATAATGTTAAACTTAATGCCTATTTGGCTCCTTGGATTTTTTTTAATAAAGTTGATCAATTTTACAATTTGTATAGCAGGAAAGCACGCTGTGATATTAAAATAAATCCTCATTTTTTATTATAAAATCTTATTTGCATACAGTACACTGGTAACATTAAATACACATTATTTATTTACATTTGGCACTCCGTGTTGTGATCTCTGACTAGTAATCAGGAGTTATTCATCGCTATAAGTTCGAATCCCATCTGGGATCCGCTGAGAAAAAAATCTCACATTTAAGGAATCTGTCCGGCTAGCTTACGGAACGTCGTTGAACCTACCCAGGTGACGGCCTGAAATATCCCTCGTTCATAAATCCGCAAGAGGTCGCCAGTGATTCTGGTTGTTGGTGCGACGTTTAAACCCAATTTAAAAACAAAAAAACATAACTTGTCTTTAGAAAATGTCACATGATTTTTTTGGGGGTTCAATGTGTGCATAAGTATTGATTGATACCAAGTTTATTGTTAATGAAGTGTTTGGTTTATTTTTTACAACGCAATACGTTGTATTGAAAAAAAACTATAATTAAGTAGGTCGCTTTATGGTCATTACTATATCCTGTGCTTCTTTTACACCGTAACTGACTCGATAGTTGGAATGGGGACACAGAGGAAGCGACCCTTAAGTATCGGAATCCGGAGCACAGATTCGAACCCCTGACTTTTTGTTCAGTAGTCCAGCACGTTATCACTAGAACTCTGATCCACCAAAATTCGTTATGTACATTTTTTTTTCTATGCAAACCGCCGTTCGTCATGTTAAAAATAGTCAATTCGTCGTCTACATAAAACACACTAGGACTAACCCTGCGGTCAGACAAACAAATTGAAAATCCCACAACTAATTTGACTTTTGCACAGAACAAATTGACTTTACTACAAAGCGATATGATCTGACCACATAATAAAATGTTGTGTGTTTTTGTTTTGTAAATAACAAATTGACTTTTGTGCATAACGAATTACCAGTGAATTAAACAAATTGTTCAAGTATAAGAACCTAAAGAATTAGTGTTACGATGTAACTAATTGATAAATTGATTTTTCCTCACGACAAATTGCGTTTTGCACTGAAAGTAAGACAATTATGCATTACTAAATGCCTAGTGAATATACATAGAACATAGAACATAGTTTATTATTATGTTTCATACATAACCAATTGAAATATGTGATATCAATTAGTGGATGCATTCTGTGGTCGAGTGATTTGGGTATCTGACTATAAGCCCCTTACCGCAGTAAATACGAATCACACCCGAGGCCAAATTTCACTGGAAGGTCACTGGAAGGTCACTGGTCCCGTCAAAATATAAGCATAGGGTCTGCTTCAAGTGTTAACACAGAATGAGTTGTCAAATGATATTGACTTTAAACTCCAGTATCGATCGCATTCAACCACGCAGTAATAATATACAGTCAAACCTGTGAGCAAAGGCCACTTTTGGGAAAATAAAAAATTGGCCTTTATTGACAAGTGACCTTTATTCTAAATAATCATTGACGTTTTTCTCTGATAATGGCCTTTGTTCACAAAGAGGCCTTTATTCGGAGGTGGCCGCAAACACAGGTTAGACTGTACACTGAACGAACCTCGTACTCCCCTAGGTTTTAAATTGGATATATACCGTACAGACTCTCCAGAGAGGCCCTCTCTTGAACACCAACCTCCCTTCAGCAACAACATGATTTTTTCCAACAGCATAATTTAACCATTACTTTAACCTCTCCAAAGCAACCATCTCTAAACAACAACATTATTTTACTATTCCCTAAGGGTATTGCTTAGGAGAAGTTGCACTGTATTTGTAATTGTAAATAGTAGCGTTCAAATTTTATACACGTATGCTTAACTTATATTCTATATATATTTGTGTAATGATACGGCAAAAACCGTTTACGTTTCATCGACTTTTTGGATGGGATGAAAAAATAATATAATGTACACGAATCATGTTTTTTCTAAATAAGGACAACGCTTGACAGGGTGGAGGGGCCGCAACTAGTATCCATTAGAAATACAGTACAACCTCTGCAGAACAACACACTGTGGGAGCTGCAAAATATTGGCCGTTCTTTAGAGGATGTTGCTCTACAGAGGGCCGCTCTGGAGAGGTTGTACTGTATATCTGAAACGATAACAATTATACTCAATACGTATTAAGTTATTAATCAATTAAAATTATTCTCATGAGTGGTTCAATGTATGCCACACAGACAGTAGCGCTAGTATGCATTTATCATCATATGCCGAACAGCCAATAGTTGTTATTATATTGATCAATAAAATGCTTCAGGACACAACTATACCTTCGATAATAAACTAACAATATTTTAAAGTTTTCAGTAAAATTATGAGAGTGTTTCTGTCAGGTGTTATATAATTATTATAGAAACTTTTAGAGAGGTATTGTACAATTATGTTATAATAATTGTTTATTTTAAAGGTGAACGTTCAGCGATTGGTGTTAATATTAATTAAATCTGATTTCCTGATAATCTGTCATGCAAACCGGAGTACGTTTAAGTTCGTGTATCCATTAAACGTAACTTGTCAAAGCGGTGAAAATGTTAAAATGCTGTCGGCGATTTGTAGTGATGTAAACCGCTATCTCGGTGGATGAATTAATTAGACGTGCTTATTACGAATTTCCTGTAAATAAGGTTGTTCTTTTGATTGTAGAACAGTATTAGGCCGGTGTAGACAACTTCGTACATATAAGATATAGCGTGGATAAATAGAATTAATTTACGCGACTTCTGTGCTATCTATAAGTGTTGTATTAGTTTGAAAAGCAAGGATTAAGTAACATAACATTGTAATCAAAGGTTTGTGGAATTACAGATTTTTATGTACGTATGTATTAGACATTATTTTAATGTAATTATTCGGAATCATACAGTCATTTATTGGTTATCTACATTTCTGGATATCAATTGATATTTCTTTAGTTTTAGCAACTTGCTGTTGTTTCCATTTTCTGTTGTATTTAAATATCTCATAGACAGCCATTTGGGTGTCATTTGGCGACTTGTCTAGCTAAATCCATGGTCGAAGACCCCAGTCATATGCCTGAACAGAACTATTGATTGTCCATTAGCTAGCTGGACAGTTTTCTCCAAATATGGAATTTGGTCTCGGATGGGATTCGAACACAGCCCAGTGATGGGCTAGTGATTACTGGTCAGAGATTGCAACCGCTTGATCACGGCCCATCGTCACAAAACCGCTGTTTCATTGGCAGACATTATTATTTGTTTCTTAATGTGATCAGTTAAGAATAATGATTGCATACTTCTTCTTCGTCCAACAATACACTGTGATTTCTGTAAGGCGTTCGTGCCAAGATTTACGCCGACCACAACTGTGCATAGATGTTCATATACATTGTATATAGATACCTAGTTTTGATTGACATATCATACAATGCAGCCATTATTTTAGACTTAACCACCACAACTATTGATATAAATTATTCATCAATACTAGAAGACATACTTAATACCATAGGAACATGTAACAAACATTACTCTTATCAGCAGAAATTCAAAATAAACAAATAGGTTATCGTAGTCCTGTGATAAGAAAGTCCTTCAGGGACAAAACTGATAAATGTTATTCGATTTTTGATAAGGTATTACGTTTCAATAACACGCGTAAAACTAATTACTGCCATCAAAAGTAACTAATTCTTCATTTTGCAAGACATCAAAATCTAACTGACCACTTGGGTTTGTACATTTTCCACACACACACAATTACAAAACCGTCATCATCTGTGCAGATGAGCAGAAGACGACATTCATTATTAACGAAACAATGATCTCGCCAAACATTATAAGTACGTCATAGACGGATTCAAGTGAAGGGTTGATGTAAGCATATTGGCGATAGGTGACATATTTATGTATATATGTTGCAAATTAATAAGAAGATTTTATGCAGCCAACCTGGTTTATGACTCGATAGAAATTGTCCTTATAATGTTTAAAGAGCGTTACTTTAGTGGTATGGACTGGTTCACTTCTAGTATTCACTATGTACTGATCTACGGTAAAACGTGCCTTTAACGGCCACTTGAGGTTGAGGCAAAATATTAAATAGAAATGGCCACGCTAGGGTGAGATAAAATATGAAATAGAAATGGCTACGCAAGGGTGGGAAAAATATCAAATATAATTGACCAAGCGAGGGTGAGGCAAAATATGAAATCGAAATGGCCGTGCGAGGGTGAGACAAACTATGAAATATGAATGGACACGCGAAATGGCCACGCGAGTGTGAGGCAAAATATAAAATATAAATGGCCACGCGAGGGTGATACGAAGTATGAAATCATTTTTAAAAAATGCTTTGAAAACCTGTTTTTATTTTCATTTTTGCAGAGTAACTGAAAACCAAATCACATTGTTTCCTTGACCTAATAATCCTATCAAAACCATGAAAATATTGTTTATTACTGAACGCATCTCTGTGAACTTAAATAAAGGTGTTGTTATAATGTAAATATGTTTTTATCATTTCAGTGACACAGACCTCAAGATGGCGAATACAAGATTAAGTATTCAACCGGTCTGGGGAGACAGAAAATTAAGTACTGGTGTACTAGAGACTGCTGAAAATCTTATGGGTAACATAGATGAGCTAGCTGATGTGCTAGATAATTTGATGGACCAATATAATTCAGTTGATAAAGAGGTAAGGGTAGTGCTTCATCTTGATAGAAATTTACGGATCAAGTTTGTGATCTCAATGGCGAGTCACTTGTTTATACCCCGCCATTCGAAATGGCGGAAGGGCATAAATTGTTACGGAGTTTGTGCGCCGATCTGTCTGTCAGTCGGTTCAAATTTTGGTTTTAGAGCGATATCCGTTCTGTTCTAATCCAAACATTTTCACAAGAGTTATGGTCACTTTTTACTTAGCTCTCTTGTCCTCCAGACACATTTTTAGTTTTGGCTTAAAGGACAATTCTTGAAAGAAAACTGTTTACGACTGATGACATTTAAGAACCTAGATATTTAATGGTGACATTTCGTAAGAAGTAGATTGGTAGCTTCATTATAAACGTAATGTAAGGCGTTGACACATATAAAACAAAGCTATTTCATCCAAAGTTAGCTGGATGTACGGAATTGGCCGGGCGTGCCGAATGCGTAAGTCAGAGTGAAAGAAAAGAAAGGCTGTAAAATTTGCAATATGCCAAAAAGCTCACTTCCTGTCACATGATCCTTCCTGTAAACATGATATTAAGAGCAAGGACTTAGATTTACACACATTTAAGTCCTTGTTAAAAGTTATGCTTTTGCATATTTATTCATCGCATTAAATCAAGATGTTTGTAAATGCTTCTTTTTACAGCCTCTTTATAAACTTTTGACTTTCATTTCATGCATCTACGTCATTTGTTTAAGATAACAATTCAATATTTATTGGTTTGTTTCGGTACAATCGAAGTTACAGTGTGACATACACAAAGGCGAATTTCTAAACGTTTGAACTTTTTAAATTCGATACGAAGAAGAACGCTAACTAACTCTTATGTTTTGAGCATTAATACTTATACATTTGATCCGTTCAAAGAGGTCGAGTAATAAAATTCAATATTATATTGAATATATTCACAGTCTGCGTGGTATCAAATAATTGGGCATCAGAGGCGGATCCCGGTTTTCAGGCTAGGGGACGGGCGTAATATTTAGGAAAGTAGGCAATGAGGGAGGGTACGGACCTCCCCCGTTTTTAATTTGAAGAAGTGAAATGGTGTATTCTTCTTAGTTTTCGGTCCGTTTCAACCTCACTTAAACTCCCAATATGGGTATAAAAGGCAGGTAATGGCTGGTGGGTGGTTTCCCTTGATTTTTAAGCTGTTTTCAGCTCAGGGAAATATTTTTTTATAAAAAAACTGATATTAAATCAGTCCAGATAAGAAACTTCAAAATGTATGAAGATTTAGGTTCTTAAATTTTCAAAACAATTTATAACAGATATTCAAATTTGAATTAGAGGGAGGAGTTTATATGGTCTGCTTCAGCTATTTATAGATACAGTACAATAAGTCAGCATTCACTGTATGTCTATCACTGATAAAACAATGTAGAGAGAGAGAGAGAGAGAGAGAGAGAGGGAGAGAGAGAGAGAGAGAGAGAGAGAGAGAGTTCAATTGATAAGGAGAGTTAATTTGCATCCGATAGTCTGATCGGAAGTTGCGTCTTTAATTGGTCGCGGTTGTGCCAGTAAATCCGTGTGAAAGGGAAAGATCAGGGCGCTTCAGAATTGAATGATTGAATGATATTTCATTTCTATCTTTGGTCGGGAACTTTTAGTGTGTGAGCGAGGGTGTCCCGTCAATTGAATCCGACTCTGGGTGTAATGATTTTCTTACAGTGCTGTAAAATACAAGATCGACGTGACGTTTAGTAATTCGACTCAGTATAGTTTTGCGCTTACGACAGATCAACTGTTACCGTATACTTGCTAAACTGACGTTATGATTTATGTAAACTATACAAAGAAGTTCATGACCACGTATGCAATTGATGGTACATCAATCGTCCATTGTTTTTTGCTAACTCGGCAGTATGTTAATTATCACGTATTATGTAAAATAATTCAATTACTTGTCTGATATATGTGTTGGTAATCAAATTAAAACTTCAACATCATGTTTAATGAATGTCTCTTTCATTAAACTTTGTCATCTTCATCATTTTGTTTTCATCTTCCTCATAAACAAATATGTACCTAATCGCTTCGAAGAATTTTAAAAGCAGCTTAAATTAAGGTTATCTTTCTTTAACATTACAATTCATTATAATGTTTGTTTTGTTTATTATCGCTAATGGAATAGATTCATTACAGAGCCAGGAACTTTGAATCAGAATAACAGTTACACATTTGAAGATAATAAATTCAAAGCGAGTGTCCTCAGAATTCGTGAAACAAGTTACAATATAACCTGTGGTAGCGGCCACCACCAAATAAAGGTCATCCTGTAAATAAAGGTCGTTCTTTTAACAACCTTCATTGATTATTCAGAACAAAATGACCTCTGAATAAAGGCTATCTGTAAATAAGCGCCACATTGTGTTTTTTTCCAAAGGGTGGCCTCTGTTAAAATTTTTGACTGTAACTACATTTTACCAATTTCAAATTATTATTGACACTGTATTCCAAAATGAATACAATATCGATTTGATATTAAATTATCCAAAACACTTAGATGGCCCCATTGAATTCGAGTCCCAGCCAGGATCAATATTGACAGGTGAGGAAGCTGACCTGTTAGCTTACAGAAAGTCGATGGTTTTACACAGGTGTAAGCCCGGGGTCCCTCTACGTATCCAGCTTGCAGTACGTTCAAAATCTAAAATTTCATCTTTTAAGAATGCTCTGAAAATACGCAAAATAGCTGAAATATCCACTTATTACAAAAAGCGGCTAATGTTATTTAACTGTTGGTCAATATTTTAATATCTATGTCACTGTTGTTTTCGTGTTTTGTTTTCATTTTTTTTGCATGTTTTGTTTGAAGGCCATATTGTAAATTAATACATTATACATAAATATAATAATTATTATTATTATCGATAAAATCTTGAAAATTGCCGAAACATTACCATAGCTGATGGTTCGACCATAAATCATACCGAACTGGTTCCCCGGCGACATCACTGCTGTTTATATTTCATGTAATTAGCCATGGACTGGGTACCAGCCTGTAGTTTTAAGTCGACCAACATCTGTTTAAAGTCGAACACATTCTGTCATGTTCACATAATTATGTTAGGCATATATTATTGTCAAGTTTTGTTCAAGATGTTGTTCTTACATACATCATTTCTTTAAGAACACTTCATTTATGCGTCATACATTTAACTGAAACAAACATGCTACTTGTAATGAGCGCCTAGACAACAAGGATATTTTTACAAGCGTCTAAGAAGTTTAACCAAGAAACAAGTTTTGTATGACGTAATAATACTTTTGCATATCAAATAGGTATATAAAACATAAACACGAAAAAGGCTTTAAACGCGGAGTAAGACCCCCGTTCGCTTATCTGGACGAAGCCCCATCGTGGAACGCGAACCAGTTTAGTAGGACGTCAATAAGTAGTGGGAACCATCGACCTCGGCAGGCCCCGTCGATTTAAACAAGGTTGAAACGTATAGATATATAATGAAAAGAAAAAGATAAGCCAGTACATTGACACATGCATATATTATAAAAAGGTCGTTATTATTCTGACTGAATTGAGAATTATGCCTGGGGAAAATATTTAAGTTTCATAGTAAAATTTGGTTTACGGTAGCAGACATAAGAAGGCAAATTTTCAAATTACCTCCCTTTACTATAAAATAAGAACAAAAGTGTTGCCCTTTTTGTTGCAAAACCCTTGGTTTTGATGGCAAGAGTAGTTTAAACTTTTTAATGGGGTTTTACATTGAATTTCACTGACTAACTTTTGCCTTTCAGTATAAATACGTGGATACGGTCATGCCGTTTTTCTAATTAAATGAAGTTGTTTACATTGATATTAACATTTTCCTTCAACAGACACACGTTGTTGACGAATTAAGCTTTAAACTGTTGTATGTTTAAGATAACCTAGGATGTATAGCGTCTCTAATGGTTTAACGCCACTTTTATCAATTGATTGCTGATTTATGCGTTTGAATCTAGTTGTTAAAACATTTTACATACGTGTTTTATATCTTCCCATATCAACAAATGAATAGCCCTGAATAGACCGGTGCATTATCGTTAAGGACGGTTGTTAAACTGACTTTAAATCTGAGAGTTTGGCCTCAGTTTCATAAAAAAACTTAAGCTTTCCTCGAACTCAACTTAACTATATTAAATCAACAATTTCTATGTTTTATTGTATGAAGTTCAAAATGCTGTATTAAAAGAAGGTATAATCATGATCGAATAGCATTTTCACACAGTTTCAACCTATCTATAATCTCTTGATTTGATATAATTCAATAAAATTCATCTGAGCCTGTTACTGGGAATTCGATCTTTGACTCAAATGAAAATGATGTTTTAAGACTTAATTTGTGCGCCAAACCCATGGCATTTTATACTGGTTTGTTTAACTTGTTCTTGACAAATAAGAAACAAAATGGTAACATTTTCTGGTCAAACGACAAGATTTCTAGACAGAAAAACACACTGGAGTTCATTATTGAGTTTCTACTCAATTTTGTTCGTGAAACTGGGGCCGCTTTGACATGTCCCAAAATCCAATCATTTTATTGGTCAGTCACTTCATAAAATTGGCAAGCACTCACACAAAATGCAGTTGTCGACAATCACGCAAATGTTCTGATTTTGACTTAGAAACCACTTCTGAGTTTGAAACTATATGCGTGGCGTGACAAGTGATTCTTCGTGATGACTATAAGGATTTTTTGTATCCTAATTCATTTTTTTGTGATTACTTTTCATAGATCGCGTGAAGTAGTTGGCAGTTACAGTGCAACCTCTCTATGTAAGACCATTTGGGAGTAGCAAAATTACGTTGTTGTTCAGAGGACTGGTTAAAGTAATAGTTAAATCGTGCAGAGGGAAAAGAATCATGCTTTTTGAAGGGAGGTTGTTGTTTAAGGGAGGACCGTTCTAGAGAGGTTGTACTGTACTTATAGTATGATAGGAAGTATGCAGTAGGTCAGTTGTCATGAATACAGCATCATGTTTTTATACATAGTACCGTGGTCGAGTGGGTACGGTCTTTGACTAGAAACCTTTAGTCTATCGCTGTTGTGTTCAAAACCTTCTCGGGGGGGGGGGGGTATACATTTTAGAAACCTAACAAACTAGCTAATTGACTGAGATGTTCACCTTGGTCTTTTAAAGCTTAAAACTTGAAAGGTCTTCGAATGACCGCAGCGGTTGTTGCTCTGTTAATCTCAGAGAGTAAAATAGCTTTATAACCTACAAACTAATTAACCTATATTGCCATTATTATACAGTAATAAAGCAAAAGTAAAAAGAACATGTGTGGCATCCTTACTGTATACTATAAATCAATATGTATTATATTGTACTATATTATTCATCATTATACGAGTATTTTTATTTAGCTTATATAAATGTATGATATTTCCAGAATATTTTACAATAATAACTTATATTTAACTGATACAGTAAAGAAATACTTAAATACTGGTTGTAATTTATCATAAATTAGTATTTTTTATTATTTGTATTTTGTATGTGTTTTATAATACTATAAATGGTTATCATCGAACCGCTTTCTATTCGACTCTTAGGCAAGTTATCAGTCTTTATACAATACTCTTACTTGACATTTACTTGCGTTATATGAAGTTATATATCTTCTGTGACAGTAAGGTTGCATTTATATCCTTTTGCTCTGTAAAACGTACCAATTTCCCCATCCCAACTTCCAAGACAAGTACTGTGTGTCTAGAAAATCATAGACAATGGGCAAGGCGTGTATCGGTGGTGCATTCCTTCAGACAAGACGAAGAAGCAAGAAAAACTATTCGAAAAGATCAGAGATATAAATGCCTGGCTCTACTGTATTTTGTCTCCTCTCTCTATGACAGCTCTGAAATGATCGTAGCTGTCCAAAGAATTAAAAAATAATAAGTACCAATAACTCCGAAATATTTAGTTATCGAGACCTATACTTGAAAGTGTGCACAGTCACATTGGTCATAACTTCTAAGATATAAACTTAAGACGCATAGTTATTCACACGCTTAAAACACTTTGCCAGTACATAATGTTTATACATTTTTATACCAATTTAGCCTTTGTGTTGCTTCTATAAGTATTGGAAAGTTCGCTTTATACAATAATTATAACAATATAAAGTGTTTACTACATAGAAATAGGTATACATACTTAAATAATTTTTTTTATTATGAAGGAATCAAACCGATCTGACGAGGCAGAGAACAATTCAAAGAATTCAACTTCAGAGACGACAACAGAGCCCAAAGGTTTAAATATGTTCCGGAAGTTAAAAACATGTCTCGATTCAACAAGGTAATTATCATGTATACTGAACAAACCTCACTGTGTCGCTTGTTAAGTTCAAAGCAAATTAAGTCGCCAAATGAGATATATTTAAGGTGCACCAATTTATAAAAACTTTACCTATAATTGAGAACGTAAGCCAACTGTGAAGAGAGTTCCTGTTTTTTTTTTGGAAAGTGAATTCTATAGCCGTCACTCGCATGAATTTTTATGCGGTCTTAAGTGGTACGTTTTTCTGCACCCGCCGCATTAAGCTAGTTCCCGTTCAACGTTCAATGTTACTGTGTATGTCTCTATTTAAGTTCAGTTTCCCCGAGTACTTTCAGTACTTTGATTGCTTTTTGTTTCGCCTGTCTTGGCAATGTAATAGTATTACATGTACTATGGTTTCGTCCATTAGTGCATTCTGCTGATCCACTATTTTCAAACTATCAGTACCACGTTCCTTTACCCGACCGTACAATCAATTCTTATCCACTTGCCAGAAGCAGATAAAGTACATGGAGTGTTGTTTGAACAGAAACTTGATCGTATATTTTCATTACCAGTTGGATTGAAATCTTTATCGAGCAAACATTATTGCAATCCAGCCACAAACAGACCTCAATTTAACGTAACTATACATGTACCAATAAACCATGAAAATATTTACAGATAATACTGAGAAGTGTTCATTCAAAGTGATTTACCGTGATTTTGATACTAAAGGTTTGCTAGAAAAAAGACGACAACCAAAAAATCCCATTTTCCCCAGAATACTATATTCTCCTTTAATTGCCAACACAAATTCCTATAACACAACGGAAGAAAAATAGCGAGAACCAAACACAGCCAACTGGTGGGTACCGCATTGGATCGCTCTGTAGCCTAATTACGGGGGGTTTAAATCTGTTTTAAAACTAAGCTACATTTAAAGACTTTATGTTAGATTTAGTTTTCTGGTATTAAAGCCAAATATTGTATTGACACTAGATTTGGAGGTCCGAATGTAAATCTTATATAGTGATAAGCGAGTATACTTTTTTTAAACATAAATATTAATTTTAGAATTTTGGGACACTTTTCTATCAGTGAATAAAGCAGCCTAGCGGCCAAGCAAGTGAAGTTGGCAGCCTAATTAGCTGCTACGCTGCCAACTTCACGCTGCTGTGCTGTAAGCTGCCAACTTTACTGACATCAATTATAAAATGCGAAACAATTCAATAAAAAGGTGGACCCTTAACATATGAACCACAACATCGTGTAATAATTTGTTCAGAAATCTCATGTCGTTTTCTCATTTTCGCTTAATAGATGGAATTAAACCTATAATTTCGATGTCCGGGAAAGTGGTGGTTCGCATTGATTTTACACAGCATGGCTATGTTGTGAAATAATCGGATCAAAGGAGAAAACAGCAGTAAATATGGGATAATCTTCACAGATTTATTGTGAATACTTAAAGTAAGGCAATAGTAGTAAAACGCTAAACTGGTTCACGTTGGCTCTGTATGTACATTTGGTGCACTGCACGTGCACTGCACTGCAACGTTGAACGGGAACCAGTTCAGTAAAACGCATGTAGATATTATCTCCCTTGGTCGGCCAGTATCTACATAAACTGGTTCCCATTCCATGTTGCAGTGTATCTAAATGTATTTAAAGTCAGAGTCAACGAGAGTCAGGTTATGAGGAAAGAGAGACAACTGCAATGAAGAACAATATGCGCACCCAGGTCACGTGCTACCCACATTAATCTGTGAAACATAGGGCTTTGAATGCTGGGAAAAGAACTAATTTTTTTAACCTCTGAACCGAAAACATTGAACTGTCATAATGTACTACTCAGGTTGCGATGCCAATAGAGTGTCGAGTCTTTATAAACCATGGCCATTCATGTTACTGCGTGATAATCATCGCTACACAATCTGCACAACATACTTTTGTAACACTTCTTAATAGCACATGCGAGGCAAATTGAAATATCAAACCGAAGAATTTCAAGAAAATCTTTCTTTTGTATCTTAATAACAGTGTTATGCACTAAATGTATTCATGTGTAAAAAGTTTGTCAAAATGCAGCTGTGTCTTAGATCAATGTAAAATTGTCATCCAATGGCAACTGAGAAACGAAAGTATGTATTATGACGTCATGCAACTCAGTTTCCATGGTAAAGTTTGATGTAAATGTCATGAAAGTGTACAAAATAACCACATACAGTGCTAAATATAAAAGTTGTAGGTACAAAATGTAATGTTTTTTTTAATTGTCCATCTTTGTTTAATCTCATGAGTAAATTAAAATGAACGTCACTGTTTTCCCAACGTTTTACTGCATGAAGAAGAATCCAAAATTTGATAGTGATGCGTCTTAGAATAGAGCAATATCTACCCAGAGTTGTCGTTCCTTTCCAGTACATACGTATCTCTGCCAAAGTCTCAATGCCAAGATTCTTGGCAATCTACACTTGGACCTATTGGTTTTGTGTATATTTAATAATTATTTGTAAGCTGTCATAATGAAATATGTCATATGGTTTTAGAAAAACGCTTCAGTTTGCTCCGTTATAAACTGCGCCATTAGGGACTATTTAACCTTGTAACATAATTTAGCGGAGTAATAGCGAAGTAAGAAATCAAGACGAGGGTAAAATAAAGTTTTCTATCATTTAGTTTAAGTAAGCGATTCTTTTCAGATAAACAAAACAAACACTCCACATGATTGTATTTTAGTTTCTTGTCGAGCTGTTGTCACTATTTTGAAATCAAGCGTCTGTCATTGTAAAGCCGGACTACTTCTTAGACGTTGACCGAGGTAATTGTGAGCGTAGAGGGAACGACAACTCTGGGTAGGGATTGGGGATAGAGGCGTAGCTGCAATTTATTTAAAGAATGCAATAAGCGAACTGGTTCCCGTTGGCTCTGCCTGTATCCCTTGGTGCACTGCAACATTCAACGGGCTTAGCTTTTTACATGTATGACTGGATTGTTTTTTGTTTTCCAGGCATTTAATCGACAGTTTAAGAAGTGAAAAGAACAGACTGATGAAGCGAGAAATCAGCGTGGAATGTAAACTGGGTGAGATTGAAGACTACAAGTCACATGTTAAACAAGATTTAGTGAGTAGTCTCCCTTACTTCTTAAGTTGTTGCAAACAGTACTTGAGGAGTAACCTCCCTTGTGACTTATACAATACTTCGGGGTAGCCTTATTGTCATCGAAAGCATAAATATGACTCTGTGGGTTGCCCCACATCTTGTTTCTTAAATTATTCTGACCCACAGTTAAACTTAGTAATAGTAGCACCAGCCCTTCATCTGCATGTACAATTACACTACAAATTACAGGACATACTTAAAAATATATTTGTTTGCGGTAACCATTCTAAGATAATTTTCAGTGGGTAGGTTGGAAGGAAATATTATTTTGCTATATATTTTTATATACATGTATTGAACCGAAAATATATTATCAGAATGAATTTTTTTATTTGAAAAAAAAAATAACCCAAGAGGCTAAAATGTTGGGTAGGGTTGTCTTTTTGGCAAGTAGGATGCGTTAACCCAAACGGATATTCTTAAGTATGACCTCAGCTGCATGTTTCAATGGCTGACCACTTGAAATAATTGCAATGTCCTACCATACATTTCAGTCGTCTTTGAACGAGTTAGTTGACTTGCTGACGATCAAAGTTTGTGATTTGGAGAAAGAGCTTTGTGAGGAACAGGAGACGACTGAAAGTATAAAATGTGAAAAAGAAAGAATTGAGGATCGGTTATGCAGAGCAGAAAAACTACTACAAGGTAAACTAAATGAAAATCAGCAAATGGTTTATACTAAAATTAGTACTTAACTACCGTGTTGGCTATGAAAATACGTTTCTGTCAAATATATTACGTTACACATTATCAAAACATGAACTGTACCAAAATAATAACAAGACTAGTACACTATAAAAAATAAGTATCTCATGAATACAGTCGCAGATTTACAGATGAATGTCAGTTACTGTAAAGGTTCGTCGTCTTAGCATAACATTCCGGCTTTGAACAGCTGCTGCACATTCAACTTACGAACAGAGATCAATTTTGTTAAAAAAAACTCAGATCAATCACCGATCCAACAAAACAACTGATGTAGATTCCCCTTACGAGCAGAGACCAAATCATTAAAACATCGATCGAACAAAGCAAAACACAAGACTTGATCGACTTATGAACATAAATAATTTCGTCAAACATTTTTTTATTCCTATTGCAGAACTAAATACGGACAATGAAAATCTCCTGGCAGAGAACCGAAACCTTGCAAAGGAGAGAACAGACGTCCTGCTTAAACTTGACAACCAAGAGCTGAATTTCCAAAACGAAGTGCTCCTTGTTGAAAATGCTAAGCTGAAAGAAATGTTAAGAGACAAACTAGATACGTCAGAAGGCGATTTAGGTGTGACGTCATCGAAAACGTCACAAACGGAACGCAAACAGTCTTTACAAAATTATCTACCAGATTTGATCGAAGACAGGAGTAATAACAATGGTATTTTGATAAATGACGAGACGGTTTGTGTCAGGTTATAACATGTGCAACCGTAACTACTCGGGCATTTCCGTAACTGTCTGAGAAATACGCCTCGTACATAAGTGTAGGGTTACAAATTTTGGTTATGTGGTTTCCAGTCACTACTTTTTCAACACTAGGTACCCGTTTTCAAGAATCATTCTCAGAATTACAAACATTAAACGTGTTTATCGTTAGCGATTGGCAAATGGGTACCAAGTTCCCATTGAAAGAGAAACATGTTGTTTCCGTCGTTGGAATCCCATGATGGAAAGTAGTCCGTGAACAAGATCAACAAAATGGCAACCAGCCTATTACGTCCGAGGCAGTTTTCTTTAGACAAATGCCGAGGAGTTCCGATTGTATCATGTGGTGACTTTGTGTAGTTAAGGAAAGCTCTACGACATCTGGAACCCGGTTGAGAATCCATACTTCATTCAAGACTAAATGTCATAAATTCCATTTAAAAAATGGTCGATACTTGACTTCCGGGATCTCCACTATTGCTATTATTTTCTATTTTGTTTTAGTGATTATGTTTTATGCAGTATTACATTTATAATGTCTATGTGTACGTGTTCTAATATCTATAGACTATAGTTTAGAGTGTGTAACCCCTCACTGATAGAGGGTCATGAGTTCGAACCCAGCTAACGACCATGTCTCTTGTATGTGATAAAGTAGGCAGTTGCTTATGGAGGATGGGAGTATAATACTGGTTCTTCATAGGAACGATGGTTTGATGTACTGTCCGCCTCGTACGACTCTGGCTGTAAAAAAGGGGCGTAAAACTCAAACACAAATGAATAGAGTAAAAGTTTCTTTACGCATTCAAAACTGAAATATACCACTTGCTGTTGCACTGATGAAACGGAAACAAGCTGCTTTAGGACTTGTGGTGAAAAAAAAGATATGCGAGTGTTTTAATAAAACTAAATGCATCCATGATTGTTATTGTACATCAGCTCAAAATCACTTATGTTAATGATGCGCTATCTACAATGTTACGGAATTTTGGCTTCAGCTTTTGGTGGATCGGTACTACAATACCAAGTTATGGCGCATGTTCAGCCATGACATTAGTGATTGAAATATTACATTCAAAGTCACATACTTCGTATACGCACAGAATGAAGCAAATAATGGGGTTTCTTGAGGAACAACAAGAACTGGTAGGTTAGCCACGTAGCAAGTTACATAGAATGTGTCCTGCTTGGAAACATAACTTATGGACCGCCTACACATGTAAAACAATAAAATTAGAATGACATCACCTAATTGTATAGATATTGGTTAATTGTAACAACTGGGTTACATTTAAGTTAAAGTTTGGATAAGAGATTTTATCAAACTTAAGTTTGGTACAACAAGAGCAGCCATCATGCCTTTGGTTCTTCTTAACCAAACCTAACATAGCCTCAAATTTAACCCAATCATTGAATTTGAAATTGGACACTGTCTGCAGTAGAGAAGGTTCACTAGTGTTCAAATACATATGTTGAGGTGTGAGAGTTATTACTGCTGTTTAAGTATAACCCACACGGGGGTTCAGAACCCGTATTGATGATAGGTGTACTCACGAGTAGTAAGTGTATTGTCACTGTGTATGTTGCGTCTTGGTGCCTTTGTACAATTTAGCTTTTGGTCTGTGAAGTTTGTATCATTGCACGGTTAGTTGTGTCACATTGCAGGAAACAAAATACTGAATATTTAGAGGTGCACTATTGTTATACGATGTTTATCAACATACGCAGATTATATTTCGTACAAACTAATGAGACTATCCCCCAGTAAAAATGTAATAGGACATTTGCCCCAAGTCCTAATTTCTAAGTTGACATTTGCCCCCAAAAATCAAAATCAAATTTTTATTTCAATAATATTAATTCTGTTTTCTTGTTATGTATTATGTCGTTTTGGTGGGGTTTCCACTTGAAACTTAAGCATTTGAGGGGGCAAATGTCCACTTAGAAATAAGCACTGGGGGGGGGGAATGTCCCAGCAAGATTTTCTACTGGAGGCTTAATGTTCACATGACCATTTTTTCATGGGGAGGGGATAAATGTCCGGAGGAGGCCTGTTACCTAATGTCCGCATCCCTAGTATAGGTACATGTGTGGTTTATTGATCAACATTTAGAAAGTAGAAAAAAAATCATGGATCGATATGAAGTATAGCGTCCTACATTCTAACTTAGTGGATATATATAGAACATACAATATTTTGTATGTAGAACACGAACGTTCTACAATGCATGAGTAAATCGAACGACACGTTGTGGTTAATTTTTTAAGAAAATTCTGTCTGAACTAAAACATGCGAGGGAATATGTAGGTACTGTTAGGTACCGAAGTACTGCCTGTCACATGATGATAAGACAGCGTGGATTAACTACATTGAACCCGAAACACCAAAACAAATACAAAACAAAGATATGCAGGGATTCATAAATCGTTTGTAAGTTGTAAATATCCAAAATAGCATTTTTCAGTCGCTAAATACATAGCTAGATCCTATACTTCATGACGGCTTTGTTTAAGGTTATTTTGTAGGACACCTTAAAATAGAACATTAACTTTAAGGAGAGTAAATAAATAAACGTACTTATAGTATAAGATTATTATATTTTATACTTCATGGCGAACACATCGAAGATTTAAACTAGTATTTATGGTGAATATGCGTGAAATAACTAGGTATTATTTTCCGCACGAATTGGACTGGTGTGAGTCGTAGTTATATTACTTTGGAGCTTATATCAAACATAATGAAAAATAGACGTGTGTCATATCATAGTGAAGATGATGAGAGGACGGAATTAATCGCCAGTGATCACCATAACACAGATGTCGGCTACAAGACGTATCCGAGTTCAGGTTTAGTTGGGACATGGAGACACTGGCTTATCGGTCCTATCGTTGTCGCTTACGTATTCTGCCTTGCATTGGCTGTTTTCGCTCTTGTTGAATACACTAAACAACATTTTCAGGATATAGAATTTGACAATGCTAACATCACAGTGGATAATAACACTCCTAACGCTTGTCAAGTTAATGAGGACGATTTGGTTTACAAGACTGAGGCCAAGGCTACATCAGAGGCATCCAAGTGGAATGTTTATTACGCGGTCGCCGCGGGAGTACCAGCCATTGTTTCCAATTTGATTCTAGGCTCATTCTCTGATTCGATTGGTCGGAAGTTTTTATTACTGACATGTATTGTTGGGTCGTTTCTTCGATTGAGTTTGACTAGCATCATCATTTATTATGATGCCGGGTTAAGCTTCCTGCTACTAGCGTCGTTTATAGAGGGCTGTACTGGAAGTAATGTCACAATTTTACAAGTCTCCTTAGCCTATATGGCGGATATAACAAAGCCCGGCAAAAGGCGGATCGCTGGAGTAGTTTACATCGAGTTAAGTATTGCAATAGGGGTAACAGTAGCAACATCAGTGAATGGATTTGTTATACAGTGGCTGGGATACCCAGTTACATTCGCCTCAACCGCAGGGATTTTATTACTTAACTTCATATTTGTCATATTCCTGCTACCAGAAACTATGACAAAAGATCGTAGAAGCAAACACAAGTCTTGCATGAGTATTGTTAAACAAAGTATGTCATTTTTCATAGACAATGACACAGAAAATCGTCGATGGAAGTTTCAACTGATTTTAGTTATTTATGCATTATGCAACATGAGCTTTCTCGCTAGGTCTCAAACGGAAACCCTCTACCTGATGGCACCGCCATTTTGTTGGAATATAACGAAAATAGGTGTATATGTTGGAGTGAGAGTTGTTGTGATCATCATTATTGGTTTCGGCAGCGTGAAACTGTTGCGGAAATGTTTAGATGAAGTTTGGATTTGTATAATTGGGTGTGTATCTTACGGCGCTGCTTTTCTATGGACGGCTTTCGCTGACCACGATATTTGGCTGTATATAAGTATGATTTATCTATAATACTCTTAATTTGCTCATAACAGAAGAGCAAGTATATATTTCTACATGTACTTAATATAAAACGTCGACCCTTTCTAGTACAGAGGTCAAACATTAGTACTTGCTTGCAATATATAATGTTTTCACGTTTAACTAAAACCTGTCTGACAATTATGTGTATACATACATGCTTGTTTTACGGCGGTAATTATAATAGATATAACAGAATTTCGTACATGTATATCGTCAAAAAATGCTGGTCTGTAGTTTTAGGTTGATACATTAGACAATAATTGTCTACAGTACAGTTTTAAGTGAGAAGACCTTCTTAGATGATAAAATATATCATTGTTAGAATTTCTGTTTTATTTCTTTGAACTCCTTTGCAGTTGTCTGTGTAAAATTACGTGTTTGATATCGTTTGTTTTGCAGTTATGTTTGTCGGATGTTTTGGACCCCTTTCAACCGTAATGCAACGGAGTATGCTATCACATTTAACCCCGGCAGAAAAACAAGGTACAAGTTCATATGAATCTTTTATTTTCATTTCATCAACATATTCTATTGTTTTGGTATTTTTTCTTCCGTATATGAAGTATAATGTAATGCAATGGTATTTTAAAACACTGAATATATAAGTTCCCTGACTGCAAGTTTAGTGTTCTAATTTGGCTAATACCATGTCAAAATCACTTTAATCGTATCCTTTACCAATTATTAATTCTAAAGTACGGACTGTTATTTCAAGGATTTCCGCTAATTGTTCAGTCATTCCAAATCTACACTTTGGCCGTTTGATTTGACATAACAAACACAGCTTCATATTTTTATTAAATCAATATACCGAGGGTTCAGCCCAACACTGTTGTAACTTGTCATGATTTCAATATGAGTTACGGCACTGTTGCGCTGAACCCTCGATATGTTATTTACATGACAAAAGGAGTAATTTAGTACATAATATGAAAAAAAAACAGAAAAAACGGCGAGGTATAAATAACAAAATTATTAGTTTACTTAATGTTTTTTAAGTAATAAAATATAGAATAGTAGTGGGTGCTACCATGAAAGAAATTTAATCTCGAATTATAAGAAAATGTGTGAAAATAACGTTACTGTTTTATATACATGACAATACAGTATCTCTAAAATGTTGTGGGATTGCATAATTTTCGATATACCCGGTACATGATGACGTAATTATACTTTCGATGTTACATAATGTTACTAAATACTACAATTTTAGTTGTATTTTGTAAGTTCGATCTATTTATAACATTTTCTATTTCTAACAGCGAACCTAATACTAGTAACGGTTTATACAACATACATTGAACAGACAATAGTTGAAGACACTAATTTTTTGTTTGTTTAATTTTTATTCAAACTTTATTTTTCTGGCTTCAATGTATTATTAGTTAATTTCTAAATGCTTATGTTACATTGGTGTTTGTATTTTGTTTAAAATTTAAGCGTTTTAATTCTAATTTCAGGCGCTATTTATGGTACTGTCGGTACGATAGAAGTTGTAACCTCATTGTTAGCTAGTGTCATGACAAGCAGTATATACGCCGTCAGTGTTAACGTAATGAGAGGACTGGCTTTTATTGTCCTTGCTTCCTTTGATTTTGTCTGTATTCTATTATTACTGTGAGTATTCAAGTTTCATTTTCAACAAATTACACACACGCTTTTCAACACACTGTGATTATTAAAATATACATAAATGCTATTATTAGACAAGGTTTATACAATCATGAAATAGTTATCGCATATCAGGCGCGGGTAATATTTAAACAAGTACATTTGTATTTGATAGGAACGTCTATATACAGTTGTCTCCCTTCCGTCAATTTATAATAAAATTATATGTATTATTTTAAAATGTTTAAAATTAAATACGAGCATAATTAAGGTAGTATGCGACCTTTCCTTGACGTCATGGGTCAAAAAATCGATTTTTCTCCAATTGTTCTGAAACTTTGTACAATGGTAGTATAGCATGTTCTTCGATTTTTGTTCGTTTTATTTTTTCTGTTTTTCTGTTTTCCGCCCCGTTTCCTAGCAACGCGCCGTCAAATGCCAGCGTAAAATCGACGTTTTACATAAATAATTGGTTCAAACATACCGCTATTGTAATTTTGAATACACCAACTTCTAGCTCACTATCTGCGCAATAAGCTGTTATAAGTTTTAATGGAGGTTTTCCGTCATTATTTCCTTGGCGAAACATTTAGCACTAAAAATACGTCCGTTTTTTCACCCGTAATTTTGACACCTAACTATGTTTTAGTGTACTTTTGGTAAACGGAAGTAGATTCAATCAACTAATGGACCACAGGTTCATTTTGTGGAGATTTTAACAAGCAATAATAAAAGGAATAAATAATATGTCATCGCGCATTATTTTTCACAAAATTGCAATAAAGTAAAGTTCGGACATCATGAATAACGTTGAAATTGTTACGCCACGTCGATTATCAGAGTCTGACGTTAAATTACAATTAACATTATTAAATGATGCAACTCATAAATAACAGATTTAACGCTGTTTAAAATAATATTGAAGATAAGTATAAGTATGTATAAGACATAATATACATAAAAACTAATTACTGTAAACTATATATAATAAAACTATGTTTTATCATTAAGTAACCGCTACATTTGTTTATTTGGCTTAGTCCAACTATTGATTTTTTTACATTTTGTAGCTTATGTATAATTTCAAAGGCCCATTAGCTTTTTGAATTTAGTAATACAGAACAACATTATAAAGGATAATTAAATATGAGAAGTATGTTTATTTGCTCTAAAACAATATTTACATAATACATCATGTCGGATGCTTTTTCTTATTTTTTGCAATATCATTGAAAACAAAATACTGCGCTACATTTCTATATTATGTACTTCATGATCACAAAAGAAAATCGTGGCATGTTTTTTTGCAAGTGAATATCAATTTCACTGATAAGATATCTTCATTTGTAAAATAAGACCTACTTTATTTTTAATATCCAAAAAGTTAATGGGCCTTTGAGTTAAACATTCCACAATAGAAATACTTCAAACAAAATTTTACGTTGTCCTCAGCAGTAATGATAACAAATCGGTGAATTTCATGAATATGCTGAAAATGGGGGAAAATGTTTTATGCCAAGCCGAATATTCTCGTTAAATTATTCCACCAAAGGCGACTGTTTTCATTTGATTACACGCTATTTTCACAATTCAGAGGCAAGTTTTGTTTAGCGATTATCAATTTCTTTCGGTAACGGAAACTTTGCAATAGTCTGTAATTTGGTAAAACACTTTAGATCAATACATGGTATTCTAAGCTTAATTGTATGAATACAATGCTCGAATTAAGTTTTTGACTTTAAAGTACAGCGCAACCTCTCCAAAGCAACACCTTTTGGGTGTAGCAGAGTTATGTTGTTGTTGAGAGGTTGTTGCTCAAGCGAGGTTTAATTCATAGTTAAATTGTGCAGTGGGAAAACAACATGCTGTTGTTGAAAGGAGGTTGTTGCTCAATATCAAGAGAGGGCCGTTCTGGAGAGGCTACACAGTATTATAATTATGTTACAGGAACAAATGGTGATTATACTACAATGCAGGGATCGAATATCACTTCTTTGCCACTAGCGATTTTTTGCTAGTACACAAAATTTCAACAGGCAAAATTTGAAATCCACTGGCAGTTTCTTCACAATATTCAGAAATATTCATGTTATAACAAAATAGGTTGCATTTTATGTACATGTCATTGTACAGCATAAAAATACAGCTATTATGACACTTCCAGTTCCACTCGCAAAATAATGTTAGTGCAGTCGTAAAATGAACTAGCAATTTCCTAGTTTGCTAGGCACGGTTAATTACGAGCCCTTCAATGTACATTTGCTTGCCAATTATAACGATAATGTAAATGTATATTTGCACATTAATTCTACTACCAATATTTCCTGATAGTTTGTCTCATGAACATTGAAAACCTTTTATTGAAATTAATATTATGTTACAGGATTCTCAAATTTGGTTGGCGCTTAGAGAAAAAGTCGAGAGGATATCAAAGAATTCCATCTGTGACAAATATCGAAATTACAGTACCTGATCCAGAGTAGACTATACAGTCAACCCTGTGTTAGCGGCCATCTCCGAATAAAGACCACCCAGTGAATAAAGGTCATTCTTTTAAAAGCCATCATGGAATATTTAGAGCAAAAAGACTCCTGAATAAAGGCCACCTGTAAAAAGGCCATGTTTTGTCTCTCACAAGGGTGGCCTTTGTTCACAGGTTTGACGTTTATCTGAAAAAAAGAAAGAAATGAAACAACAACAGACATGCTGACACAATGATCTCAATATCTTCTTTTTATTTAAGGATTTAGGAAACCCTCCAACTAAATACTAATGCCCCGGCCCTTAAAAGGGGCCTTATATATACAATAACTACTCAATTCGTGAACTATTTTTAGAACACTGCCACAGTTACATTCACGAGCAATAGTTATTGGTTGATGAAATTTCCGAATTAATAGATCAACTTTCTTGTTCTGAGTGACTAACTTATATCACGAAAGTCCTAGGACTAAATAGTTATCATGACAACAATTGCTTACAACGTCTCCCTAGCTGCTACATGACCATGGGTCCCAGGACTAGTTGCATCACATGACCACATTAGTGGTATCTTTTGAGATAGAGATATGTACATGGATGACGTCATTTAGCTCATCTTTAAAATGAAGACGTCACTTCTTGTATTGGAGAATCAAACATTGGCAAATTTTAGTGTCAGTGGGGGAGGGGACACTACCATGAATGTTCTATCATTTTCTATCTACATTTGTATATTGAATAAAAAACACATTTCTATTACGTTTTAACGCTCCCTCGTGGTACTAGTACAACCCGATTACTACTTAGTAACAATAGAATATGTTCTTACACAATTGACCAAACAAAATTTAATCGAACAGCGAAGTTAGACTCAAGAAAAATGAAGTACAAAGGGACACACTGCCATAAATTTTACGTACTTTAACCGATGATTAATTAAAGTGTTATAATTACAATACATGGGATGTAACCGACTTAAGAAAAAGTGTGGAATCATTAATTTTCGTTGGGGATTTAATTTCGTGTATTTCGTGTGTCGGCTCATCCACGAAATCAAATCTCAACGAATTTAAATGCAGAGATAAGGCATTTCTTTTCAAAAATCAAAACCCACGAATTTATGTTCTCACGAAAAAGCCATTTTAGTAAAAAACACGAAAATTGAGCCCAACGAAATAAATGAAAATCCAGTATATCTTGGTAAGAAATTTCTCTCCACGGGGCGTTGTTATTTTTCAGAAATGAATCGGATGAAAGGGCGTGACATGCTTGAAGAAATATTGCTGAATTAAATCGAGTTAATATTGACAAGATATTCGATTTTGGAATACAAATAACATTTTTGTTAAAACAATACCCCTGCCATATCTGCTAAATTTGTTTCTAGACAAGTCCGATCATCGTGCATGGGTTTTATAGTGTTGCATTGTAATGTTTTATATTTTTATAATAAATAAAAGTTTGAGTTATATATACATGAGTTTACCTCATTGCTTACTGGCCAGATTGATAATCAAAGAACTGAAAGTACTCATAGAAACTGAACTTACATAGACTTGCTCTACAACATGGAACAGGAACTAGTTTGACAATTACATGGCGGATGTAGAAAAAACGGAGTGACGGCTACGGAAAGCTGAATTATCGTTCAGTTTCTAAAAATGATTTGACCTAACTAGCGGAAAAACACTTGTAGAAAGTTCACACCCTCAGTGGTTTTCATTGTACACGTATGTAACATTGATGTCTTTTGGTCCTGTGATTTTGTCAGTCTGTCCAGACCGTACTTAAAGACATGTGACGTAACAAGGGGTTAGATATTCAATGATCAAATACTAGTATATTTCGAACAAAACCGTCATTACCTCGGGTCACGTGTTTATTTCATGTTTGTTAAGATAAATGAAGACTATTGACTCAGACTGTATTACTCGTCAATTTACGTGTATTGCATGACTAAATGCAAGTTCATTCCGCGTGCAGTATTACGTGTAACGACCAAGTCGGGATCTGATCTGACAAATAGAATCGATTTCTTGCATGTTGCATGTATGTTCTAAAAAAAATTCACAGCGAATACGTTATACAAACCTGGAAATATACCCGGTACCACCACGTTCGGTATAAACTTAGGTCATATAAGTTCATATAAGGTCATATTAGGTCATATAAGTTCATATAATTGGCTCATAAGAACAGAGAAATACTGATATGGATAACAGGTAATGCTAAATAAACCAAACCTGGAAAAAAAATAATCGTGATACAGCCTGGTCATGGTCCAGTGATTAGTGCGTAATCCAGCGATCCGGGTTAGACTAACAGTCACGGCATGTCATAACCTTCTATGAGTATTTGACCAAGATTTGCCTCCCCATGTGGAGAAGTTGTCGGCTCCTGGTGAAAGGGCAAGTTAGCACTGGTTAGAATTAAGTCCAGACATTTTGGAAGGGTGAACCGCGGGTCGCCCTGTCTAACAGACAATTGTTCAAAAACGGCGTTAGGCCAACTGAAAAAAAAACATCGTTGTGAAATCAAGTGGAACTTACGTATGTATGACAGCTGACCAATTATTTGACAGGAAATGAACATAGATACTTGTATGATATTTCATTTTTTACTCCCTTCACTTGTACCTTATACATGCAAGGAATGAAATAAGATCATTATTTATATTCCGCATTGCATATAAAAGTTACAATACCATAAATCTAATAGGCTGTGTTGACGATCTAAGTAAATACTGAAAATAATTACCCTGATCGACTGTTTCTCGAAATCGTCTGATTGATGTGTATTTTTTGGCTCAGAAAACGTCACTGGTAAGTTTTTATCGACTATCAGTCAGTGGTATATAACTAATAAAGACAGGAAGGGGAACGGATCGATTCAAACAAATATATAAGAGCGTAGACTGACTAGGAGTATACTGGAATAAGTGAATAACTATCTGCATCCTGTGTGAAAATATTAGGATTGAATTACTATATATATGTGATTGTCTGGTCTATATTACTGGTTCACGTGATTGTTTGGTCTAAATTACTGGTTCATGCGATTGTTTGGTCTAAATAACTAGTTCATGTGATTGTCTGGTCTAAATTACTGGTTCATGTGATTGTCTGGTCTAAATATCTAGTTCATGTGATTGTCTGGTCTAAATAACTAGTTCGTGTGATTGTCTGGTCTAAATAACTAGTTCATGTGATTGTCTGGTCTCAATTACTTGTTCATGTGATTGTCTGGTCTAAATAACTAGTTCATGTAATTGTCTGGTCTAAATAACTAGTTCGTGTTATTGTCTGGTCTAAATTACTGGTTCGTGTTATTGTCTGGTCTAAATTACTGGTTCATGTGATTGTTTGGTCTAAATTACTGGTTCATGTGATTGTTTGGTCTAAATAACTAGTTCATGTGATTGTTTGGTATAAATAACTAGTTCATGTGATTGTTTGGTCTAAATTACTGGTTCATGTGATTGTTTGGTCTAAATAACTAGTTCATGTGATTGTTGGGTCTAAATAACTAGTTTGTGTTATTGTCTGGTCTAAATTACTGGTTCGTGTTATTGTCTGGTCTAAATTACTGGTTCATGTGATTGTCTGGTCTAAATATCCAGTTCATGTGATTGTCTGGTCTAAATAACTAGTTCATGTGATTGTCTGGTCTAAATAACTAGTTCGTGTTATTATCTGGTCTAAATTACTGGTTCATGTGATTGTTTGGTCTAAATTACTGGTTCATGTGATTGTTTGGTCTAAATAACTAGTTCATGTGATTGTTTGGTATAAATAACTAGTTCATGTGATTGTTTGGTCTAAATTACTGGTTCATGTGATTGTTTGGTCTAAATAACTAGTTCATGTGATTGTTTGGTCTAAATAACTAGTTCGTGTTATTGTCTGGTCTAAATTACTGGTTCATGTGATTGTTTGGTATAAATAACTAGTTCATGTGATTGTTTGGTCTAAATAACTAGTTTGTGTTTATTTGGTATAAATACCTAGTTCATGTGATTGTTTGGTCTAAATAACTAGTAACAATAGTCCGTGTGATTGTCTGGTCTAAATAACTAGTTCATGTGATTGTCTGGTTTAAATAGCTAGTTCATGTGATTGTCTGGTCTAAGTATCTCGTTCATGTGATTGCTTAGTAAATCACTAGTTAATGTAATTGGAAACCAGTTCAGCGCTTATAAACACACTGATATTTCATTTTTGCCTTTTAGAAGTAGGCTACCTTTACACAGTTGTTTCATAGTTTTCGAGCTTTGACGCATATATTTGACTACATTTTTTTTTTAAAAACCGGACTCATTTATAATCGGACGTAGATCAATCCGGTCCTCGATCAATATCTCGATTGATATTTTCACGAAATAACAAATACAACACAACGAAGTTATTAATTTCATTTATCTATATAATATTTTCTTGACCTTTAAGTCAGCGAAACAAAGATAACACAAAATATGAATGAGGCGATTAAACAATGAATTAGATACACGTATAAATAACATAAACATACATGTTGAATAACATACATAAGGCTTGTAAATGATAACATGCGTACAACTAGTTAACGCGGTACTGACAAAACATAATAACAACATACAAATGTACAAATAATTCATCTAATATTCGCATGAAAACCTTACAAAATGTCATTCATCAGTTGATAGAAGTAACGTAGCTGTAAAGAACAATAATCATTTCATCTCTTAAAACATCCTGACGTCACCGATGACATCACCTACGATGTATATCATATAAAGCATCATGGAGTCATCGATGACATCTTGTATGACGTCTTTGATATAAAGCAACGTGGCGTCATTGATGACATCACATAATTATGACGTTTATGACAATTATCCTCTTTGTAAATCAGCACAACAATCATCAGGGGTCTTTATGGACGGGGCAGGTTTTATTTGAATTGATTTTAATTTGACAGACATAGTTTCTAGTAAGCCAACTCAAATAAACACGCATCCGATCCATCGGGCAATGGTATAAGTAGAATTCAAGCAAAACTTGTGTTCGTCTGTTTTAAAACAAAGCGCTTATATATGCGTGACTGCATTGAATAGATATATAAATGTAACAGCGGTTTTTAGAATGATAGATAGAACTATTATTTGTATATTTAGTAGAAACACTGACGGAAATAACTGTAAAATCAATACAAGTCTGTGTTTGATTTAAATTACGTACATGCGGATCAAATAACAAAGATTACAGTTGTGCATCAAAAACATACTATAATCATGATATCAGAAATTGTCAATTAACAACACATTGCCCGAAAATAGCAGGGTTTTAAAGTTTTGGGGAAGGCGTCCTTACCCTTAAAATGAAGATGGAATAGCAGTTTAAAGTCTCTCTTTGGGGAAAGAATTCTCGCCTGAAACCAATTTAGGGAATGAGATTTCAAGGAGTAAAGTTGAATTTTGGGAAAAAAATTTAACGATTTCAAAGAAATTTTTAGAGGGAAGGCGCCCATAACAGGGCTACAATGATAAGAAAACCCTTGAGGAGGAACACCAAATTGATAAAATACAATTGATTAAAGCTAACCGCAAAAGCTGAGGAAGACAGATAAATTACATCTCAAAGTCTCCAGTCACGTGGCGCATTACTTGGCAAAGATAGCCATTCTAACATTGATCCTGATATAAAGTGTTTTGCATTTATTTCTAATGTGGTTTGAATACGACTGAACCTAGTAACTGTGCTTGTTGAAATGATGAATATTTATTCAATAAAGCAAACAAAAAGATATCAGAGTCAAAGTGTTTCATTATTCGTCTGCAATTACATCGCGCTATTTTTTGTAAATGTAATCGTAAACCGCTCCGTTGCAAGCAAAATTTCCAACATATAATAGTTGTAGCTATGGTATGCTGATAAAAAGCATTTCGACGTGCAAGTTATATTAATTGATATACAGTATAGCCAATGCATTATTATAGAACGGAAAAAAACGGAACGAGCCGAGCTCGTACGAAAGACAAATTCCATTCTACATTATACTAGTAGTACGTTTGTAACAGTCAAGCGAAAGAGACTGAGATAGCATCAGAATGAAATTGATCGAACTAATGGTAATGGTAGTACATTATATACTGATTGATTATTGATTATACAACCTGTCTATAGATGACTAAACTTAATTGATCATTCACTATAAAATATAACGTGAACATGTAATACGTCGATCATTACTCAGAACAATGCAATGACTAAAGTTGCATCGATGGAAAATGTACTTTGGGGACGAAAATATAGAATTTCTTGAAACTGGCTATTAGATTTCGTATTAATTTCTCATGTTTCTGTCGACGTTTTGATTAAAGTGGATGAAACATAATACAGAGAAATATATGAGGAACTACGATCACAAAAGGGTCTTCCTTGGTGGTCCCGTATACAGTAATGGTCCATTCTGTCACATGAATTCGTGTGTGTTAAAATGTGACATTCGTCCATACGCTGACCTTTATTAAAAGGTCACTACGTCGGGTTCTACTGGATATAAGAAAACGATCCGAGATGCAACACTTCTATCCGTATTGAATTCTATCCATCACACACTATGGCTGATTGATTTGATATAAAGTTGGAAGAATTGTAAAACCCAGACGACAGTTCTGTACGTTGTATACATTGTGGCTCCCTACTCCAAAATCTCTGCCAAATTATCATAAGATTCAAATTTTAACTCGGATAAGAGGTGGTGTTTTGTATTACATTTGTATATTACAGACCTAGGATAGAACTTCGGTGTCTACGTTTAAAGATATAATTGTGTTAATTAAAATATAACTAAATCGTTAAAGTGGAAAAAATCAGATCGGAAATATTTTCTAGAGATGTTGACCATCACAAGTATTTTTCTTTCAACACAGTAACGTAATTATGTCCAGTTTCAATCCTACAGTCCATGTCTAATGACGTCATTTTCTGGCCCCATAAAGAGTGATTTTTCTCTCCAGTCTTGTACAATTTACACTGCAAAGTTATCTTCATATAGACACCGTTCTCAAGCTGAAACATTAATGGCAACATTATTTAAAACAACAACATAATAAGAACATCATAGTGTTCTTCAGAAATAAATAAAGGAGGAGGATTTGGGTCGACGTATCATTAGTCACTTTGTTTTATGTTTTCCTTGTGAATCGCCCTAATAACCATTTTATGGGAAGTGGAAAACATATGTGCATTTGACTTAGACGAATATTCGAGTATCCGAAAAATACACAATTACGACCCGATGCTCTTTTTTCTGAAAGACTGCAGCTGCTCAAATGCTGGTATAACTTAGCGCTGTCTAAAATGAATTACGACGCCTTGCAGTACAAGTGTTTCTTGGTAGAAAAAAACAATATCTGCCTCTATCTAGCACTGCAATCGATGAAAGCTAATTTATTACGTTATCTAAACCATTCCATTTAACGCATTGCCCGTAAAATTGCAAAACTTAGTTATCGTTCACCGATCCTTACATTATTTAACTGTGATAAAATGGAAACAGAATGTAACTAGTACAACTTACTCGACAATAGGATTAACTAAGGCGTAAACATGTTTGTTTCGGGTAACCCAAGCAGCCCTACTTTCCCCCGAGACCCTAGGCTTTTTATTAGTACCGGGGAACAGAAAAAAACAGTCTCACTTTTTTTACATTTCCACACGCTTTCTTGAGCAAATCACAAAGCCCAGACCTATATATCATATTCTAACGGAGCATAATAACCCGCAACACACACATTTTAGGCCTGTTTTTACTAGTAAATGATAGATAAGAAAATACCAATGAAACAGTATAACACAAATATATAGCCGTTGTTTTACGCATGTTTTGCCAAATACAATTTTACGACACTATCCGATAATTAGATTTGTAAACCTATATAAGATTCCAGAAAGCGACGGTTAGTTTATATCCCCCCCTCGTTCCGATAGAAAGCTCTTTAAGTGATCAATATCAATGTACAATGAGCAGTTGTTCAGTTGGCATTCGTTCAGAAAGACATGAAGTCACGAAAAAAGGAAGTTGTGTAATCGTTCACTACAAGTTATATCTGGTTGACAATCAATCAATAAAAAGCAAACATCTGATTGGTCGTTTCAGAGTATGACATAAAATTGACCAATGGAGAGACTACCGTCTTAGATAATTTTAACAACAAAGTTAAAGTCAATGTCTCACATGATATCCGCCGTTCTAAACTTACATTTTATTTCTTACATTTATTTTCTTGCACAGAAATTAATGATTATTGGTCAATGTAAAACTAGTATCAGTTATTTCAGGTTGTGATACATTGGCATAGTGTTGTAGATTTTTATACTATAAATGTACCATAATAAGACGCTGAAAAATATTTCTTTAGCCACATGTCGTAAAAGTTTGTCAGATGCGTTTTCGTTTTCTTTGCAAGTTGGTTTCACTGATAAGACATCTTTCTAGGTACAATAAGACTTACTTTAATTTAAAATAAAAAAAGCTAATGGGGTCCAGGGGCTTCAAATCGTATCACTTCGAAAAATTGAGTGTTTGATTTAAGTTAATGTTATTCTGCTAAGCCCGACTTCAAACATTTTATAAAACTTTATCATATCTGTTGAAACTTTCAAAGAATTCTTGTCATCATGTGACCCAGCGCATATTGATGGGATTTTGTGATTTTATTATTTTTGGCTATATGCCTATAACAGAAATTTGACCGTAATCGTGAGACATAGCAGACACACTTATTATCCTTTACTTGCAGCTTCCACAGCAGTTTAGATTATACATGTATATATAATAATAATAATGATCCTAGCTTCTATTTTAGACTTTGTTACCAAAAATGTAGTCTAGCCATTGAACAGTTTTGCATTAAGCTCTGATACAACCGATCAGATTCTTGTGTTATTGGTTTGAACACATTGGGGAGCAGTAGTGTAGGGGTAGAGCGTTGGACTCCTAACATGAAGGTTGCGGGTCCGAACCCCGTCAGTGGCGGAATTTGACCGGAACATTCACAATCCCTTCTTTCGGCGCGGGTACTGTTCAGAATCCAGGAAGCAGTCATTGAGAGTAGTCAATATAAGTTGTAAGAACTTGCTCTACAATCGATGTAAAATAAATAAGTTTAAAATAAACTGAGCACATGATGTATGCTAAATTGTGGAATTCTAACCTCTAGGACAAGCAGCATTTCCTGACGTTTTCCACTCTTGCTAACATCAAAGCCTATTGTTGAATACTGGGATGTATATGTTCTGCTCTCTTCGTCTTCAATTCCATCCTTAGATCCCTTAGTGAGGTCAAGTTTGTGAAGTTCACCATTTATCATTAACTTGCTGAAAATAGTAAATAAAACAAGTTGAAACATAATTTATCAGTACTGCGCCCGTTGACAGACTTTTGCTTTTAAATATCAAGCGAAGATTTATGTTTCCCTAAAAGTCATAGGTCTTAGCGCATTGTGTTTCTCATCTTCTCTATAGAGCAAACTGGATCTATGGCAAAATAACCAGTACGCTATGTAGAAAATCATCCACTCGTATGGATAGTGAACAATGAATAACTTCGTCAAAAGAGGTTTTAATTAAAAAAAAAAACAGTCAACAAATGCCATGAACTTTACTTTACTAATCTCAATAATAATCAATAATATCAAATTATGATTGATAATTCTATCTCAATCAATCTTTCCTATGATTTAATTTAGTTTTGTTCCTGCTTTACTTCCATTCAATAACATGATCTAGCTCAACCGAGACCGTCTATACATTCGTCCCGATTCAATTCAGCATTCGGATAAAGATATATTCGGATACACATTAATCGAATGATGTTTAATAAAAAAAACTAGTCATTATGCGCTAATGAAAAGAATCAATTACATGTCAAACTGCTTCATGATTATTAATTAGTAGTTCATTAAGAAACGAATAAACATTAAGCCTCTGTAATTTAAGTCTTTGTTGAAAAAGTCAAACGAAAAAAATCTATTCTGGAATGAAGACATTATTCTAGACGTTATAACGTAACTCGGCGATCAATGAAAACCACTGTTTGATCATAATTTGAACACGGTCGTGTCGAGTATTATTGGAAATGCTAGCACACTGATCAATTCGTAAAAAAGGGTTAAAATTGAATCGATCTCTAGGGAGAATCAGATGATGAATACAATGTGTGAAATGACAGCCAGGGGTGAAAAATGAATAATAGGGCTGAAAAACTAGCAAGAAATGGCGCTGAACCAAAATAGTGGGTAGGGCTAGGATTATATGAAACCTACAACATACGGTCAAACTTGTATTACTGCGGCGGTCACCTCCGAATAAAGGCAACCCTGTGAAGAAAGAACATTCTTTCATACCCCCGTAATTGATTATTTAGAACAAAATTACCTACAAACAGAGGACATCTGTCAATAAAGACCAACAGTGGACACCTGTCAATAAAGACCACATTTTGTCTTAACTAAGTGTAGCCTTTGTTCACATGTTTCACGTTAGTGATGGAGTTCAGTAAAATAGGTTATTGATAAAAATGTCTTGCTTTAGGATCATTTACAAGTACCGAAATAAATTAAATAGATCCAAATATTTTAAGGATAAACGAAGGACAAATCTATTTATTTGTAACAGCGAATTCAGTACTCGTCGCAACTGGATTTGTAATGAAATCCGTTTTTTTCTGTTTTGTCTGAATTTGGATTGCGTTTTTTGGTCTGATTAAGTTGTCGTATAGATTTATCTAAATTGGATCAAACATGATTTACACATGTCAATAATGTTTATTTTTGGTGTTTCGTCAGTCTTCAAAGTAATTTATGATAGATAATTACTTCTAAAGGTTACTGATTCAATAAAACTCTACACGTACTTAAACATATTTCTATTAGCGAGTCATTTAAAAACAATTTTGTCGTCTTGTTTAGAGCATGTAAGTTCAATACATATATTAAGTTAACGTTCTTACAGAAGGAACATCTGTGATGTGTAACCAAGGTTACAATTGAAACATTTGTGTCAGACGATTTTCATGCCTTTTATCATTTCTTTGAAATATATATTATATTTAGATAAATCGACTTGAGAAGACATACATTTAAATTTTGACTTAAAACTGACAGTGGGACCAGACACAAGTTATGTAAGTACTGATTTCCCTGGGGTTTAACGGGACACATACAGTCTAGGTTATTTGGAAAGGTTTCTTTCATCCTTAACGGTGGAGAAGAAGTCCTCAGACCTTTACCAAGCTCGCGGAATTTGTCTGGTCCAGGAGGGATTCGAAGTCACCGCTGTGAGGCGCTAGTGCCATCGTAACTATTCGGACATTTCCGTAACTGTCTGAGAAATACGCCTCGTACATAAGTGGGGGGCAATAAATTTTGGTTATGGTGTTTTCGATCACTACTTTTCACAACAAGGTACTCGTTTTCAAGAATCATTCTCAGAATTACAGCCTTTCAAACCTCGTTGGATTCTCATGATGGAAAGTACCAAACAAAATGGCGGCCTGTCTATTATGTCCGAGGTACTTTTCTTAAGACAAACACCGAGGAGTTCCGATTGGGGCTAGTGATTATTAGCATATCCCACAACCACTCGACATTGGAAGATCTTTCAATAGGAAGGGATTTTTCAGGGAGTCTGATTTCCAGGGGTCTTACTGTGATTGCTCTGAACTCATTAATATCAAAGTGAAATAAACGTAGAACGGTAGAAAAGGTATAGAATACTTGTCTTGATGTTTGATGCAAATGTAGTTTTATTATAAACTAATTTAACATGTTTTTGTGAATCGAACCAGACTGGAATATTTAATAAGTATACTTAGCGAACTAACTCACCAAAAGCCTTTATATGTCCCAAGGACAAATCAGTGTAAATGAAACCAGATATAAACGCTTGATCTGAATTTTGTCGGTAACAGTTGGACAGTTCAAGAGTCCATCGTACATAAGTAAGGCTAAGACATACCGTATATAAATTACAATAAACGGTTTTGACCATCATTATTTTGGCAAATCAATGCAAAAAAACACATTTATTGTAAGTTTAAAAATGTACATTAATATTTTTGTTAAACAGTCATAAGCTATATAAACAATTATTATTTTTACAATGAAAAGCACGAAAAGGAGAGCAATTATCAACAAGCTCCAAACGAAAGACGGATGAATCTGACGGTAGTCTAAACAGAACATGAAATTGGACTTTTTTACTAGGCTGATAAGGTTTTGTTTTAGTTTTGTTTGAGTTTTAAGCCCCTTTACAACAGTCAGAGTCATATGAGGCGTACAGTTCATCAAACCATCGTTCTTGGAAAGAACCAGCCATAGACTCCCCATCCTCCGTAAACAACTGTAACTGTCTACGTCTTCACATAAAGAGACATGATCGGTGGCGGGGCTCGAAACCACGACCCTCTATCAGTGAGAGGTTACAGTGATTAAAGTCAGCGACCTTAACCACTCAACCACGGAGGTGGGTCGGATAAGATTAAATTACTTGGAAATGAAAGAAGCAAATAGTAACCAGTTTCAAGATTTGATGATATACTTACTCGATGTATATAGCCGGGCGGAGAATAAAACTAAGATCATATTCCGTGGCTGCATTTAGTTTCACTGTGTGACACTGGTCGAATCGTTGACCGTCCTGTTTATAACACACACTTTCACCACTTTCACGCGCTTTCATTTTAAACATTAATTTGAATTCAGTTGCCATGTTGTCAGCCTAGGAATAAAACTATCCCGAAAAAATGAAGCTTTAGAGTCAGAATTTCTGTAACTGCACGAAAACGAACAAATTCACGAATTTCAGATGCATAACAATCAGATGATAGCAAATTTTAGAGGGCAGTAATTTAATCCGAGACGCTGCCCTTCCCTAGCATCTTTTAGTTTCAGAAATTCCCAATTATCAGCACACAAGCTGTGATTTTCTCCCAAATAGAAAGCTCTCGACACGGGCTGATTGTCAATTCCCGTAAAAACAAAAGTTGTTCGTCTGCTCTAATTTACATGATAAGTTTAGTTATTACATTCATTGCACGCGTCTTTTCAATCGATCAGACGGTATTTCTTCTCCAGTACAAGTCCGAAGATTCGTTAAAATAATATCGTTACGTTTCTTCGCATCTTCCGATACCGTTAGGCTTTCCTGAAGCAGAGAGAAAATAAAACTGCTAGATAACTGTCACACAAGGCATATCGAACCATACCTACAGCACAGAGTACGGGAGTATAGTAAGTCTTGACTGGGTCGGAAATTCTGGTTCCATTGAACACTGCCAATAGACGTTTCTTAAAATTCCGATATATGATCAATAGAGTGATCCAAGCGTCTACCAGATTTGATCATAATCAAGCTCTGGCCGCTTAACCACAAAACGGAAGATGTTCTCAATAACAACGGATTGGAGCAAATAAAATCAAGCCTTTTCTATTAGTATAATGAACCTAAAAATCAGGACTAAACGCGGTTAAGTGTGCATGTATGGTTATAAAAATAAGACAGACATAATCATACATTATATGTTGTTAATTAGATCATTAGTGTAATGTTTCCAAACTTGTTAACACACTATAGTAACGAACTATTCATTTAGAACACGGTTACTGAAATCAATTTCTGTGTTTAATTTAGAATGCATTAAAGTCCCATAAGCTTATACATGTATTGTCCTAATAGTTTCTGTTTGTTCTATAACAGAGGAATCCGGTGTGTTTTCCTCCCGTGCATACTTTATAACAAGAAAAATGTTTTTGAAACCAATATCGTATTTTTTTCAATATCATTGAAATAAACACTATTTATAGAACACCTGTGTTTTCCCGCAGTCATGCTATGCACACGTAGTAAAGTGACGTCACGCGCTCTACATATTTCAAGTTTACAAAAGCAAGAATCACAGTGAAATGACTGTTTTCAGACGAAAAAGGGCTTGTTTCGTCGGTAATAATTATCTTGGGATAATATCAGCAATTAAATGTTTTTGCATATATTTTTCTACAGCAAAAAGCTAATGGGACTTAAACTGTCTACATTTAATTATTCATACATTCTAATCAGAACAGAATGAAACACGAAACAATGTCCTTTCCAGAGCAGCCCTCTCTTAAGCAACAATTGTCTGCTACAACAGCATGATTTTTCCCATTGCATGATTTAACTATACACCTAACCTCTCTAGAGCAATAACCTCTCAACAACAACATAATTTGCTACACCCACAAGTTGTTGCTTTGGATAGGTTACATGTACCGTAACTGAAATATTGTTGAAAAAAAACAGCATTTAGTTCACTGAAAAAGAAGAAACAATGTTCTCTTTTCGCCTTAGTTGGTATCGATAAATAAAAAGGCAACTAAACATATTCAACGAACACTGTTGGAACCCTTATTTGTTGGCTTAGTTGGCTCTTTTTAGAAAAATCGAAATAATATATGAAAAGTCACGAAATATACCGATTAAGAATGCAGCCCGTCGGTCAACTCCGGAAATTAGTATTGCTAATCTTCTTTGTTGTTAATGTTGCTGTTTCACAGTTGTCGCCGCGGCTGTTTCGCTTCCTGAATGTCCATGTCGCATACATGTACTATCAGTACACTTTGTTTATTCCTTATTTACAAATTCAAATAATTTACACACTAATACTAGTCCAATTTACGTTTACATCCAATTAAATAATCTGACTTGGTTATACATGTACATAAAAACAAGTATGATTTATCTTAGATATTCGTTTATACTTCACTTTGTACTACCAGCCTAATAAGTCCACGACTTATTATAAACACTATCACATTCCTAGTGTACATTTACGTGGTAAACGTCCATGGTGATTACATCGGTGTTGTTTTTATAATAAACAAGGCCAGGTTGTTTTATCTCTAGTTTCGCGGAAGATACTGTAGGGGATGGAAATAAAAATGATGACCAGAAATGAAGAATTCAGATGACTAACAAGTCCTATGAGCACATAACTAAAGCAATACCTTCATAGAAAATGGCAGAACATGTAATAAAAAAGAAGGAAACATTATACACATATTCATCTTTGTTTGGATTGCCCTATCAAAACGCCCATTTTGTCATGCACACGTGATACAACCAGTCGAAAGCAATCAGTTTTACTAATTAATTATGTATCTACTTGATTGCTCTTAAACCTTGACTTTATCAAGTGGGTGTTTGTGTTCTGAAGACATAATGATCAAGAAGAAAATACTTATTTCAATCACGTCCGAGTTGTATGAGAAGAATAAGAAGATAATTATAGTATGATATATTTTGTATGGTAATTCATGCTGTCAAAATTGATTTTTTGGTGGAAAACAGATGTAATAGCTGCTTCATCGTTTTGAATTCGACAGAATGATGATGTGTTATGTGAAGTGTATTGTATTAGCTATTTGTAGACACCAATTATTAGAAATTTGAGTGATTTTTTAAAAAAGTTACGTGTGTTAAACTAATTTGGTGCGGACAATGCCATTTTGGAGTACATGATATAAAATTATATATATGTGCCAAATGTGTCTTTGGTTCGTATGGCCACTTTAGGCCTAATTAAGTATAACACACCATCCCTCCAATGTGCTAGCCCCCATGCTACCAATAATTTGGAAACAAGCAGGACTCCGTATATGACTATATATATGGTACACTGTAAGTTGTAAGTCTATAGATACAAATGTAGTTGGACATGAGTGATATCGCACACCATGAACACTATTTTCTTACAACATTATAATACTAGACAAATGCAATATTTACACATTACAAACGACATACACAACGTTTACACATGACATGAAACACAATGTTTACACACGGCATATACAACATTTCACGTGACGTGTACAGTGTTAATAATTACCCGCGACATAAATAAGGTTTACGCACGACAAGTCCAACTTTGACACACGGCATATAAAATGCTTGCACATGATATGTATTTACGCACGTTTTTTGTGATCTTCACACAAAACATACGCAATGCTTTCATTAAAATTCATTTACAATATTTCAACGACAACACGTGCTTTTAAATGTTTGCAGCGTCACGTTTATTACATGTCTCTGTGTTTATTGGGCTCCTTTGACAGTAACAAATGACGTGCCTGTCAAAAAGACAAAACAGACAATTAGACAAGTAGTTTATGAATGCTGTGTTGATATATATATACATTTGTATGTGTGTGAAATAGAGCAGCCAAATATGGAAAAGATTCTTTACCCATGCATTGTAGTCTGTACATTTATTTATTATTTATTTATTTTATCAGATTCAACGCCATTTTCAACATTATATGTGTTTGAATTAAATTGTGACGGCCAGTTATCCTTACCAGCTTCCCTGGACTTCATTTAGGCCTTAACCAGTACTAACAACATTTTAATCGCAAGCTACTACCAAGCTACCCCACATAATTCAGAGGTGGAGGACACTTTAACATATAATGTAATATCTTCAGTCAAATTTGTCACGGACAGTGTGAGCCTCGCTCAGTGTTCGAACTCACAACCTCTTGATCAGTAAAGATACAACAAAGACGGAAAATGAGATATGCCTTTTGGAATTGCAGGGGCATTACTTGTCAATTCTTCAATGACGTATTGGCTTACGACCATTTAGATGATAAAACTCTATTTACGCCAATATATGACAGAAATCTCACTATATATATCAATTTTATACACATGTAATAAATAGAAGGTTTATGATTCAAACCGAACTTTATTAAAACATAACATCTTAATTGTATTAATTGAATCTAAAACCGACAATGTTCTCCAGAGTCGCATGTCTGCATTATACAGTAATACAGAATAATAATTAATTTCTAGGCCACTGTAACACTATACCTACTAATAAGTATAGTGATTATAATATTCTATTGCTGTCATTATCATAAGTATGTCCTTACAATAGTATCATGGGTTGTTTTAAATAGTCTGATAATTAATTTTAAGGACGGGTTTTTATGATGGATTAATCATTCAAAAATTCTGCTGTCCAGCTAGAACTTTTGAATATCATCTCAACGTTGCAGTCGATCATAAACCTTTTTAATGCATAGCACATCTCTGGGTTTCTGTTTGCGGTACGCACGAGTCATTACTTATAGTAAAAGCCCTGTTTCTGTCTGGAGTAAGGCGTTTATATCATACATATGGCAACAAAGGTTGTTGTATCATGGAGTGAGATAATATTGTTTCTAAATTTTGTTTTGATAAATACGGTGGATACTAAAAGTCAATAATAGATTAATAGTCCATAGGACGGTTAAAATTGTTTACTTGATAAGTTCATAAAACCTTCCGCTGATTCTGTATATATATACAAGAAGTTCATGTGTTTCAATGTAAGAACATATATGCACAAGCACGTCATTTGGTAGATCTTAACATAGTCCGGTAGAATGTATATACGAAAAAAATAGCAAATGATATATTTGACCTTTGACCAGCTGTTGAGGCATTACTATTATACCTGTTTTGAACAGCTATCTATAATGTCCTTAGTTCATAGTATGTTCTTCCGCACCAGTCACTTGGCTTACACATTCAAAGAAGTCCAACATTTTCTTAAAACATAGCATGACGTTTATTATGTAATTAAACGAAGATAGTGTTCAAATGTATTAAGTTGCATCAGTGTAATGTTACCTTCTCTGATTATTGAGCTGTAATTACATGATAATGATAGTAGCTAGTGCTGAGTGAGCTTTGTCGAATGAAAGGTTTCAAAACTAATATATCCGAATTGTAACATATCCGAATACATAATTACATATAGTGTAGATGTCCTAAACATTGTACCTTGTATTAGACAGAACCACATATACATGCATACAAAGTATGTGTACTGGATAAATATATAAAAAGAGATTTAAATACACACTTATACTTACATATCCGTACTTTATAATGTTGTAAAAATGAAAACATAAACTAAGAAAATAATATCTCGGCAAGTATCGACGTCATGTTTTTATGAATCGCTGAATTTAATTGGTTTAAGTTTTACGCCCTTCTGGAATTAGTCACAAACGCATTAATAGGTTATACGCCTTACTGGAACTACTTTTTAAAGCAGTTTCACAAGGGCATATACCACACCATCACGTAGAGCTCGAAAAGACGAATCCAACGATACCAAACACTCAATTGTGCCAAAATTTGTGATACGCCCCTCTGGAAATAAAGCGACGATATAGATATGGTTTATATGCCCATAATGACACGACTTAGTCATCTGACTTCTATGGTGTACATATAGATGTGGTTTATATGCCCATAATGACACGATTTAGTCATCTGACTTCTATGGTGTACATATAGATGTGGTTTATATGCCCATATTGAGACGTTTTAGTCACCTGACTTCGAAATGCGTCGTACTCCTGATTTGATTTGACTAAAGGGAAACAATCAAATAGTCAATAATAAAAGGGAGGCTAAAACCAAATTGAAGGAAAACGGGAAAGTATTGATCAAAACAAGCCCGTATATAGTCTGGCTCATAGAGCCAACCAATAAAACTAATGCATAGATAAACAGTCTACTTTAGTGTCAGAATTCCTACATGTTTACTCTTATTCAATGATTTAACACTAAATTAAAAACAGATTACGGTACCAGATACAAACATGGGGCGTGTTTAGTCATCAGATACTGGCAATCATACGAGTACAGTACAACAAACGTTTATCCATATCTAATGAAATAAAATACAATAAGGTTGATGTAGCCCGTATCTCGTCATCGACAAACAATGTAACATGTCAAACAGTCAAACTTTTGAACAAAGACCACACTAGGGAAAGACAAAATGTGACCTTTATTGACAAGTGACCTTTATTCGGGGTCATCTTGATCTAAATAATCATTGATGGTTTTAAAACCTTGACACAAAGGGTGGCCTTTATTCGGAGGTAGTCGCTAACACGGAGTTGACTGTAAACACAAGATACAGGGAAGAAAATGTACATTTCATATAAATAAACTGTATATGATGTTCACTAACTGTAACAACACTAGTATATTGAATACGTGGTGGTCTCCCGTCCTATAGAAATGCAGATATTTGTATGAGGCGAAATAAACTGCGTAAAAAATACAAATGGTTGTTCATTCGTATTGTCAGCTTTGTAGAATGTACTTCTTTGGTTAGAGCGTCGTTGTGTCTTGGCCCATTGCTATCGGAACATTATGGTCGCTCACTTTTTAGCAGGCCGTAATGACTGATATTTCAAAGATCAGTGACTTCCATAAGACTCCCTTTCATACAAAAGGTCGAACTGTTCCAAATAGTTGGATCAACAAACACGGGTATCTCTGATTAATGCTGATCGTGTACGTGCATCACGAGTTATTGAATTGCTCAAAAACAACGTGCAGCGAACACGTGTTCATTATGAAAATATCTCTCTAAGAACGGTTACACTGGTCTTATCTTTTCCGCTATACAATCTATGTCCAAAGCATTCAGTTTTTGGCCCCATTGTGCATGGTACGTTTCTCAGTCTTGTATACCTTACATTGGATGGTAAAAACTAAGACTCATCTCATTTTCCATCTGAAATAAAAGAAAAGTAACAATTAATACAGTGTCAACTCTCCAAAAGCAATACCCTTTGGGAGAAGCCAAGTTGTGTTGTTGTTGTTGGAGACGTTGTTGCTCTAGAGAGGCTAAATTTATAGTTAAATCGTTCATTTGGGGGGGGGGGGGAACCCATGCAGTTGTTGCTGAAGAGAAAGCCGCTCTGACGAGGTTGTACCATATGTTTATTCTGTGGTACTCTGCGGTATATCGCTTCACATTATCTAGAGCATCGTCGGTATTGGCCATAAACCAAGAAACATGAAGTTTGGACAATGGACCCCCGTACAACAGTTAATAACAATTGATAAACGGCTAAAATAAAGAATTCTGCCCTGACGGTAAATCCCAGCGGATCCTAAGATTAGATATGTTGGTTTAAATGTTCGTCATAATTTAAAGTTTTATGCAATTGAAGCAAATAATTTCTGATGATTCCTGTAATATTTATATCCTTTGGGCATCTAGAGTCGTGTAGTTAACTGAAATCATCTTTATTGGTTCATTGTTTCGATTATATGTGTGTATGGTATGTAATATATCAAATTATGCCTAAACCATGGTTTATTAAGGTTAAACATGTTGTTTTAATCTAATTGCTGACTCTGCAGAACTGATTAAACGATTTGTATACTAGATATAAAAACTAGAAATGTGTCCGGGGGACACGAATGCTCCGCTGAGAGTTAAGTCAAATTGGGGCCATAACTCCTGTGAAAATGTATGGATTTTAACAGAAATCGAACTGTATTTTATTATTATACACCTTCATGTAAAATATGAAAGCAATCCATGAAATGTTTTCGCTCGGAAACCAAAAGTTGATCGGGGCGGGTAGGACTGGGTCAAATAGGCAAAATAAACATTGACGTTGATGATAGCAGCTTCAGGGTGTTTTTTTTCTCAGTATTTTGGGAACATGACCCATACCCTTGGGATTGGGAATTGCTGCAGTGTTTTGTTAAAATGGAGAAAATGTGTGACTCAAATTTACAATTTTTAAATGTACACACTCAATCACTGTCCATAATGGTAACTTTCAGTCATTACTTGTCTATTACAGTGAAAGATCTTTTGTTTCTGAGATTTAAGTAATTCTTTTATTTCTTTTTGAAAATTTCAATTGGTAATTTTTGTCTGTGAATTGGCAAAAAGATAATATTTTCAATTGGGAATATGACCCAATATCGGCTAGAAAATTAGCCCTGCTGAGTTGAGTGATTGATAGACTTCGTTATTGAGTCCAATTCTTAAGTTGATTTAATCGGATTGATTATTTCATTGCCCGTCATGCTTGTTTACGTACAGTTTAGTCCAGTGTTGTCATGTGACACTACCTCATTTACATATAGAGGATGTTACATCCAGCTAGTGATACCGTTGGTGTTCTCAATGATTTCTTAGATCGGGAGCCGGTTTAAACTATTTGAAAAACTGGATCAGTCCTTCGAAGAATAACTTTAATACACACACGAATATAATACATAAATGTATTGCAAGTGAAAGCGGATCTTAACTACTGAATACTTACATCTACAGAGATTAAGATCCATTTTCGATTACGGTTTTTAGTTCCACAACATTCGGTCGTCGAATACTTAGCTTTGTAAGACAATCTTTCGGTTGGGTCAATATCTGAGTCTGGAATATGCTCAAGTTTGTAATCTTCACCATCAATCATCAGGTTACTAGAAAATAAAGCGTACATAATCAACATATTTGTGTGTTTTTTCAGTACCACAACAGATGAAAGCGTGAATGTCTCTTGTCATTTTGGTTTATCGTTACACTAACAGCCTTGGACATTTATTGACTTTTCTCACTTTTAACGATGAAGAACTTTGGCGTAAACCTGGGATGAACCACTGACCTTCAGTGAGCTGGCTGGGTAGCTACCTCACATTTGAAATGTGGTCTCGACGAGGCTTCGAACTCACAGCGTCAAGGGGCCAGTGATTACAGGTTAGAGACTCTTACCACAAGAGTTAGCCATTTATAGGTTTTAACCAGTCAGGACTGTGTAGGATATCTGATAATAAATGTGTTTGGTAATGTTTGAACTGTTGTTTTTTTTCTATAAAATTGTGATTCAATAAATAATGGATAACATTGAACTAAACATTTGGTTGGATTCAATCAAGTATTGATGTTAAAGTTTATTTAAATCAACGTAAAATTGAAAAGATATTTGTGTTTGACGCATACATTATACGAGGGTATATGAAAGGATGCTTACAATTTTATTCACAACTAGTCAAATACATGTACATGTACAATGATCTTCATCAAATGTTACTAAGATCTTTAAAGGCATGTGAGAAAATAAGTTTATGAAATCTAGGTTTATATGAACATGAATGTCAAATGACGATCCTCGACCATGTAAGAATCGTTTTTCAGAATGACGTAATCATTGCTCCCTTATAAGTCTCATTGTCAACATTTTTACACCAAGTTTATTAACAATTAGAAACTTGTATAATTTGCGACCATGATCGAAAACAGGCAAGAATTTTGCAAAATGTAGAAAATATAATATTCGTAAAATTCACAAAACAAATTAGATTTTAACACTAACGAGAAATTTTTTTGTCAGCCTATTCATTTCAATCTATAATTGAAACCTTTTATAACTTGCAAAAAATAGACCGATAACAATACTTTAAACGCAGAAATTCAATAGGCTACGCACAAATATAATTATACATTTGTATGTATAATGTTAAACCTTTACATTGTAATTTTAGCAAGATATTATGATATAAACTAGTAAATAGTACATAATCAAGCCTGTATCACTATTGGTTATTATAACTAATCGTACTAGTAAAGATTAAATAATAACCTTGAAATTTAGATCATGTGGTTATAAACTTGTCAAAAATATTGAAACAAGAACTTGTGGAGTGACATAATTTTAAAATTAATTGCTACATACTTGATGTGAACTCCTGGTTTTGTGGTAAATCTAAGTTCATAGTCTGCATTCATGTTAAGCTTCAAAGTTTGGGCTTGTCCAAATCTATGTCCATCTTGTTTATAGTAAACTGGCTGACCCGTATCCACACACACCATCGCGAACTTCACAGTAAATTTGACTGTCATTTTAGTTTAATTTGATATGATTCCTTTGTTGATAACATTTTGAGCTACATTTTCACGTTCATTTTTTAAACACCTCGTAATTTAATCGGCAATTTCCGTAACTACTCGTAATTTTCCGTTACCTCCGTAAAATTTGCCCCTTCGTGTTTATGACTGACTGTCAGTGTACGTGAACAGGTAATTTGATTGAATTTAAATCACATAATTAACCAACGAATCTTTAAAACAAAGTGTATTATCATAAACAACATGCAGACCTAAACTCGAATACATCAAATTAAATACACTTAATGTTGAGTGTTGGTATTTGTGTGTGGGTTATACATTCACTGCTCATCGAACTTTTATTACAGCTGCCAATTCACTTCACAATAAGTCCATGTACCTTACTATGTAAGAGACTAAGGTTGTTGACCTTAGACACTGTCCAAAAGTAATTAATGGCTGTATCACTGGCGGCACGTTATCCCGTACCATGAGCTCGCATACACGAACATACAAGTGCGTTAATTATTCCTTGATAACACATTTAATTAAGTCCTTGACATGTACATGTATATATGCTGTATATGCATTACATATACGTACAGAGTTTTTTGTGTCCCGTCACGCTTATTTTCACAAAGTATGAATTACAAATTAAGCAGAATATGTTCCGCTGACATCTGAAAAAAGCCGCAGTCTACACTTACACCGTCGTCTGATGTTCTTGTACGAATGTTACTTGCAACAATTCTAACTTACTGCATTTCATTAACAATTAATTCATGCACACACATATGCCGTACCACTTAGCAAATTAAAAACGAGAACATTCGCCCTTGAAAGTTATGTCTGAATACAATAGCTTTAGAATATTTAGATACTTTTACCAAAATCGGTATCAGGTTACGAAAATGAATATAAAAGCTTAATTCAAGTCCTGCTCTATGTTAAGAAATGCTACCTGTATAACATTGTGAACCAGTTCGTATATAAAATCATAATTTACCGATCCATACAATGTATAACTTTTATCTTTGTAATCCAAGATATACAATCGTATATAATTTACGATCTTGTATTTCCATCATTTGTCTATGTAATATTTCACTACATAGATTAATACGCTGTGTGTGTACAATTCTGCTAGCATATGTACGTAAACTATAAACAGTTGGCAACTGGAAGTAGAATGCAGCATCCATTGATAAAAGAAATTACCTATACGCGAATATATCTCGCAATATTACTGTATAAACATTTGAACGGAAGACAACTCTGTAATGATTCAATTTTGACCTTCGAATATGCGTCGCAGTTAACTCCCTTTAAACTGAACTGTGGAGATGGAATTGAATGCGTGATTAATGAAGATCCCGTTCCATGTTGCAATGTTAACTGGTTCCGTTGACTCATGTGGTGCACTGCGACATGGAGCGGGCACCAGTTTAGTAGCAGTGCAGTCATTATAGTCAACGGGAACCTGTTTATAAATAAATAAGTTTTATCGATCAAAATGTATGACACCGTTTACGTAATCAGTTAGCTACTTGTCAGTGGGGTGCCGGGGAGGCTTAGCCCCCAATATGTTCGGCTGTAAGGGACTATATCCCCCTCCCCAACCTAAAATGCCTTCCACGGGCCAGTATTGTAAAAAATATAATGAAATAAATACTAAATATTCAGTATAAATATAAGTAGATATAGCATAACAAGACATTGTCTGACTGCTCGACAGAAAATTAAGTGGGGTAGCTTCACTACTAGCTTGGCAACAGCTTTTGGAAAGAATGTGGTTAGTAGGCCTACTTAATTGTTAATGCCTAAAGGAGGTTAGGATAACTGCTTGCCACGATATAACTGAAATGATGCTTAAATATCGTTAAATCTGATGAAATAAATAGAGGAATAATAAAATAACTAAAGAAGATACACTTACTTACTTAGGCCTTTAATTACACCCTATCAAGGCCGCCTACACTAGATGTCCATCGTCTCTGGTCCTGAATATCCGCTATACTTCTCCTCAGCTGTAACATCCTTGCCATAAGGTCACACCACCAGGCCTTCTAAGGCCTTCCTCTCTTCCTCTTGCCCTGTGAATTCCACGTTAGGGCCTGTCTTGTAATGCTGGATGACGGTTTCCGGAGCATGTGACTAATTCAACCCCATCGTCTATTCCTAATTTCCATTTCAATAGGTCCTTGCTTGGTTTGTTGCCATAGGTCCCTATTATTGATGGTTTCTGGTCAGTGGATCCTGAGGATTCGTTGGAGGCAGTTGTTAGTGAAGGTTTGGACCTTTCTTGTGGTTGTCTTTGCTGTCCTCCATGTTTCCGCTCCATACAGTAGCAATCATTTAACATTTGCGTTGAAGATCCATGACACTCCAGATGATCTGGATTTGGAGGAAGACTACTCTCGCCTTGTATCCTTGCTTAGACATCCGCATCTGTGCCACCTAGCTTCACAATGCTACCCAGTTATGTGAAGGTGTCAACTTCCTCCTGATTATTTCCTCCAAGTGTAATTGGGCTGTTGTTGGCAGTATTGATCTTGAGGAGCTTGATCCTGTCTGTATGTATCCTCCGCCTGTGCTGAAATGGTTTCTAGCTCTAAGGTTTTGTCTTGCAATTGTTGGTGTTGGTGCGATAGGAGTGCCACGTCCACCATAAAGTTGAAGTCATCAAATTGTGTCCACACTGATTATTGGATTCCGTTCCTTCTCTGAGTGGTGGTTGTCTCAATAACCCAATTATTTGCTAAGTTTGTCCGTAAATCACCCTGCAGGACATTCCTTCATAGGAGGCTTTGATGAGACCGGTTATCTTGCTTGGGACTCCATAATGTCGAAGAAGGTGCCCTATCCACACTGTCAAATGCCTTTTCATAATCCACAAAATTAGTATACATGTACTGAGGAATTCCACTCGATTGTTCGATTATTATACGCAATTAGGCCTGTGCGTAACCGGTTACTCTGCCTGCCTGATTGTTCCTTAGATGAGGATCCACTGCATCCTTCAACTTGTCCAATAAAATCATATTGAATAAATTTACTGGTGCTGAGAGTTGTCTGATTCCTATGTAGTTGGCGCAATTGCAGGTCTCCTTTCTTGGGAAGCTTGACAAAGTACACTTCCTTCCAATCCTCTGGAATCCCCCCCCCTCCCCCTTCCTAGATCCTTCTTAATAGAGGGTATAGCATTGTTTACTGATGCGTTTACGCCTCTGCTGAAATTCCATGCGGTCCTGCTGCCTTACTACTTTTCAGCTGTTTTATTTCTTTCCTGATTCCTGCTCTTGTTGGTGGTACACAGTTGATGGGCAGGTCTAAGCTTCCGCAAGTGGATTCTGTGGGATTGGCCTTTCCCGAAAAGTTTCTTGGTAATACCATATAGCTTCGTTGTGTTCCTGCCAGCTGCTGCTACTTCCGCTTCCACTGCACGGTCATCAATGAGGCTACTTTTGTCCGCTTTGGGGATACTCTAGACCCCCTTGTTTGCCTTTGAGAATTTCGCTTGTGTCCTTGCCTTTGCTGCTCTTGTGATGCTGTTATTAAACTGCTACTTTCCTCTCATTCCTCTCCTGGAGTTTTCGTGGTGATATAGCTGAAATCTATTCCTTTTGCTTAGATATTGTAATATTGGTACCTAGCACCTCTCCTTTCCACTGGTCTTCTATGTTTATGTCCTCCTACAGCAGTTCTTGTAGCACGTGGAACCTGTTGGTGAGGCTTAGTTAATATTCCTCCTGTGTCTGGGTGTCTCTCAGAAGCACATTGTATCTTTTCTTATTGTTGTACATACTCTCCCTCCAAATTCTCTACAGCTTACGTTTTAGTTTGACATCATCACTTTGAATAGCTTTTGATTCCAACTTACCTGGGGCTTTTTAATTGAGGAGTATGATCTATTGTTTTCCCTCAATTTCCAACAAAAGAGTTTCAAAGAAAAGTCTATCATCTATGTTAAAAATAATGTCTTTGTCAGTTATTTGTCCAAATGGTAGATTAGTTTTTTTATTTCAAAACTGATATTGATTGCTTACATCTATCATTATAGTGTTTATTTCATTTGCATATTGCAGATCTTTATGTGAAGAATATTTAAATTTCCAAAATGAGTAACCTTTCTTAAATCTTAAAAGGTCTAATTCTAATATCACCAATGAATGGTAGTGCCCCTATTGTAATATAGATAATTCTATTTACTTGAACGATGAATGTAAACACTTAGATAAACCAAATTACCCTTAGCAGATTTGTAGTAATATATTATGTTAATTTTCTTTTCTCTTAAGTACTTGAAAACATCTTTAAATTCTTCCAAACCTTGCACATTCATGGATGCTAAACTTATGTTCTTGGTCATAATTATAAAAGAAAACCTCGATATTCACTAGTTCTGGCCACCATACCGACACAGCACAGGTACAGCAATTTAATTTTCTGCTCTTAAATCTGTAAAATAGTTTAAGACGTAGAACTTTGCAAAACATACTTATGTAAATTAAGCAATTATTATTATAATTACCCATCATACATCTTAACCCACTTCAGTAGATGCTCATTAAAACGATGAGGAGGACATCGAAGAAGTTGCAGTTAACGTATTGAATCCGTCTTGTGATACTGTAACACTACATGCTCTCAATTTAAACAGAACATATACTTTATTACATGACTAAGTCTTAAGCCGTGGCTCATCATCATTTGCATATACATACGTGCGACATGGGAGTAAACATACATAAGTAAGTGACAAAAAGCGATCGGTTTAAATTGATGCAGTAAAAATGGAGAATGAAAAAAGTGGAAAACGACCAATTCATATGGCAGTCTTTCTGATGGTGATTGTCAGTATTGGGTTATTATTTACTACGATATATTTTGCTGTATCGAAAATGGATTGCAAAGGTACGTACATGCATCCTATACATTTTTTGCTTTATAAAAATCTTTTGTTTTTGGTATTGCCTGTTTGCCGTGCCATTTCTTTTAAAGAAATGAGAATTAGTCTGGAATAGCGTACTATATTTTCAATTTACACGGAGTACCGCTCGAAATTGAATCCTGAAACGTTGATCAAATTCTTATTTCAAATCAATGTTGATGTACCTTGATTATAAAAGAATTACATGTACGACCATTTAATCGGGCTATTTCTTTGTCATTGATTTATACCAAAAAGGACGTATTATGGTTTTTATATACGCCATATGTACATGTGTATTTGTATGAGTCAACTTCATTTTATTAAATGCATTACGAATTTTTACATTAAATTAATTATGCTGTTTTATATTACTAAAAAACAGAATTAAGTTTTAGATGACTCGACTGGCACTGTCACACTTAGTGGTGGTAGAGGCATGTCTAGGCCTTGCACGGCTATTTCCTTGTAGATTGTCTAGGGTCTCCATCATATCGGATTCTTTTGGTAGCAAGTGCACATGATTCCGTTTCCATATGCAACGGTAACTTTAAGTCCAACTCAAAAGGCGATCGGTCAATATTGCGTCTCCCTAAGCGATGGTGACTTGAAAGGCGACCGATCTTGCGTTTCCATATGCGATCGTGACTTGAATAGAGACTTGAAAGGCGATAGAAGTCTTGTTGTGTGTGTCAATCACTGCACTGGTCCGTTTGTTTCTGACATGACGCCAGCTAAACCGCACATAAGCCAAATTCATCTCATGCTTTCTCACCATTATCTGTGATATATATTAAAAAGCATAAGATACTAGTAACACAATTGTGTTAAGTGAACTATCCGCAATATGTTTAAAATAAGAATACAAAGTGCCGAAATGTTTGAGACGGAACGGTAAGACTTTGTATTTGTAATATAGCTTTCAACGTGACATCTTCAAATACATGTATATCATGTCATATGAATCATACAATGATGTATATCATTTTCATTAACATACCAGATTAGTGTTAGATATGTGTTTTAACACGTGTACATAGTTTTGACCGCCATTGTGAGATTCTGGTGCATGGCTTGGCTAATATTTCTATAACTGTTAAAAATATAAATACGAAGGATGTTTTGAAAGTTCAGAGACTTTGTCCGTATTCCATGGCATAATGATAAACATTGAACATATTTTAATATAATTGTTTATTGATTTGAAAATGTCAAAGGTACATTTTATGGTAAGTTTATTTCTTTAGCAACTGCACGCAGCATACCCGGAGCAGTCAAAATTTAGTTTTAGACATTCTTGAAGAAACAAATTGGCAACGAGAAAAATAAGAAGAATGCTTAATTCTGTTGATGTTTTGTAAATTAAAATCAATGAAGATATAGTTTTTCTTATTTATGTCGCACTGCAAGACGAAGATGCCATATACTGGCGATTGCAATAATACAAAAACAAAGATGGATAACAGCATTTTAAAACTAGACTGTAGTTACTTCTTACTAGTAAGTCAGTGAATCAACCAATATTGACCTTGAAATAGTAAATGCCTCCCCACGCAAAACTAAGACCCTTAGCCTCAGAGCCATGGTTTTGAATTTTCATAATATTAATCAACGTCTGTCTGAGCCTTAGTTCCACTTCTGATGTTCCTTGACTCTGTCCTTCCTCAAACCATCTCTTTGATGAAGAATTCGATCCAAGTGTTCTCCATTGGAAAGCTCCGACATACAGCTCCTATTGATGGGGAGAAAGTATAGTTAAGATTCAGATAAGGGACAGTCACCACTCCAACAGAAAGAAACACATCGAGATAAAATCACAGATAATATATACAAACTGATTTAGTTTGGAACGAAATAAAAGTAAAACAAGCCTAATGCTCTTCCAGGAATCAAAATAGAGGCATGAAAACACGGAGAACTTTAACTGCCATCACAAAGAACAGTCAAAACAATTGGGAATTTAAAATATGATTGATCGTAAACTTTAAACAAGTAGGTCCACATCAAAATAACTCTCCTTCGATGTGCGAAAGGTAACATCCATTAAAGAGAACGTTTTGGTAACCATAGAATAGAGCTTTAGGAAAACATACATGTCTTAAAAAAGCTTTTTTTTTGCTCCAGATTATAATATTTTAGCAGTTTCAGAAAGCACAGTTAATATAGACACAGTTAGTAGACTTATTGATGGCAGGAGTCCCTTCAGTCGGAACTCCTCGGCGTTTGTCTGAAGAAAAGTGCCTCGTTTATAATGAGCAGGTCGCCATTTTGTTGTCGTTGTTCATGGGCTACTTTCCATCATGGCTGAACCTTGGGATCCAACGATGGAAACAACCTGTTTCTCTTTCAATGGGAACTTGATGCCAATTTTATCAATCGCGAACGATAAACACGTTTAAAAGTATGTAATTCTGGGAATACCAAAATTTGTAACCCTACACTTGTGTACGGGACGTATTTCTCAATCACGGAAATGCCCGAGTAGTAACGATTGGAGTTTCTTATCTCTGGTGTTACATTTTATTACTAGAGCTACACCAGCAATGCAGGACAAGAAGGATGAGCTATTTTAAATCAAGCAAGAAAATAAAAACTACATGTATTAACTTACGTGCTTAACTGACACAATCCTCAAGTACTCGAATGACTTTCATGCTTTGCTCCTGTCCAGTTCATGGCAGTTGTATCAAATCGCTGAGTTGTTAATCAATATATTTCATGATACATTTTGTCATAATTTTGGACGACTCTCCACCAATGACAGTGTTGGTTGACCTGGAAACAGTTAACATGGAACTTTGGAGGTAAAACTATCTAAATACGGGTATTTAATATTCGAGGATGGTTGGAAGTTTATTGAAACACGATATCAAAAAAGAATATTGAGTTAACATTATAAAAGGCCGTATGAACCGTGGTGTCTACATGTATCTTGAACATAAAGTAGTGTATGAATAAATACAAAGTTCTTCTGTCATACATAAACTATGTCAATACAAAATGTATTTTAAAAAATAAGGATGGTCGAAAACTGGGGTTTTGTTAGCTCTGCATGATCTTATCACCCAAAAAGATTACCGATAAGAATAGGTGAAGGTCACACCCAAGCATTCTTGTACCATGTGCGCAGCTTTTGACAGCTACTTTAAAGCTGTCCCAATGAGTTTTTATATTCGACTTTGCTTCCTTTTTCTTACTAATGATGGGGGTGATATGCATGTAATAACTAATCAAATATAATTAGGTTCTGATATGACCAACAACTATCACATAATAATCTAGTGAATGTCGGTAAATTATCTTTTTGTTCTAAAAAGCGATGTTGGTTATATTTTAATACATGTAATGTATGTTAAAATAACAAATATCTATTTCTATTAAAATGATAATTTCATTAGCATCTTTACATTTATTTATAATTTTCACAAAAAAATTAAAAAATCAAATACATGTAGCAAAGTATTATATAAACATCAGATTATAAGTTAACGTATGTTAAACCAATGTGCATGTATAGTTGTATCGTGTGTTATCTTGCATTAACCTGTACCGCTTGCACCAGTAATGACATAAAGTTACACACTGTGACATAAAAATACACTCAATTTATGTTACGCTCAAAACGACTTCAACTTAAAGCTATCGTTAAAAATTTATACGGTAAAAATGGCGAATAAAAAAGGTGGAAAACGACCAATTTGTTTAGCAATCTTTTTTATGGTGATTATCATAATTGTGTTGGTATGTCTTACCATATATTTTGCTACGTCTGAAAAGAATTGCAAAGGTAAGCATCTTCATCCTGTACATTTTTTTTCTTTTTTAACTTTTTGTTTTGCTTTGCTTTGGTTGTGCTTTTAAAAAAAATGAGATTGCTTCCCGAATAGTGCAAATAAAGATAAAGTTATGTTGACTGTTTTGTATGTTTGGATACAATCGCACGTGTGCGACATCTTTGTTGGTTTATTTACTGTATTGATTTTGTTGTTTTTTGTTGCTTTTTGGTCATAAGGAATACCTTTAAAATGCACAAAGAAACATCACATTAATGTAACGTAATATATAAACCAAGAGTGTACATGTATATAAATAATCTTGTGTATAAAAACTGTTGATGTGCATTTTAGGATTACATATAATATGTATCTTTGAATCTATATAGATATTTTATTCAGAAGAAATACTGACAGCATTAGCAAAGTATAAATTACTACACAATGTCAAATAATACAGAGAGTCAAACCATTGGAAACGGCTATATAAGAATACATGCTCATGGCCAAACAGAATACATATATTTGTCTATTTTCTCATCATAATACATGCTGATTAAAGACGATTATTAGTTGTAATAAATCTGCTGATTTTACATTCAGTGTGTGTAATGGTAATCACTTTTGAAGGTTACCAAACTTTATGTGGATATCATGAAGCATTTTTAATTATAACTATCAGCTTGCCCCAAAAATTTCAATGTATGCTGTCTCTGTTTTTAAGTTTTTCTGCCTTTTTGAATGAATAAAGAGTAAGTTGATAGGAAAGTTTTCTATTTTAAATTGATTATTAATATTATAGTGTTTAAATCGAGAAAGTCGACAAAACAGGAAGTTACGGCAAATGGACCGACTGTGATTCTACGGTCCAAATTTCAAAATCACAATGGGTGACCTATGCTGAAAGTTACATAGGCTAAGTAGAAATATTTTGAGTATATCTGATAGAAATACCATATTGCATGCATATGTTACACGTCTACATATATATGTACGCGTATATATAGTTTCATAGCTCCTTTTGTGTTGTGCTATACTGTATGTTTCTCTTAAGTTTCAATGTTTATGTTTGAAAGGTTACCAGATTCATGCAAATGGTAACCAAAGGGACAGGCTCACATAGAGCCAAAAAGTCTTTCCAAAATTCCGTTAGATGTTAACTATTCGCTGTATTTGAAGACGACATGTTTTAAAGCTCTAGTTTTAAAAGTATTCTGCTTAAAGGTGAACAAAATCTTTTTTTATCTATTGATTGGATGAAATGGGGCCTGTTTTGATGTATATGTAATGTTTTAAAGTAAGTTGGAGCGAATATGAACAATGAAATTACAGTGACGGAATAGGCAATGGTTGACATGAAATATATACATATATGTTCAGATTTGCGCAATTGCTGTATTAAACAAATACGTGGTGATATATAGGCTAACATTTCCCTATTCTATTCATAAAAGTTAACAACAATAGATGAAATATAAGTGAAGTATATAAAAAGTCTATTTTTGCCACTGTTTTATTATCTAGATGGTTATTTAGGTGATGATACAGAAACAATAGTGGAGAAGGTGAATAAACATGTAGTGTTTTTGGTTTAGTTGGAAAACAATTATTTGGTAACAAAATATTTCATTGACGTATTATATATGATAAGATACAGTGTATAAAATGATTCTTAAGACAGACATTAGAAAAGTTTTAAATAAACGTATATGAGCAATGTTTAAGTGTATATTTCACACATGACAGAGCATTATGTATGTGTACATTTTTATTTTACGGTTATTTTATACATAGTGGTGTAAATACTAATGCAATGCAACGTACGCTTTTAATAGATCGACAAGCATATGGAATTAAACTTAACTCATCTATAAATCACAGATGCATTTAGACATTTTACAAAACGCAAGTGTATAAATCAATAAATAGTGCGAATACTACATTAAAGATTTGCTAATGTCAAAGCTTTAAACAAGAAAAGATGCTTAATTTTTTTCTTTCATTTTAATTTCTACATTCAAAAAGTTGCTTCAGTTTAAACATACCGGGGCGGATTCAAAAATGACTTTCAATATAATACTGTTAATCGTAAATTTTATATGCCTGTATTTGTATACATTGTAAATTCTAAAATAAAATTATATTCATCTTCAATTGCATTACAGGTAAACTATTTCCTGTCTTCACGACAGCTTCCATGGCAACCGTATCAACATTTCTAATATTTTCTCAGTTTTTACCAGCCAATACCATTTATTTCTTAACAAAAAAACAAGACCCTTTTTGTTGGAATATAGAGCATTTAAGTTGATTGTTGGAAAGTGCAGAGACATAAGTTATGTTGTAAGTAATGATACGTAATGAGTTTACATTCTTGTAGAATTGAATAGATCAGTCCTTCAAAGAATCGAACTGAAAAATAATGAAACTTTTTATAATGGTAGTTCAAGTAATAAAAATAAAATAAAAATGGTGTACGGTTGAATTATGCCCCATCTATGTACGGTAGAACCTGAAACACTACATTGGTGTATAATATCCGTTACCCTAAACATGAAAGTGTATACTTCATCCTACGTGAGACACGTGGTTGTCAAAATAGGTGAATCGTACCATATACTGATTCATGTCACACACTGTAATTGAACAAGGCAAATAGATTACTGTGTCGTGGCACAATTTTATACTGTTTCCTTTGAAAGCCATCTAACATAAGCGACACTATGCCCAAAATAATTGTGGACGCTCCACCTTCGAATGGAATTCGTGAAACATTATTTTTTCTTGAATTTTTCTTGCACATCTGATGAATAGTTCATGAAGTATTGATGATTATTTTACGGGGGGGGGGGGGGGGGGGTCAAGCCTAATTTGTATCAGCAGATTATTATTGAATGATCTTTACGAATAACTTTTAATATTTATTTCATCGACTGCAGATTGTGTAATTCTCCAACGCACTCTCGCATATGTGATCGCATATTTTGGTGTCGTAAAAAACAAACGTAGCTTGACGTAAGTGGTATGCAACACATAATTGTTCATGTACATATTGTCGAAATTCCTATAAAAATAATAACTTGACTTCCTTACGATGTACATAAGATTAATAATCATGAGTTACAATGCATGGGACATTTGAATTATAAATTGTAAGTAATGATGATATTGTTGAATTGGTTTGTATTAGTTATATTATGTTCATCAAATAATTTTCACTATATAAAACTGAAATTTGTCAAAATGATGTATTAAGTTCCATTTGATTCTAACCCGGGCTCTAATTTACGCACCATGCGGAGGAGTGGGTTGCTTTGATTCAGAATAACAAAATGACGTTAACACTGGCAGAGAACACACCACGACCGTGTTCCAGTGGTTAGTGCGCTCGTTTGTAACCAGGGGGTCCGGGTTCGATTCCCGGTCGCGGCAAGTCGTACATAACCTTCCATAAAAAATAGATTTTCCTCCACACGTCGAGAAGTTACTTGGTTCCTTGCGGAGATCCGAGATACTTTGGATTTTGCTGTCAGAAGCTTTGAAGTCGCCGTCAAAACAGGATTGGTCAAATAACTGTTATGCTATGTTCCCACTATCACGATTTGCATCATGACCGAAATCGTGGTCTTAATCGTGGACCAATCGTGTTAGTTCTATCAAATCATGAGGTTAATCCTTGAATTTTTTAACGGTTCAAACTGTCTACGATTAAGTAGATCAAATCAATCGGGATCATCGTATCCGATCGAATTGGATCGTTACAAAACGCGGCAGATCGTATTCCATCGGGTCAAATCGTATCGTAGCGCTATACAAATCGTATCTTCCACGGATCAATCGTTTGGTTTGTGGCAGATCGCACGACAGTGACAGGAACCTACCATTAACACGATCGTGTTTTCAGACCTAACATTCAAAATAGATATAACATCTGAAATTAAACGGCAAAACTCCGTGCGAACCATAGAGCGGAACTACGTATGTATTTATATAATCGTTGAAAACAGCTACACGCTTTCAAGAACACCGCGCTGGTAAGTGTCCGATTAAAAATCAGTCAGGGGAGGTAACGGTGCTTGATGTTTTAAATGTGGTTTTACAAACCACACAGGTTTATTGGTTTTCAATAACAAAATAAAAGATATACTTGGTTGAACTCGCTATGCAATACAACACTTTAAGTATTGAACACGTCAAAAGTAAACATTTTGAGCGCATTATCTATGCATTCGTGTATCGTTATAGATAGGTAGTGTAACAGTCTGGCCTGCATTGTAAGGTAGTTTTTATTATCAGTATAGGCCGCGAATAATCTACGTACGTCAAATTTAGATACGCAAACATGCGACACGTTTATAGTACTGATAACTATAGCTATCTTAAGAGTGTATGACTATATTTGATATCTAACTGATTTCTGTGGGGATTTTATGCATTCAGGATTTCATTTTAGAGGACGTGCCCAAGATGCCTGTCACAAAGGAAGCTTACGGAACGACCGAATCCGGTGATGCAATAAGCATGTAAGTGCACTTTAAATGTATCATTAGATGATATGTGTACACGTATGACTGGAGAGCACTTGCATGTTTTAATATACTTCTTTATCAAAGTTGATCTGGCTAAATGTTCATTTATGTTTAAGACTCTATTTTAAGAATAATATGCTTTCGGTAACAGCCCCTAAGCGTTAAGGTTGTTTCAACGCAGGATCTATTTTCGCAACGCTTAACCCTTATTTTTCAAGTACATGTAGTTCACGTTACACATGTACGTTTAATATAGAACATGTATACAATAACCTTCAATGTAAACGGTTACCGCTTTATTTTACAAACTGTGCTCTAATTAGTACCGTGTATATAGCCTATAAAAATGCATTTATCCGTGACTGTAGCATTTAGCGTAGATAGATATATAGTACTGTTTGCCGCTTAAGAACCCTTATTTTCTACTTAACTACAAATTAAACAACATTACACATACGTAAGTATGATCAATATTACATGCTTGTGTTATGCAGGAGAGAGGAATTACAAATATGCAGTGTATTGATTCATAGGCAACTCGTCCGAGCTTGTTTGGGATATCATGATTAATGAACAACTAGCCCGGGTTCATGATTTATTCAAAGCCCTTTCTGGCTCGACCCTGAAGATATATAGTAACGGTGATTCATGTACGACTTTGGGTCACTTAAACCAAAATAATTGCTTAATATCAGCTTTATAAAATCTGTGAACGAAATCAAACAATAGCTAGATATAACGCAACCATGGCCGAGTGGATATAGGGTGTACGCATTCGAAATGCGAGATCGAATTTCGAACCCCAGTGGTGACTGGGTTAGAACTGATGAGGTATGTTGGTGAGCCGCCAGCTAGTTTAATAATGGTTACCGTAGGTAAATCTCTGCCAGCCGTTCGGCAAAAGCGAAGGGATTCGGGAGGTAATGTGCGAAAAATGATATATGCGTCTCATTAGTCAACTTGGCTGGCCCCTTTCAATAGTGGTGACACTAAAATAAACACAACCTGTACAATATACATATACGAATTTAAATATTTTCCTTATAGATTTACGTTACAAAATGGCCAGACGGAAGTTAAAGTACTAGACTACGGTGCAATCATAACAAGTATACGTGTACCGGATAAGGATGGCAATGTTGATGATGTTAACCTAGGATTTGATGCATTTACAGGTGATTATTATTATAATAACTCGCTAGGTCCGAAGAACCTGTCATAGTAGCTTTATCAATTCGACTTTCCGGATGACCGATTTCATAAAATGCTTTCACGAGGGCAATCTTATCGAGTGAACAGGGTCAAATAAAAACATTACCTCGCCGTCACAAACAGTCGAGCTATTGACCAACTTAAAATTGATGAAATTATGTGGACAGTCAACACTTCGTTTAACAGTTACAAGTTTTCGGCCAAGTTTGGAAGGTATCGTTCGTTCGGGGCTGTGGTTAAATTTCATTCAACCTTTATTTTTGACTTCGATAGTAAGTTAATGGCAGTACTGATTCATTTTACCCCAGAGGGTGTCAGATTGTTTCTTCATCAATATGCAAACCAAATCGTTTGATTGCATAAATCTACGTGTTGGCGATATGATCGAGGTATATACGTTGGGCAACAAATACGATGGCACAAATAAATTAAATTTAAAATTGTGTCGACAAAGGCGACTCAATTAATGAAGGACTGATTAGAAATTTGACATTTTAATGATTTCACTTTTGAAATTATATACATACTTTAACAATGGTGTTATATAACTTGCATAACACATAACTTGTTGATCAATTATCACGCTAATAGCGGAATATGTAATCCCGCAATGATATATAAACAATCGCTGACTGATGATGTTGGCTCCATCACATTTCCGAGGGCTCTTACACATTGCCGATGGCGCCAGCACGTTGTCGATAGCTCAATCACATTTGCAAAAATGTCAGTATTTCGATTTAAAGCGAGCTTTGTGAACTAGCATCCGGGAGAAATATCACTTCAGATGTGTCTCCTCGTGAAAGAAAGTACAAATTTACATGAGTTGATAATTTCTATGAGTTCTAGCGACGTTATTTTGGAGTATTTCTTGTCGAAATAGCATGTATAATGACGAGAAAAATATTCTAGGTGGCATAGCATTCTTCGACTTTTGACAAACAAGCATGTGCTTTAAAAACGGATGTTTTTACAAAATGTTCTTACCTGTTTAAACCTGGAATTGATCGATGGCTCTATAACGGAAGCAGTGTCGATGGATCAAATTTAACAGATAAAAAAATGTGACCGAGCCAGCGTTTAATTAGTAGGGGTATGTATATAGATTAATTGTAACTACATTGATCAAGAAATGGCTGGAATGCTAAAATATATTACAACATTTATTTTATTAAGGGGGTTATGACAAGAATCCACCCTATTTAGGGGCCATGGTTGGTCGTTATGCTAATCGTATTGCTAAAGGTCACTTCACTCTGGATGGGGTCACATACAATCTTACAGTAAACAATGGACCCAATGCCTTACATGGTGGCACCAAAGGATTCGACAAGGTAAGAAAATATAATATCATTTCCTGATGTTATTTTTTACAATTTTGTCATTTTGCTGTAAGAGCACGCTCGCTTTAAATAAATGTTTCTGAGATGCATTTTATCTCTTCGACATCAGTTTATGCAAATACAACATGTATTATTTTAGTTATGCATTTCTGCGTTGATACGAAGATTGCAGATTTGACTTGTGTACATTGCAGCGATTGTGGACTTCAAGTTTTAAAGATAACTCTCTAGTTTTGGAGTACACAAGCCTCGATGGTGAAGAGCACTACCCCGGCGAGGTCAAGGTCAAGGTCACATATACATTGACGAGTAGGAATGAATTGATACTTGATTATCACGCAACTACCAACAAAAAAACAGTGATCAACTTGACAAACCACGCATATTTTAATCTTGCAGGCCATGTAAGTTGATCCTTCATATAATCAAAGTACTGAAAAAGTACCCTTTGAGACATGCACTGAAACATGGAACGGGAACTAGTTTAAGGCGGATGTAGAAAAACGTAGTACTTTGGTCCGCATAGCCGAGACATTGACGGTTATGGAAAGCTGAACTACCGTTCATTGTCCAAAAAGGACGTTGTTCCTCGGCTTGAAAGAAAGTCAAATATATAACTAATGGATGCTATTACATAATCGCTGTTGCATGTAATTATATAATGTTATTTGCGGCTTGGACTGTAAGATTAATATTCAGATAAATTACAATTGGCAAAGGTCAAGTTAACTTTACAATTTGTTCATTCAGATTTTATTCCCATACATACGAAGTTGAACAGAGTAATACTGATTCATATGATAAAATTAAACACACTCGTTTCAGTGAGAAGTGGTATCAGAAGCATTTGGCATCAAGCGTTTATTGGCTGCACACAAAGTTTTACAAATATTCTGGCGACTGTTGAATCTTCAGAATGTCCGAACTTGTTCAGTATTCTCCATTGCTAAACAACTGTTTTGGTGATCATGTAAATGATCTAGGGATAACTTATATTTAAGCTCTAGAGACACTCCTAACTCACAGTCCGCGTTAACATTACTCAAAATTGTTCAGCGGCCTTTATAAATACATACGCCGACTTTTATACTAACACATTATATGCTATAATAATTTCTTGCTTGGTTACTTTTAAAATGTCTATTACAGGCGGCAGGAAACCTCAATGGTCACATGGTGAAACTTGCAGCTGCTAATTACACGCCAGTTGATGATACATCCATTCCATTAGGTTTGTTTGAATAAAGAAGTTTGCTTAAATTTTGATTTAAGTTTTGGATAATAATAGTAGATTCTGTTACCGCAATATCAAGACAAAATATGGACAAAGGCTATTGTGATATTGAGGTGAAGTGGTAGGCATACAGTAGAAAACTGATCCGCAAATAAGTTATCCCCCCTTTCGGTCGGTCCGCAACCAAACCTTGTCCGGCAAATATCCAGATAACGATCAGGCGTAAGCTCCTCAGATTTGATTTGAATGTCGGTCATCACATACAGATGACCTCTATTGATTTTTAGGTCAGTACGTCAAAGGTCACAGTCACAATGACCTTCAGCACGAAAGCCTTGTCTGACAAATAAGATCCTCAGACTTGACTGTGAGGTTGGTCATCACACATAGATGACTCTATTGATTTTAAGATCAATAGCTAAAAGGACAATTAAAGTCTTGCTATCCAGTTGGCCTTAAGGGGGCATCCGTGTTTCACAATATATTGAGGCATGACTATAGGTGAGCTTTTGCTGTAAGATGTTATCTTTTTAGATGGTGTAAACTCTTTTTTGACGATATGGTATCTTTGTGTGACTAAATGTATACCAGTCAGATGATCAATTTTATTAGCTCGGCTCGAGTTATTATTATCAAGTGCTGCTCCGTCTGTGTCTGCGCAAAAACTTTAATGTAGCACATAACTCAGAAACTATAGGAGGTAGCAACATGAAACTTCATAAGTGGATAGATCTCACTGAGGAACGAACAGACAAGCGTTGGCACCACTTGCGGCGCTCTTGTTGTTCCTGGCAGCAGTAGTAACTTTCTATTGTATCCATTTTCTCTACAATCTTTCTTATTATTTTTAGGGTCGATTGATTCAGTAAAAGGTACCAAGTTTGATCTGACATCAACCACAAACCTTGTTCAAAGACTACCTGAAGTTCCTGGTGATATTGGCTTTGATCATAACTTTGTTTTAGGGGATGCTGGTTGGGACAAACATGCTGCTAGGTAGCATAACATAAGTATACATGTACAGTTGTTGTTTAAACGAGAACATGCTTAAGTTACTGCTTGAATAAAACAATAAATCTTGTCATTATTTTATTCATCAGCATGTTTTCTACAATAAAACAAATTAACAATGATAATGTTGTGTTTTCCACTGGTTTCAGTGAAATATTGGTAACTGTCTGTTATTTATTGGACAGATGTTGTTTAAACAAGAACATGCTTACTGCTTAAATAAAACAATACATCTTGTCATTACAGTCAACCTTAAGTTAGTGGCCACCTCCAAATAAAGGCCACCCTGTGAATAAAGACTGTTCTTTTAAAAACCATCATAGATTGTTTAGAGCAAAATGACCCCTGATTAAAGGTCACCTGTCAATAAAGGCCACATTTTGTCTTTCCCAAGGATGGCCTTTGTTCACAGGTTTTACTGTACTTTACAGAATGATACATACTCCAAGTGGGAGACAACTAGACATGTACACAACTGAACCTGGTGTTCAATTCTATACAGCTTTCTATCTGAACGAAACCAATGCTAAAGATGGAGCCACGTATGGCAAATGGGGAGCGTTCTGTCTTGAAGCACAACATTATCCAGACAGCCCAAATCAGGTACCAGTTCAGTGTGTCATCCTGAAATGAATTAACTTTAATTGTTTATATTGTCTGCCTTAAAAATTTGTCTAAAACAAGTCAAATAAAAACGTATCATCTCAATATAAAAGATAAATTGAAAATGTCGTTTTTTCAACATTTTTCCAATTATATACGGTGGCCGGTTCACCTAACAAAATTATTGTTCAATTACCATGGAAGGGTAATAGACCTGCCGCAACCGGTAACTGAACATGGATCTCCAGGTTACAATCCAGTGCACTAACAACATACTGGACCATGGCTGTGGTTGTATAGTATTTGTTTGTCGACAGACTGGCTTGTTTTGTGTCCATACATTATTATATAATTTTGCATTATTACCTAAAATTGTACATAACAGTTAATTTATAGTTGCATGTGTATTCAGACGTCTGTTAATTCATCATTAAAGCTGGTAACTCGTCAAATTATCCTGGCTGTTGGTCCGGCGTTTAAAAACCAGTGTGTATACTAGTATGTATTCATGTAATTTTTTTGAGGCCCCAACAAGGTAACCCCGTTTATTTCACCCCATAATTTGTATGAGGGGGTCATGGTCTTTCCACCTTCATACCTTACATTTAATTTCATGGTAAATATATACTATTATATGGTATAACTACTACTTGCACGTATTCATGTTTTTCATCTGTTTTTTTTTTCAGCCAACATTTCCAACCACGGTACTGAGTCCAGGAGAGACATATAGGCAAACAACAAAATATGTGTTTAGTGTTGTCGAGAGCTAACGTGCCAACTTTAGTACCTTATTGACATATTTAACAATATTATATCTGACTCTGGAACAAAACTTAACCCAGACAGAGTCAGAACTATCTTTACAACGATGATGGTAAATCCTACGATGATACAAGTATTACGTTCCATATTTATGTTTTTCTACTTGATGTGCATGTTGTGTTGTGAAGAGATTGGTAAAAAAATGCTAAAATCTATCACATTTTGTCATAAAATTGACCATATGTTTTGAGCTGTGACAGAAGACTCCACTAAAACAATTGGGTATACATAGTATTTGAGCATGTTACATTTATCTTATCAATATGTTTCAATCAGATAAAAATGTTCCGAATATCCACATCCCCTATTAAACTTAGTGAATTATTCTGAATAATTTCGTCATGGCTCAAAGCACATGTTAAAGCTATAACTTTGGCTGATCCAATCAGTATGTGTACCTGTATGTTAAGTTTGTATATAGTTGATGGTTTATGTTTGTTGAGGGGTACATATTGTTTGGTGCTCTTTTCTATTTCTTGTTGAGCTTTAATACAATTCTGAGGTCCTGGACTTGGGAAACTTGAACATCCAATTGTTTTATAGGTTGATAATTTTTAATATAATGTCGTTTCATTTGTTCAGTTGATCAATCAGAAAGCTGGACTGCCATCGCAAAACCAGAAATTGTTTTAATATTATGTTTGCTGCACAACTGCTGTGACCTGCTACATCATTATTATGTACAAAATGTAATACAATTATGTACTGTTGTTTCAACTATTTACGTTAACTATTTGATATATTTATTATATCATTTGAAAGGGGATTATAAAAATACCAAGTATTAAAACATGTGTGCACTTGTACTTTCTGTTCCTCTCCCCAGATGTGTCTAACATCCCCTGATGCTGGGCAACAGTTGCCTTAGGCAACAGCAAAATCCAAAAATATTTGTGGATGAGTTTTCCTTTCAAGGTATGTTAAGAAAACTTTTTTTTGAAAAATAATTGTGATCTACCAAGCCAATTGTTTTCGATCAAGTAACCTGAAGATGATTTTTTTCTATAATTTGTTTTATAGCCTCAACCTAATGGAATTCATTGTCAAATTTTAAGTCAGTTGTTCTTGAAAAGCTATCTGGTAAACAACTCAAAATGAGTCGCGTTCATTTTCCTATTAAATGCACAAATTTCCATAAAGTGTGTACAGTGAGATGAATTATACTAAAATTTATCAACAAGACCTACATTTTACATTCAATAGGCGAAGTGTTGAATGCCCTATATTTCAACAGTTTCATTGCAATGCTATGTATTAAGTCCGAGTTATCTGTGCTTTATGTTCATACAGAAAAACAAACATTTTGAAGTGAAACAAATACGGTACAACCTATACAGATTGGCCCTCTCTTGAGCAACAACCTCCCTTCAACAACAGCATGATTTTTCCCAACTGCATGTTATACATGTAACTATTAATTTAACCTCTCTAGAGCAACAACCTCTCAATAACAACATAATTGTGTGTGTTGCTTTGGAGAGGTTACACTGTAAATATAAAAACATCATCAATATTTATAAAATGATTTATTAAGTTATATATTGCATCAGTTACTTACATCATATCACTTGTTTTGACAATAGCTTCAGTTATAATGCTTAGCACACATACAATTAATTAACCCTGTAATTATCAGTATAAAGTACAGAACTAGGACGAGAAAGTAACAAACAATATGTATTAAATAGTACAACAATATGCATGCAGTGTACACAGGAAATAGAAAATTACACATTAGGCGTAAAAAAAAATGTTTGTTTCTGGGGTCCCAACATACCCTAATTTTTCCCCACGACCCAAGATTTTTTATTTGGCCTGAGGAACAGTAACACCCACTGTCAGACTTTCTTACCTCTACACACACTTTCAGGAATAAAAATGTCCCTACCACTCTATATCAGATAAGCCAGTAACCAGAAACAAACATATTTTTTAACGCTTTAGTCAAAATAGATTATTAAAGTCTAACATTAAAATGATCCGAGACTGTTCCGCTAAATGCGAGATTCCATGTATAATACTTAAGCAAGATTTTTCCATTGTGTGGCGAAATGTAAATGTATTGCTATTTCCCTACAAAGTGTCACACCTATACATAAGGACCATCAATGTCAAAGGAGAAGAAATATGGCCTATGTACACAGTTGGCTTTTTATAGAAGTTTATATATGTTATTGTGATAGCAATAACTTGAAGATTGAGTGTAAAATAATGATTTGTGATTGTTTCAATGTGGCGGTTGGTGTTAGCACAGGTTTAACTGTATTGGACATCAACTATGTGTAACATGATTGTTACTGTATACATAGAGAGCAATTTACCACCATGTTGCATTGGTGGGTGGGGTAATATCATTTAGTAGATGTCTTTAAGATTCAATGCAATGATTACTGGCAAGTTTACATTAGTGTTATAAGAACAATAATTTAATAAACATAAGAATAACTACTAAATTATAAATAAATCATAACATCTTGCCATTTTGCTAAAACTAAATGAATATTACATCACAGCTAAAACAAATATCAGTTTATAAATTGACAAGAATCAACTCCTTGTCATAAAATATGGTTGCTATGGTAACACAATTGATTCTATGCAGACATGAAAAAACCACATAAGCCAACAATTGCATAGAAATGGACAATTAATGTAATAAAAACAATAAAGATTGCACTTTGAGATACGTAAACAACAAATATACGATACAATATGAAAAAAAAATCAGACTATAACATTACAATTATACAAAAATATCACCATTCATGATATAACAGTTTTCTACCAAAAACGAATGGCAGGCTTCAAAATAATGACTGGAATTATTTCGATCATCTAATTACAATGATCTGTGACAAAAAGTAAAATGTTTGTACAAAATGGATTTGTATAAAATCACATAATTTTATAATCCATCAATTTTTTATATAAAAAAATCCAATCCTGCAAAATGCAGCAGTAACGTTGGGAGATCAAGCCTCAATCTCAGAGATTCATCACAATCTTGCATGCAAACATTGTTTTTGGAGACTTATCTCAACCTAACATATCCAGTGTTATGCTAGAAAAGTTGTCAAGTTTGCAATTACGTAATTTGGGGTGACAATACATCCCAAAAATTATTTTTGGGCATTGAGTTTACTGTAAGAAACTTTTAAGTTTGGCAAAAAAAATAGGGTTGGTAGGGTAGCTATAACAAATAGATTAAAAATACAGTCAAACCTGTGAACAAAGGCCACCTTTTGGAAAGACAAAATATGGCCTTCGAGACAGATGGCCCTTACTTGGAGGTAATTTTGTTCCAAATAATCAATGAAAAAAAGAAAGGCCTTTATTCACAGGTTGTCCTTTATTTGCAGGTGGCCGCTAACACAGGTTTGACTGTACCCAGTTATTGGTAAGACTGTTTCTGGCATGATTTTCAGTAATCGAAAGATTTTATTTGACTTAAAAAATGTAATTCAAAAAGTGAACTCTACATTATCCAAATTTAGCAACAGAAAAAGACGAAAATAGAAGACTTTATCAACACATACAAGCAGAAAGTATCACAAGTAAAACATATTACATAAAAAGTGTAAATACAATACAACCTCTCCAGAGTGGCCCTCTCTTGAACAACAACCTCCCTTCAACAACAGCATGCTTTTTCCAACTGCGTGATTCTCAACTGTTCTCTAGAACAATAACTTCTCATTGCTATCCCCTAAGGGTGTTGCTTTAGAGAGGTTGTATTGTACATCATGTCTGACACTCAATAGAGTGAATAAAGTTTTCTATACAGATATTACATGTTCAAACTATTACAGGCAATCAATAGAACCAGACTATGGAGTTGCAACTTTTGAACAAATTAATTTACTGTAAGAAGTTATGCAAATCTAACAAAACATAATAGACACTGCATCTTATGTATATAAAAACATGACTTTTTGAAATAAATTTTCAGTTTCACCTTGATTAAAAATGAATAAATACATTATGGCCACATAAATGTCTTCAGACAGGTAGGTATGACAGATAGGTTTTGATATTCTAAGCTCACCATATTAGATTATAAAAAAATTCTAAACAATGGACTAGATTTAAGGAAATTTTTTATGTTATAATGAAAATGATACTTTCATGAAACAATATATGTATAATTAACTCAATCATGACCAGCTTGATTGATTTGTGATATCAGTATTGTGCAATACCTACATGTAGAAAAGTGAATCCTACTATATGTTTGTTTGCTTGCTTTGAAACTAGATTTTTGTAATATCATGACCGAAACTAATATTGAGCAGTTTTAAAACCCCTTGTCTATATTATTCCAAATTAATAGTCTAGGCAAAAAATAAAACACGTACAAAATATTTTTCACTTAGTAAAAATAAAACTAGAAGTTTGACTTAGATAAAAGATTGACATCAAATCCTTAAAATGTTTTAACACATGAGTAAAAAAATTATGAGATTCAATTTGCAAATAAAGTTTGCCTTGATAGCAATTAACGTCTATTTCCTGTTAAGTTTTGTTATTAATCAACATGGCTGACAGAAGCTCTTCATCATAGGAGTCAATAAAGACACTGGATCTGCAAGCTTTTTTAATCATGGAAGCGTCCATTTTTTGTGGAGGAATTATTAACGATCTGTTCTTCAATTCTTCTGTGTACTCCTTGATTAGATGCGCTATCTGAGAAGCCTACAACGGTACACAAAGTATATATTACAACCAACATAACATGGAACTCTACGAGATCAACATGAAATGTCCAAAATACAAGGACACTACATGACAAAGATTTTCTTATGAATTTATATATGATATAAATACAACGAGCAAAATTTAAATAGTAAAATGAGTAATAGCAATTGACAATTTTTTTTACAAAATTGTAGCTCACTCATCGAATGCTTCAATGTTCTTAATGGTACCAATACTGGTAAAACAATTAACATTTGTTACATGAAAATTGTATACATTCGACCTACGTTACATACAATGCGTTCATATGAAATTGCTTTTATAAAATTAATCAAAGTTGTCTCCCTTAGTAAAAGTTTGAATATGAATTTGACTGAAATGGGAATAATTTACACATGGAAGAAATTGGAAATATTCCCGCAGTTTCTACATACCTGCGTTGTCTGGAACATATATTTGTTTCCCTTGGCAACATCCCCAACGATCATCATAATACTGTTTAAAGCCGGGCTGGTATGTAATACATCAGTATACTGGTAGGACTGTATTACTCTCTACAATAATAACAATAAAAACATCAATTACAGTACAAATCAGAAGTGCTTGTGAAAACAGATGTCAATTGGTGATATTCAAGCCATAATGGTGAAGGAAGAGGCAAGGCATACACCTGGTTAGAGCGATTGACCTTCTTAATTTAGCTGGACGGCATCCTCTTTGTTTGTGTGGGTTTTACACCCCTTTTCAACAATTGGAGTCATATGAGGCTGACAGTTCAGCTAACCATCGTTCCTGGAAAGAACCAATATTAGACTCCCATCCTCGTAAGCAACTGCCTACTTTTTCTCATAAAGAGACTGGGCTCGAACCCATGACCCTCTATCAGTGATTTGAAGTCAGTGACCTTAACCACTCGACCACAGAGATGTGTCAGACAGCATCCTTACATGTAAAAGTTTGTCCCCGATGGAATTGTAATTGACAGCTGCTGCGGTGATGGGCTATAGATTATTCTAGAGAGACCAAAACCACTTAATCAAGGAGGCTCCTACTTTCAGACAGTAAAGCATTAATAAGTGCTCTCTTACACCGAATATTGATCGGCATAATATGTTCTCTACGCAGGGAACCATGTTAAAAACATCTAATGATATGGTTCAATATTGTTCTTCCGAGATAAGTTTTAGGACAGGAAACATATACACTTACAAAGGTTTTGGCCTCCAGTAAATTAACACCTTTCTGTTCTACAGCCAACAGTAAAAACTTGGGTAACGTTGAAGTATATGCTTGCTGAAAATTAAAAAAAAATCTTTAATAAACATTTGTTCTTAATAATTATGAGCAATGAATAGATCCATGATTCAACACAGGTGACTAGTTATTTCAGGCAATTGAAAGTTTTTGAAATGTTTAAAACCTAGTACACTGCAATATAGTCTCAATCACTTAAGAAATATATAGAGAATTTCATTGATTGTCATTGATGTTCAAACGACCAACATTATGGTGCCTTTACTTCCATAAAAAGTAGGTTTTGAATTTAACAAAATAAACAACAATCACATGTTATCAAATTCCATCCTCTGGGTTTTACCAGAACTAACATGCGACAAACTCAAACAAGCATTCAATAGAACTGAAGTACGTAGACATGACTTAACTACTATACTGTCAAACCTGCAAACAAAGGCCACCCTTGGGAAAGACATAATGTGGCCTTTAATAGCAGGTGGCCTTTATTTATAGGTAATTTAGTTCTAAACAACCATAGATGGCTTTAAAAGAATGACCTTTATTCACAGGGTGGCCTATATTCAGAGGGGACCACTAATACAGGTTCATGTGCATACTTATTACTAACAACTTAAATCTATTACTTTACATGCAGATTTAAATCCTCAATCTGTATTAAACTTTTTTGTAAGACACATTACTAAAACAAAATTATTTGTAACGATATTTAAAAAAATTAGTGTGTTAGAATCACTCACAGAAATTTCAAACACAGAAGCACCAAATAGGGGCCATGATTTAAGGACCTCAATAAATTGTAACACAGCTTGACTTGGCATCAAATCCGACATTGACTTATGTAAGATCACGATATCTTCTAGACGTACATGAGGTCTCATATCTCTCGGCAATATTCTCATCACAGAACTGAAAAAGTACAAGAGCAAAAATTCAAATAAACAAATCAAGAATTGAAAGAAACACAAACATATGTTTACCTGTAATATATATACCAACTAAAATTTCATTTCATTTTTAAGGATTTTTTATAGATTCTTTAGAACTGATGCAGTTGGTTGGTGAGCGCCAGCTAGTTAAATAATCGTTAACAATAACCCATCTCAGTCAGGCGCCCGGCAATAAGAGAAGGGATTCAGGAGGTATTGTGCAAACAGAAGATAGGTGTCTCATAAGCTAATTTGGCTGGCCCTTTCAATAGGGATGACACTATACTAAACCTTTACCATTTATACCTATACCATTGTATTGCCTTAATTCTATATCAATCAACATAAATTTAACCTTTAACCTACTAAATTTTCTGAATGGACTCATCCAACTTCCATTTTGAAACAGTCCATTATCAAAGTAAGGGATATCACAAGTAAGTCACCCAACAGTAAGGAGCGTGGTCAGGCAGCATGTGTGTGTAGATTGGTCTGGTTCTATTCAAGTGACAAAGCTTTGCAGTTCCAGCAATGTAAGGATTAACGAATTCAAAATAAAGATTGTAAACCACTATTGTTTTATTTTCAACATATTTATCTAATCAAGAGATGAATTAAGATGAACCACAATGAAAAGACCAAGATTTGAATATATAGATTTGGATATATAGATGTGAATATATAGATGTGAATATATAGATTTGAATATATAGATTTGAATATATAGATTTGAGAAGTTGAATACATACCTATAGTCTATTTCACTTGGCTTGATTTCTTCACTCTCAGACTGGATTTTTAAGGCACACAAACGAACCTTAAAAAACCCAAAGAAAAATGATATTGCATAAAAAATAAACAAAAAGTGAATTTTACTAATTTTTAGCTTGGAACCAGTCTCAAAATGCAGTATTTTATTGGTTAATTTCAAAACTGCACTTAAAACAAACCAATCAGATTCAGATGTTTGAGACAGATCTTCAAACAAAGACACTGCCTCCTTGGTCGATTAGTAAGGTTAGTGACTTCAAATCACTGTAACCTCTCACTATTAGAGGGTCATGGGTTTGAGCCCAGCTATCAACCATGTCTGTTTATGTGAGAAAGTAGGCAGTTGCTTATGAAGGATGGGAGTCTAGTACTGGTTCTTCCCAGGAACGATGGTTAGCTGAACTGTCCCCCTCATATGACTCTTGAAAAGTGGCGTAAAACTCAATAAATCAAACAAATATAAATCCAACATGGACAATGTCATATGACTCAAACAAACAGATCATTAACAATACTAGTGTCTGGATAGAAAAAGATAAAATAAAGACAAGAACTTACTGCATCTTGCGGAGTTAAGGGAACTCTGTGTTCAAATACATCTTCCGTTAATTGATGGAACACAAGATCACACTCCACGGGATCAATGGGATTTAAATAGGGCTCAATAAATAAACGTTTCTGTAAGATAAAATATATCAACATGTAATTCATCAACCAATCTCAATATGTATAGACAATATCATAAATCTTCACACTCTGAGATCCCCAGGCAAGTTTGGAGACTATACAATTTACAGTAAAACCTGTGTTGGTGGCCATCTCTGAATAAAGTCACCCTGTCAATAAAGTCATTCTTTTAAATATAATCATTGATTATTTTGAATAATATAACCTCTGAATGAAGGTCACCTGTCAATAAAGGTCATTCAAGTACAGACATCAAATAATTAAGAACCTATCAACCTCCGAATGAAGGTCACCTATCAATAAAGGCCATATTTTTTCTTTCCCAAGGGTGGCCTCTGTCATAGGATTGATTGCATCCCCTTTTGTCAGGAATATAGTAGCATACTTTAGAAACCTGAATGTAGGCATTAGCAGACAAAACGGGTACGTAAGCGAGATATGGTAATGTTGATAAAGACAAGTAGGATGTTAATGTCTATGTTGTTGGATAATAAGAAAGACTTACTTTGAAGACAAGCTTCATTTCTTTTACTGAAGCACCTTTTGATATTCTCTCCCATTTACTTAAAGTGTCCGACATTCTCTCATCACTGTTCATACATCGCTCTGAAATAAACAAAACAGCATCATACCATACAAAATCATACCTAAAGAAGTATGCACATTGCCATCAATCATTGACCTCAGACTTAACAATACCTTTCATTATGAACCTCAGTCTTCCAAGAAGTACCTCAGTCAATGTGATCCATTATCTGTTTAACATTATTCCATGTATTAATGTTACCTATTCACTTGTACCAATATTACATAAGTACCAGTAAATCTATTAACTAGAAGGACATTGTAATTAATTGAGAAGAAAGTAATATACAATGGCAATCACACAATTTACAAACAATATCCTTATAAATACAACGAATGCAGACCTCGCAAAAGGCAAAAAAATCTGCCAGACTTTCGGTCAGACAAGCTTGAAAATACTGTCGGGACAAAAGGAAATCTGTCAGACCAAAAAAAAGTTAGCAAGTATAAATGCATATACATCAGGTAAAAAAGTCGCCGGAAAGCCGGACCAAGGAGACAAGTTTCTTTATCGGACCAACACACAATCTATCGGACGAGTCTTTGGTCCGGTGTCTTTCACGAAGTCTGTAACATATTCAGAAAGTAACATTGGACATTAATTAAACAATTCACTCAAAACATCATAATAAAGATCAAAGACTTACCAGAAGTTCCACTTGTTACTTCATACAATGCAAAACACTCAGCATCAGATCTCATTCCTATCTTAGCTTTCACTGTTCTTATCACCTGAAATAATAAATAACACATTCATTTCATAGTTATATCATAAATTATTTGATACTGATTAAAGGTGAATATTATTCAATAAGAACAGTAAAAACAGTATTAAGAATAAAATTTCTAAAAAAACAACAATATTCATCTTCTACATAATGCTCCAAACCCACCAAGCACATAGGAATTAACATACAGACAAGAGTGCCGTGTGCAGTGCCAACACTCTTCTGTTAACTGCCTCAGTGAGACCTATCCGACTTTGAAATATCATATTGCAACCTCTCATAGTTTCTTAATTATGAGCTACATTAAAGTTTTTGCATGCCACGGCAATCACAATAGCTCAATTTCTTCATCAAAAAACAGCCAAGCTAAAGATGGTGGACAAACCACAGCCTCAAGATGGTATAGTCTGAAGCTAAGCAACAGGGGGTATTAAAATGAGTTTTAAAGGTATGAAGGTATTTCATGTACTCACCTCCCCACATGTAGCTGCCGCATCAAACTCTATAATTCTATGATCACCATTCAACAGATAGACACGTTCATTGATTGGTTTACGGGATATAATACAATCAATCTCTTTGGCTGATGGTGGGAACTTTCTCTTCTTCTTCTCTTGAGTTCGTGTTAAACACTGAAAACAAATAGAAATAGTATTAAACAACTACAGTTTAATCTCTGAAAACCTGGAATTCTCTGAAAATCAAGTAACACTGTTTTTGAATTTATCAACAGTTTTCTGAAAAAAAAACAGAATCTCAGAAAACCGGACTTCTTGCTCAGTCCAGAAGGTGTCCGGTTTTCAGAGGTTTTATTGTATATACTTGAAAACAAAAAGGAGAACAATGTATTATTTTCAGATTAAATCAAAATGAATACCATGACCCCATATCTAGTCATAATACTCTGAAATTGTTTGCAATAATTTTGTTTGATAAAAGGAATCACACAAATTCCCTTATGAGGGTGTGTGTGTGTGTGTGTGCTTATTCTAGACTTTCCTGACAACTGGGAGGGGGGGGGGGAACAGTTATAGACCCTATTATTTACCGTAATAGCCGAGATCATATGGCCCCACACCCTGGTTCCCATGGCCTTGTAACAGAAGTATCTATCAGAAAGCTGAAGGAAGCACACCCCATAACATCCTGAAAACATTTAAACTTATTCCCTACCTTATGACAGAACCTTGCAAACTTTCCTTCTTCTGTGGTAGTATCCAGGGAACACTTCTTCAAATGACAATTCAAGTATTTCATCACCCTGCTGTTGCTAGGGACAACACAGCTTGTAGCTACACACATCAACTGCCAGTCTCTCTTGTTAACATTACTGTTTGGATCTTAAATGGAGAAAAGTTCCAAAGAAAATTACAATTTTTTCTTCTGCAAGAGTCCTGACAAGGTGATTAATTTTCATACAAAAAAATTTGAACTTGTCAAGCAATGAATTAAGTTAGAAATGAAGAACTTCTCGAAGAGAAAACATTTGTGAAAATCGCTTTTAAAATGATATAAATTTTCAGAAAAACAATGAAAAAATAAAACAGCATGAACAGCCAAACGTTTCAACTGTTCCATTTGTCCTCAACAATAAATCAAGCATACCTGGATGATCTGTAGTCTGTTTGATTAGATGAAGATAGAACTCGTTCCCTAGTGCTTCCACCTCCTGACATTTCTGCATGACAGTTTGAATCATCTCCATGTGATCAACACTGCCATACTCCCCTGTAAAATAAACAAACAACTTTGATGACAAAAAGATAACTGATCCCTTGACAGTTGTGAGAAACAGAAACTGGGAACCAGGACACTGCCATACTCTCCAGTAATGTAAAATATACAACCTTAGAAAACTGAACAAGAAGTGTTTGTGAAACATGGATGCCCCTAAAAGGCCAACTGGATAGTAAGACCTTGACCTTTGACCTACAGCCTCAAAATCAATAGGAGTCATCTACATGTGATGACCAACTGCCCAACCAAATCTGAGGACCTTAGGCCAAATCATTCTCTAGTTATTAGTCGGACAAGGTTTTTGTGCTGAATGTCACTATGACCTTGACTGTTGACACACTGACCTCAAAATTAATAGGGGTCATCTGCATGTGATAACCAACCTCTTAACCAGGTTAGGACAAATAGTTCTCTAGTTATTGCCCAGACAAGGTTAGGTTACGAACGGACGGGCCGACAGACATAATTAGGCAATTAAGCAATTTTTTCTTCTTCGAAAGTGGGCATAAAAATTCAGAACAAAAACAGGTCAGAGAAATAAGAATCTTCCATTATCAACACCTATGTTTAGAAGATGATGGGAATCACTCATCTCAGGATAAAAATCTCCTACCAAGGAATAAGTCCTTTATATGTTGTAAAAGGGTATCATCAAAGTTTGGCACCGTGACCATTATACTGAACTAGTCAGTTCAGTAGAGTAACATTTTATAGCCAGTGTCCTGATGACAAATGACTATAACTGTAAAGCTAATTTGTGTCAAAAAGGGTGGAATCTTAAAAAGCCATGCACATAAATTCAAATTTAATTGTTTAAGTAGAAATGTGCCCCGAGGACACAAATGCCCTCACTGAGAGCTAAGTCAAAAAGGGGCCACAACTCCTGTGAAAATGATTGGATTTTAACTGAGATCACACTTGACAAGTATTTTATTATCATACAACTTCATGTAAATCATGAAAGCAATTCATGAAATATTTCTTGAGTTTAATATTGTTCCGTAACCAAAATTTGAATGGACACAAAAAATTTGATCGGATTGACGAACAGGGGTAACACCTGAATCGAATGGCGCGGGGGCATAAAAAGAAGAAATAACAAGAAACTAATCACAAACCTGATTCAATCACTCCAGAATATATCAGAATGGAATTGAACACTTTAAGGGCAAGTTCTTCCATAGCTGGGTCCTGCATGGCTGTAAGGGACTGTTTAAGGGCCACTTTGCTGTAGGACCAGTAACTGACATCAAACATGCCAATGTTTCCACCAGTGTAGCAGCTTCGTAGTCTCTCCATCTTCGACTTTGTGATTCTGTATTTTAAATAGAATGTCTTATTAAGGCATAAAAAATTATTTGTTTCGGGTACCTATCCTACTGTAATCTTTTCCCCGTGACCCTGAGGAATGGTACATCCACATCCTCACTATTTTTAACCTTTCTACATACTTTCAAGAGCAAAAATATATTATAAAAAGCTGTGACCTATTTATCCTATTCTAAATAAAAATAATACCAAAAACAAAATTTTTTTTAGGCCAAACTTGAGATCCTAAAATTTAAGTGTTAAATTACATTCACCTTGTTGAAATTTAATGCTTATCAGTATAAAATTATCTAACTATTGTTGATGACAAAAAAGTAAGCAATATAAGAAAGGTGAAAAAGGAATAATTACCGTCTTAGAGTATTTTTGAAGAAACTAGTGTCCCTGTCTTGTATAGGTCTATGTAATAAACGAGTCTCGGATAAACTTCGGCGTGCCCGCACCAAATCTTCATACAATTTTAATTTTTCCTCGTCGGTCATCTTCATCTATAATCAACAACAAAATACCAGTCAAAGACTTGTGCCCTACTTTGATACATCAAATAATTACCTTAAAACTACCTTGTGTTGTCAGTTATAGTCAGTGCATGAAGTCAGTTATAATCTTATTTATAAACATCACGAATGAAAAAAGGCAGTGCATTAAATTGTGCTTTTGCTACCATAAGCAAGAATGATAATCATAATTATGTCTGACATGATTTTAAGATGTAAATCAATGTACATTATGAGATGTTCAACTTTCATCCAATGAAGAAAATTCTCAAACAAAGCTATTCAAGTAACAAGAAGCTGGTTTCAATATCCCTGGTTGAAGCTTGACTCAACCTTGTGATCGGACAAGGCAATCACCATATTTTGCCTGTACATCATTTGGTGCCAGGGGGGGGGGGGGGATAATGTAAAATGTAAAAAAAAATTACTGAGTGATAAAATAGAGCCATATTGATGTGAAAGTTTCTAGGCTTATAGATTATGTCAGTGACCTGAATGTATCTATGACACAAATCTATATATACGCTGGCTGTGAGTTTCAGTAACTACAGTTAAAGATACAGTAAATTGACTATAATTATAAATGAAGAATAATGGACCAAAAATCAAATTCAATAATACAGCATTTGGTTTGGTTACACAGTAGTGGAAGATGTAAGTGTTTTTGCTTAAAAGCCTTTAAAGAATCATCATATATATCTGATCCTGAAATAGATAGCGGAGTGAGCAATGACAGTCTATAAAATACTCAGCTCAGATGTTAAAAGAAAAAGCTTCAAGAATTATAAATCTGATCACTTTTACAAGGAAACAACATAATGCTATGCGAAGAGTTTAGGTTTCATAAATATTGGGTCAGACTCATATAAATCTTAGCTAAACCATTTAGTAATTTAGTACTTGAATTTGACCCTAAGTCAGGACAGGCAATGTTAATTTCAAGTATTACTTATAAATCAAAGCAGTTCTTTGCTATGGGACCAAGTGTTGTCAATGGAGACTACCAGGTAACAGAGATCCTCTGACTCTAAGACAAGTACTTATATGTTTATTTCAAACTAAACCTATAAAATAAGAACATCTAGAATAAAAACAAGCTCTTATCTCCTTCTAGGAAAGTCATATTACACATGTTAGACAATTAAACAAATACAGATGGTTGCTATTGGTTACTACTACGGGGTACACAACAACAACAACATTTATAGAAGTAGCTGATGATGAGAAATAAACAATAGTATTGCTAGATGACTAACTAGAAATGTGTCTGGAGGTATCGAATGCCCCCCCCCCCTTTAAAGTGCTAAGTCAAAAAGGGGCCATAACTCCTGTGAAAATGCTTGGATTTTAACGGAAATAAAACTTGGCCTTTATTTTACTGTTATACACCTTCATGTAAAATATTAAACAAATCCATGAAGTATTTCTCGAGTTATTGCCCGGAAACCAAAATTGAACGGACGGACATGCTCAAGGACAGGAGGTTACACTTTATGCCCTTCCGACATTTCTAATGGCTTGGGCGTAATAAAATGATGAGGATAATGCAAGCATCTACAAATAAACTCTGAATAAACTGAACTATTCAGAACCAATTTAATTCTTTTGAAGAAATCAAGGAACTATACTGCTTGTTTGATAAGAGGAGTTAATGTCCTCTAAGATCTTCAAAACAAACAAACAAGTTACATCTGGTTACCCGGTAATTAGAAAGCAGACAAAACCGATATAGCTAAGTAACAATACCCCAATAAGTATGAAATGATAATCTACAGAATAAGTAATAGTTTCCAGAGTATTGAAGAATAACTCCATGGTATATTAAGGTAAAAGTGAATTGCCTCTGTGACAAAACAATGATAGTGACACATATTTACTGTCTTCAAACTGAACAGAAAACCATCAAATTTAGTTTAAAATCATAAAAAAAGAAATGACGCATTTTTTTCTGCCAACATCAGACTTTATTTCAGCCTCAGTCAATTATATTTCCTTGTTTGCCAGTATTCTCAAATAAACTATATACTATAAAGTTAATTTTGAAAAAAAAACTTACGTACACCATCAGTATAGATTTCTTTTGTCCCTCATGCTACCAATAATGGGGACAATAAAATTAATTAAAAGAAATAAAAAAAAATATTTTTGGGCCTAAGCATTATTATAATGATCTAGTAATAAAAAGCCTACATTGAGAAAAACTACTCCCCACCTTAAGATTATTAATTCACACTTAAGGGTACTGATTCATTTTAAGCAGGTAAACCACATGAAGACATTAGGAACACCTTGGCCTTATTACAGTAAGATGATTTCAAATTCAGATCACTAGTACTGACATAATATTTTTCTCCAGCTTGAATATTTTGTTATGAATTTAATTATATCCTGATACAGAATGAATATGCAAAACATGATGTTAATATTGAACATCATTATCAATAAACACAAACACTTAAATCAGAGGATACCAGTAAGTACATACGTGTTAATTAACAGAGGATACAGACCAAGGTGTTCCAAACGTTAAATCAAAAACAGATATATGTGAACAAAAATAAACATCTATGTATAAGAGATATACATACAATATCAACCATGCGTCCATGCTGAAATTAGTCGAATATAACATCGTGTGAAGACAAAACAGAAATATATAAGATTGTGCATGAAAGTGCTTCAAATAAAGTGCAACTAATGTCATCGTACGCCCCGAGCTTATCGGAGTTTTCATGAGGTGCAATAAGAAACTACATAAGGCCATCCTTAAAAAAATTGGTTTGCTGATTACATGACCCGAACTTTTAGTACTTATATGTTATATGCTTCAGTATTGACGAACAGGAATAAAGGACCAAAAAATTGCTTCATGAATTTGAATGAGCCTGGAGTTGCAAACCAACAATTTTCTAAGGATCGCTTACAATGGTATCTAGTTAACATAAAATGATCATAACAACTTTTTGTACAAGCTGAGTGACAATAATTTTAAGCGAAACAAGAGATACATTTAAGTCATCTGTTGACCACAATTTATTTTAAGCTAAAAGTGGAGAAAGACTGAAAAAAATAAAAATGCTAAATTTTAAAATTATTCATCTTTGAAAAAAAAACGCTGTCACACACTTAAGATTAGCCTTGCAATTTTATTTTTTGTGGCACGAAAAATTATAAACTCAAAATATCGTAAAAAGGCAAATGAACTACATCTGTCGGCTCCAAGTTTCTGAGAATTTTGAAAACAATTTCTAAAAAAATATGAAATTGTTTCAATTTCAAAATTGGTAAGAACTACACATAAATTGTGCTTAAGTGCCGAAAACATTGAGGGAATTCTTTTCCCGAGATAGAAATATCAGAGAAATAAATGAAGATATTTCCAATAAAATCAGATCAAGATTGAAAGTACCAACAATTCTATTATTGATCATAAGAAATTCTTAAGCAGATTTCCATTCCATGTGATACAGTGAAGTAATAACAAAACATGCTTCTGTCTTCAGTTTGTTAAAAACTTATATAATCAACTAGAAATGTGTCACACAAATGCCATCGCTGAGCGCTGAGTCAAAAAGGGGCCATAACTCCTGTGAAAATGTTTGAATTTTAACGGAAATCAAACTTGACCTGTAATTTCAAACTAATCCATGAAATGTTTCTCAAGTTTAATCGCTCGGAAACCAATATTTGGACGCAGAGACAGGGGTTAAAGAATGTATGCCCTTCTGCAATTTCTAATAAACTAAATTTGTTAGGGCAAAATTATAACAGATTTTCTGTTTCTCTATGACAACAGACTCTACAAACAATTTTGATAACTTCCTAAGAAAATCTTCTAAACTAATTACCTAAGAATGGTAAAAATACTTTAATGTTTCTGAGACGCGTCATGGATAAGATGTTTTGGAAAAAACTTAGGCGTACATATTTAATATTCCCTCAACTACCAATAATTTCCCTCAGGAGTACCACAGTTTACAGAAACATGTTTTCAGAATGTCAAAATTTTGTATAATTGAAGGCAACTGAGACCTACACTTATTTGCAACCGGTCTATCCCAGATATCGTCACTTCCGCCAATCAAAGATGGTGAGTGACTTACCTTTATGTTTTTTATATGCGTAGTAACAGTGAAATTTGAAGATTTTTGTTTTGACAGATTTGCGATGTTTGATGATCAGTTTAGATTAAAAACTAACGTCTGCATGGGTGTAAAAATCACGGAAACCGAGTGCCATGACAATGTCTACATTAGCAAACCAGAATTAATAATAGCCATTCTCTCAGAATGTTGATGCAAGGTCAGTAAAAGTATCTACATCAATATCAGACGTCAACCCGTTCCCATCAGTTACAATATTCAATTAGACTAGACTCTTCCATTAATACCGAGCTATTCATACGTATCACTGGAAAAATGCATACAAACAGATATAAGAATGAACAATATTAATGAACATTAGAGATAAAAATAGACAATTTACTGAAGTATGAACTGCTTATAGCTTGATATTTGTGCATCGCTTACAGCAGCAGAAATTGACTTCGATTCTCACATATTTTGGTAATGGAGCCAGACGGATTAAAATAGGTATGAGAAATTGCTTCAATTTTTCCTTATTTTGAGGACGTGTCATATTTCCACATATTCCACACGATGGTGAAGCAGTCTTAAATCTACGCGTGCTAATTCAATACTTCATCACAAACAGAGGAATATGATACTTGTTCATTAATATAATGCAATGATTTTTTACGACAGAAGATTAAAGTCACCAAAAATATTGTAATTTTCAGAATAGAAAAGTTTCAATCCATCACTACAGTAGAATTCCCATTACCAGTACTCAAATTCAATCTCATTTTCCGGTAGAGAGAAAGTGTTGTGTAAACCCTACTCCTAACCCAGAACAATACCATTATCAGAGTTTATTCATTAAAATTAGCATGACATTTCATCACGTTTGTATAAAAAAATATTTACAGCAAAAATCATATCATGTCAAATTGCAGTGAACAGTCAAAATGTGTATTAGTGGCTACCTCTGAATTAAGACCACTCTGACTGTGAATAAAGGGCATTCCTTGGAAAAAAACCATCACTGATTATTTAGAACAAAATAACCTAAATTATAATGACCACCTGTCAATAAAGGCCACAATATAACTTTCCCAAGGATGACCTTTGTTCACAGGCTTGACTGTACTGTAAAAAAACAACAACAAAAAACAGAAATCGTTTTTTCTAAATGAGAATTTGACTACAATAAAAGCCCCATATATTAACCAGTGCAGCCAGAAATCCTGGCCTTATCCATAAAATGAGCATAACTTGAATTTTTTCAGAGTCCAATTAAAAATGCAATTACAGATTCTTGCGCAAATACATCCATTCTGAAACAACACCAAACGCTACAAATGTTATCTTCTTGTAATTGAAGAGCTTTTAATTCAAGCCCTTCTGAGAGAGAGAAAGAAAAAAAGGATCTACTTTTATATCCAAACCATTTTCTTGAATCAAAGCGTAAGGAAATTGTACTTTCCATTGTGGTGTCTGCAGTGGTATACATAGTTAAATATTGTATAAGATATTTAGCGAGACTGTTTATGGAAATATGGGGAAAGATCTGGTAATAACATGTCATTGGACATCCTGTTGATACGATCAGAGGAACAAACTCTGGAGTGATAATAGCCAGAAATGAATCAAGAAAGATTCCTGACAGGATGAATTCATCATGCACAGACATCAGAGATAAACAAGAAATATTTGTGAATCATGGATGTACCCTTAAGACCAACTGGATAGTAAGACCATGACCTTTGACATATTGAACTTAAAACAAACAGGGGTCATCTACATGCAATGACTAACCTCCCTACCAAATATGAGAACCAAATCATTCTCTAGTTATTTGCTGGACAAGGTTTTTGTGCTGAAGGTCACTGTGACCTTGACCTTTGATGTACTGACCTCAAAATCCACCGGGGTCATCTACATGTGATGACCAACCTCCCAAACAAATCTGAAGAGCTTAGGCCAAATCATTCTCTAGTTATTGGTCGGACAAGGTCTGCTTATGGTCATATGGACCATCCAACCGACCGACATGTACAAAGCATTATACATCACCTTTTCTTCAAAAGGGAGCATAATTAATTTACACAGACCATCAATAAATGCATCAAACTACATGTAACTATATAATGATGATTTTCATACAAGTTGACTAAGTATATAATTTTTACATACATTTATACAAAGCGAAACATGCCGACAGCTTAAGAAAGTAATTATTAGGTAGAAGAAATTCATGAAATCTGTGAGATGATTTGACAGGATTTCACAACCATAGACGTCAAATTAAATCCAGAGTTTTCAACGATACCTTATTGTACTCATGAAAAAACTAAACTTTTTAAAGACGATTTCACAATAATTTACAAGATTTTAAGTAAAAAGAAAGACATTTCATTTAAATGCAATTATAGTGACATGAACAACTTCACAAGATCTGAATATAAATCGTTACAATACTGGAAAATTAAAAGTTATATTTTGGGCTACCCAACCCATCCTTTTTTTGCATTGAAGCTTAAGTTACTAATAGAATAAACTTAACTATGAATATAACTACAGATAAATCACACCTCATCACCTAACAAAAGATGTTTAAAAAAAATGATAAAGTTTTCCTTTTAATCTGGAATAATTCATTTAGGTCATATAATCCTAAACACAACTATATTTTCTGGACTAGTCTTTCAAATGATATAATGGGTCAATTAATAATTGTATCACAGAGATACGTAGTTTATATCTATATACACTATATCTACAAAAAATTGTTTGATTTGACATAAATACATAATAAAGATCCTTTTCAGAAAAAATGATCACATTTACTGGAAGATCAGAGGTATAATAGAGTTTGCAGAGACCAGTCAAGCAAGGTAGCCTCCTGATTGGTCAATTTGAAGCTTGCATTTCAAATCAACCAACGAGAACTTAAGATTTGAGACTGGTATCCTAATTTGAATTCATACTCTTTGACCAAAAAGAATCTCTTGAAATGTTGTCAAGATTAGCAAGACATAAAGTATACAACAAATACAGTGATCAAAGTGTATTCTAAACTAGAACAAAGTGATAATAATGAGCACAAACATGATATAAAGAAACACAAAGATGGTCTAAATCGTGCAAATATCTCACCTTTTTGACTTGCTATGAAAATGATGTGAAACATGATGAAATGACGTGAATGATAAGTTATTAAGACTGAACCAATTAAAAATGGCGAAAAAAAACAACAACTTATTCCAGCAAGGACAAAATCATCAGTCAGCAAAAGTACACAATTTTATTGAAATGATGAATTTTTTTATAATAAAATATAAAAATGATCTGCTCAGGAAAATGATGATGATAATGATGACACAGACAGACTGACTGATATTCACAATGTAAAACAACATCAACTACAAAGAAGAGTATAAAAATATGGTGTAAAAAGTACTTGAAACAAAAATGAACTTCTAGACAAAACACACTACCAATATCACCAATTACCAGAACTTGTCAAAGGTTGTCTACTTAAAACAATATAATCGTGATGTAAAATTTATATACCTTCTTCACGCCCTCATAGTCGGGTTTGAGCCAAGTCGCATGAGCAGGTGAATAACTTGAGATTAAGTTACCAAGATCTTCTTTATGGTTTGTTTCAAACATGAAGCACCTTTGCGGACAGTCTACAGCAACGCCGTTCTTCAACTCCATAGTGACGTAGTTATCATTCGGATCTAACGCTATAGACTCTATTTCGGTATATTTAAAGTCATGCAAGACCAGTTTGTCTTTGGCCCGTACAAATTTCACCCCATCCATATTTATTGCAAGCAATGCATCATGGGTATGCTGCCATAATCCTTTATGAACGATCGGGAAAAGCGTACATCCATAGAGTGCAAACTGTTTAACGCATGTCAAGTACCACACCTTAGCTTCTAACTCCGTCTTACCCGAGCCATATTGCTACAAATAATGGATAAATATTTAACTACCATAAACATAAAACAATAGCACTGTGAGTGGTGCCAAAGCTTGTCTGTTCATCGCCTTAGTGAGATCTATCCACCTATAAAGTTTCATGTTGCTACCTCTTATAGTTTCTGAGTTATAAGATACATTCAAGTTTTTGCATGATGCAGACACAGAAACAGGGGCTGCAGTGATCACAATAGCTCACTTTTTTCTTCGAAAACAGACAAGCTAATAATTATTAAAACAACATTCAATGCAAGAATATTGAAATTAAAATTATACACAATCCAAAAGAATTGGTACACTACCGTGTTCTAAGACGTAACGATTGTCATTTATATAGCTCCATTGAGAAAGCCAAAGATTTGTCAGATCTGGCATCAATTTTTATGAAGATCTTTAAAGGAAACGTTCAAAATGCAAGCTTCCTATGACTTAAACTTTGATCTCACATGAGATCAATCTCAGAATGGCAGTATTTGTTACCTTATGAGCAGTAGCGACTTGAAGACTCCAGTCTAAGTGCTGATAGCTAAGTATTCTCTTGCATAAATATTGTTCAACTTCTTTGTACCGCTGATTTTTACCATCCTGATAATCACCAAGAATGACCTGAGCTTGTAGTCCTGCCAACTGTAACGCCACCTTGTCAGACACTGAGAATTCATCCTGTAATGTAACATAATACAGGGTTTTAGGTTTACTTTCTGTTAAAACGAAAATAGCATTATAAGCAAATTTAGCTGAAACCAGTTTTTTTTTGCCTAAAAAAGCCGGGTTTTTTTCACGATAGTATGTGATAAAATGAAATCTTAGTTATAAAACCAAACCAAGGACTAAGATTTCGTTGATATTTTACCCTAATGTTCTAACTACATGTACTCTTTACAAATACAAGTAATAAACAATATATCAGGCCAACCTTAAACAAGATGTGTTTTATAAATACCATGCCCCCTTCGGTTGCCCTTTTTGAAAATGCACAGGTCCTGTAGAGATTGTCATGATGAACCAAGATATGAAGTTCGATGATTGCAGGTGGTAGCGTTTTGATTTAATAGGCAAGGTTAAATTTCGGTACAGGCAAACAAAGGGCCGTAAATCTGCTAAAAATGATCGAATCACAAAACCCTAACAACATGTGCTGGTGAACATGGTGACAATAGTTCTATCAAAGTTTGGTAAAAATCCCTTGAGAAATACAGTAGAAGTTGCAAACAAAAGTGTATTTCTCTATATATTACATATGCACAAAATAAACAAATGGCCATAATTCCGTCAAAATTTATCGAATCATAAAACCTTCACAACATGTATTGGGTATTTCGATAACAATAGTTCCATGAAAGTCTCATCAAAATCCCTTGAGAAAACAAGGAAACAAGAGTATTTCGCTGTTACAATCACACAAAAAAAAACAAAGGGCCATAATTCCGTCAAAAATGAACGAATCACAAAACCCGGAACATATGTGTGGTGGTTCTTGGTAACAACAAGTCTGTGAAAGTTCAGAAATGTTTTAAACACAATGACCCTGTGACCTTGACCTTTGACCTACTGACCTGAAAATGCACAGGTCCTGTAGAGGTTGCCATGAGGAACCTACATATATACGGGGGCATAAAAATATTTGTTTGGGAGTTATGCTATCTTAACTCACCAAGAAGGGCCCCAACCGACTTTTTTTGGGCCGTTCTGGTAATTTATTCGATTCAATATTTAAAGAGCATTTTGAAAGGGATTTTGGGTTCAATGTGAAAATTAAATTGTAAAAAATAATCTTTCAACCTGCCTACCCACTGAAAATTCTCTTGGTATGGTTACCCCAAACCAATTTTTTTTAGGATGGCCTTAGGCAAAAAAAAAGAAGCCATATCTAATTTAGCCATGGGCTCTCATCTAACAATTCTATTATTTTCAACACCTTTTATTGATTCTCTTAGGCTCAACTTACAAGCATGTGCAGTTATGATATTTTACGAATAATATCAAATCTCAAGTGGCGTGTAATTCAAAGTCGACAATCAATTACAACTATCAAGTAATAAATTCACCAATCTCTATGGTACTATGCCATATGTATACGAAAACATTTTTTCATGCATAGTCCCTAAGATGACAGACAAAACACTGAGTTGAATTATTTAGAAAAGAAAAAAACTAATCTCATTCTAAAAATCAATTAACAACTGTCAGATTCCTGGTCTTACAAGACAGCAATTGATGTGAAAATTCAATTTTCATCATAAAAAAGCTTGCAAAATAATCAATAGAATCCAATTGATCGCTCTTTCATCTAGTTACAATCATTCACCCTTGTTTTTCACCCATATAATTTACAGAATTATTCTCCCACACATTTCTGCACGACGTTATCTCAAACAAAACATGTAATTAAAGTCGTTTACATCCAATCAAGCACACAGTGAATTTCATTATAACGTAATGAATTGCCATATTCAATGTTAACTGATTCCAAGAATTTGATTGAGGAAAACATTTATTTCGCGAAATGGCAAAACATACAAGGAATAGGTTTTTTTGCAGTATGTGATTTCAGATTGTAACTTAATAGTGTAATATCATTGTATGACTGAATATAATACAGTTTGTTGTTCATATATGAATATAATAGAGATAAAGAGATTTGAGATAAAATAGTTCAAAATATGTTTTGAGATGAAATAGTTCATAACATGTTTTGAGATGAAATAATTCCAAATATGTTTTGAGACAAATTAGTTAAAAAATATGCTTTGAGGAAAGAAATAATTCCAAACTTATAAGAGATAAATAGTTCAAAAAAGGTTTTTGAGATAAATAGTTCAAAAAAGGTTTTTGAGATAAAATAGTTCCAAACTTATATGAGATAAATAGTTCAAAATAGGTTTTTGAGATAAAAAAAGTTCCAAACTTATATGAGATAAATAGTTCAAAATAGGTTTTTTGAGATAAAAAAGTTCCAAACTTATATGAGATGAATAGTCCAAAATATGTTTTTGAGATAAAATAGTTCAAAACATACAAACCTTAACAACCTTATTTACAGCCTCAGCATACAACAGATGGTATTCAACTGGATCATTTGGAATGTCATGGACATGTTTATATACACGTTTACGGAACACAAGACGAGCGTCGCTTCCTCCTAACGCTAACTTTGGTCCTTTTTTCGATACAGTCTCATACTTACTGGGTTGCGAAGATAACTTTTCAGTCCTGAAATTAAAGAAATTTTAATCAATTAAACCTTAATTCACAAGGAAAATAATCTTTTAGTTTTCAAGTTATCTAATTTTCTAATACCCCTTTATTCAAATAGTTTCAACAGATATGATACAAAATCCATATTAGCATGTGTACATTCTATATTTATTTAATAAACCAGTCTTAATTTCATAAAATAATTATTTAATATAGGCCAAGAAAAAAATATGAATGTTTGCTCTTGAGGGACTGACCCAGAAAAATGAATGCTATCCCAAATTTCGTTTTTAACTTTTTGATCTTGAATATTTTTTTCAGAAAGAGGACCACAAAAAGTCATTTCAATCCCCATTATTTTTGGGTATTGCTTTAAACAATACATTGCCTATAAAATTCTGCAGAATGGAAATATCTGTTTTCAAGCATATATGTTTTGGTTCAAAATGAAAAAAAATTCCTGTATCTACCTATCCAAAATTTCAAAACTTGAGTTAGGGCAAACAGACATTTTTTTTAAATTTTGGCCTTATAAATGCTTGAAAAAAAATGTAATTAATAGCACTTAAAATGTTTTGTTGTTGATCAAATATTTGGAAGCAGCATCTGTTCAGATGGTTAATAAAAATAAAGGCAAAACATATTTTCTGAATGCCACAAAACAACAAGAAATTCAAGATGACTCACATTTCCCAATTTGCGAGGACATCCGCAACATATTCATATGCTCTGATATATCTCTCATATTCTGTCGTTACCTAGCAACACAAAATAAAACAATTTTACAATAAATTTAGGGATATTAATGAATTACACAAAATGTATCAAATTCAATAACTGAAATCAAATCTTAATAAATCATATACAAAACAAGAAGTGTTTGTGAAACACGGATGCCCCCTAATGGCCAACTGGATAGTATGATCATGACCTTTGACCTCAAAATCTACAAAGGTCATCTACATGTGATGACCAACCTAGTCCCAACCAAATCTGAGTAGCTTAAGCCAAATAGTTCTCTAGTTATTGCCAGGACAAGGTCAGGTTATGGACGGACGAACGGACCAACCGTCATGTGCAAAGCAATATGAACCCTTTCCTTCAAAGGGATCATAAATATGAGAAACACATCAAACCTTTGCAAAGGGTAAAACTATGCTGATTTGAGGTATCCTGCTTATATTATAGGTATTGATAATGGAGTTAATAAAATCACACCACTAAATAAAAAAAAATATAATAGAACACATCAAAATAAAGCAAAGACCATGACATTGCAATAAACCAGAGGCAATTATATAAAATCAATTTATACATAAATCGAGGGTTCAACGCAACACTGTCGTAACTCATATTGAAATAAGAACAAGTTACGACAGTGTTGCGCTGAGCCCTCGAAATGTTATTAATTATGCTAGAAACTCATGAAAATGGGACGGTACCCAAATGAGAAGGTCCAATGTATGTGTCTTTAGTCTAGATCTCAGAATGTGTAACGCTATCAGTATTGAATCCAGATATCAGAAACACGTGTTCATGTACTTATTTGGGTTAAACGTTGTTTTTCAACAATTTTTCAGTTATATACAGCAGCCGATTCACCTAACAACAGGAGTGTCAATAGAGCCAAATTAAAAATCCTGAAAATCATATATGGCCGTGCATTTCTGCCAAACAAAAGGTCTTCAACCACATTGTTTCCATATTTAAGTTAGATTGTATCAAAGAGTCCTTCAGAGCAGATTAAATTGATCATAATTAACTGCCAATTCTTGAGATATTTTCATCAAGTAAATTTTGCTCAGAAAGCATAGCTCTTTCTGGACAGCTAAATACGGAATTCCGGATATATCCAGAATATTGTCAACCCTGTAACAAGTTTTCCTGGACATTATTTTAACCAGCACTAACTCCACAAAAAAACCCGGAAACTTCTCCACTTGTGGAGGAACATCCACATGTCATGTTTATCAAATTTTCATAGAAGGGCATTATAACCAGCTGTGGCCAAGAATCAAACCCAGTGCACTAAGCACACGGCCAGAAATTTGCAACATATGTGTCTTAAACCTAGATATCAGAACCTGTAAATTATATTAGCTATCAGTATCGAATCGAGGTATCAGAATGTGCAACATATGTGCCTTTTATCCAGTTATCAAACGTGTAAAGAGGTGTGTCTTGAATTAAGACATCAAATGAGTGAAGAGATGTGTCTCGAATCCACATTAATCGTGTAAAGAAGGGTGTATCGAATCCAGACACTAAAAAACAATGTTTAAGTTTGTGCTAGAATCTTAACATTAAATCATTCAATTTCACACAAAACTACAAAGCACCTATTCCATGAGAGCCATTATCACCACCCTGTGTCACACACAAACAGTTTGAAGCAGTGAATGAAACGCTATACTTACACGGGGTGGGTATAACATCTAGTAAGAATATTAAACAACATCAAATACACTCAGTTTAAATTAATAATTCACATCAAATTGCCATGTACAATTAAAGATTAACAAATTTATCTTATTCCCATAGAAATATGAAAAACTTGGTTGATATATTCCTTTGCTGGAATAGCGAACATGTCGGTATAAAGAAACTTGATTTTTTGCTAAAATTGATCACATTTTACCAAAAATAACAAATCATAAGTTTTAATCAGCTCTAGACAAGTGAGATTTCTCCAATACATTATCAACCGATTTATCTCCAAATTTTATCTCGAGAATCGAGAATTTGAAGTAAATCAAAACATTTAAGACCACGATCAAGACGAAGTTACTCCTCGTAAGGTAAGTTCCGAGTTATTAAAACAATAAATCACGAGAAGATTGATTAACATGTAATAATTCATGAATCTAATTTCTAATTGCAAATTAGAAATATCCATAAACAATATTCTTATAAACATAATTTGGTAAAAACAAAAAAAGTTAGACAAGATTGTGGGTTCAGGCTACTGCATACCATGTGAGGAATATGTAAGTATTAAGCATGCCATTGTATATTTAATTTAACGTAAGCTCATTTATTTTACATTGATAATAGAGCATATTAACTACTCTCGATGACTGCTTCCTGGGTTCTGATCAGTACTCGCACCGAAAGAAGGGATTGTGAAGGTTCCGAGCAAAGTCTGCTACTGACGGGAATTGAGTCAGATGCTCTACTCCTACACCACTTCTCCTATCCTTGTATACCACTATATTATTCCAACCTTTTGAACATTTTAAAACTGTACATTATAAGATAATGAATAATTCAGCTAATCCCATTTTATGAACTATTATAAACATCTGGGTTAAAGTAAGTGTCCATTAACTTTGTTTTAGACATTTTTATTGAGTTTTATAGAAATAATTCAAGTCTTTCTTCAAGCTGACTGGGATCCCTATTCTAAAGGGTCCAGACTGGACTACCCCTAACTCACCTCATATATGGCCCATCCCTCTACAGACTGTAGATCAATCTTCTTGGCCACTTTCCCAAGTACATCCTGAGCAGTATCACAAGGCATTATGCTCACTGCTTTTGTTTTGCTATCCATAAAATGAACCTTGCAAATCAATGGGTTCAAGTTTTTCATACTCTGAAAAATAAAATCATATAAGAAGTGTCATTAATTTTATTTATGGTAAATCATTTTCTGTCATGGAAACCTTATCATTTCAAAAGTCTGTCCACCCCATTTTGAGAACAACAAGATGTGTTTTTGAAACACAATGCCCCCACCGCAGGTTAGGAATATATGGCTATGAGCGTTTTTTTTATATTTTTATGCCAGTTTTAGAAAATCAATGAGATTCACTTCATTGACCTACATGCAAAAGATCAGCTTCCATCCAAATTTACTCCAGGATATCATTCAATGAAGGAGAGATATATTTCTAAGTTCTTTAAAAGATATAAATTCAACAAAAGAAACACATTAAGCAATGACTCAAATAACAAAACCACAGATTTATAAAAAGATTTATCATGAAGATAAAGTCCAAAATTTTCAACCATACCAAGAAGTTAATCAGTACACTCCATACCAGAGTGAGAAATCTCCTAGCTTACACCTCAAAGTGTCCTAAAATCTATCAATCAGTACACTCCATACCAGAGTGAGAAATCTCCTAGCTTACACCTCAAAGTGTCCTAAAATCTATCAATCAGTACACTCCATACCAGAGTGAGAAATCTCCTAGCTTACACCTCATAGTGTACTAAACTCTATCAATCAGTACACTCCATACCAGAGTGAGAAATCTCCTAGCTTACACCTCAAAGTGTCCTAAAATCTATCAATCAGTACACTCCATACCAGAGTGAGAAATCTCCTAGCTTACACCTCATAGTGTACTAAAATCTATCAATCAGTACACTCCATACCAGAGTGAGAAATCTCCTAGCTTACACCTCATAGTGTACTAAAATCTATCAATCAGTACACTCCATACCAGAGTGAGAAATCTCCTAGCTTACACCTCAAAGTGTCCTAAAATCTATCAATCAGTACACTCCATACCAGAGTGAGAAATCTCCTAACTTACACCTCATAGTGTACTAAAATCTATCAATCAGTACACTCCATACCAGAGTGAGAAATCTCCTAGCTTACACCTCATAGTGTACTAAAATCTATCAATCAGTACACTCCATACCAGAGTGAGAAATCTCCTAGCTTACACCTCATAGTGTACTAAAATCTATCAATCAGTACACTCCATACCAGAGTGAGAAATCTCCTAACTTACACCTCATAGTGTACTAAAATCTATCAATCAGTACACTCCATACCAGAGTGAGAAATCTCCTAGCTTACACCTCATAGTGTACTAAAATCTATCAATCAGTACACTCCATACCAGAGTGAGAAATCTCCTAGCTTACACCTCATAGTGTACTAAAATCTATCAATCAGTACACTCCATACCAGAGTGAGAAATCTCCTAGCTTACACCTCATAGTGTACTAAAATCTATCAATCAGTACACTCCATACCAGAGTGAGAAATCTCCTAGCTTACACCTCAAAGTGTCCTAAAATCTATCAATCAGTACACTCCATACCAGAGTGAGAAATCTCCTAGCTTACACCTCATAGTGTACTAAAATCTATCAATCAGTACACTCCATACCAGAGTGAGAAATCTCCTAACTTACACCTCATAGTGTACTAAAATCTATCAATCAGTACACTCCATACCAGAGTGAGAAATCTCCTAGCTTACACCTCATAGTGTACTAAAATCTATCAATCAGTACACTCCATACCAGAGTGAGAAATCTCCTAGCTTACACCTCATAGTGTACTAAAATCTATCAATCAGTACACTCCATACCAGAGTGAGAAATCTCCTAGCTTACACCTCATAGTGTACTAAAATCTATCAATCAGTACACTCCATACCAGAGTGAGAAATCTCCTAGCTTACACCTCAAAGTGTCCTAAAATCTATCAATCAGTACACTCCATACCAGAGTGAGAAATCTCCTAGCTTACACCTCATAGTGTACTAAAATCTATCAATCAGTACACTCCATACCAGAGTGAGAAATCTCCTAGCTTACACCTCATAGTGTACTAAAATTTATCAATCAGTACACTCCATACCAGAGTGAGAAATCTCCTAGCTTACACCTCATAGTGTACTAAAATCTATCAATCAGTACACTCCATACCAGAGTGAGAAATCTCCTAGCTTACACCTCATAGTGTACTAAAATCTATCAATCAGTACACTCCATACCAGAGTGAGAAATCTCCTAGCTTACACCTCATAGTGTACTAAAATCTATCAATCAGTACACTCCATACCAGAGTAAGAAATCTCCTAGCTTACACCTCATAGTGTACTAAAATCTATCAATCAGTACACTCCATACCAGAGTGAGAAATCTCCTAGCTTACACCTCATAGTGTACTAAAATCTATCAATCAGTACACTCCATAGCAGAGTGAGAAATCTCCTAGCTTACACCTCATAGTGTACTAAAATCTATCAATCAGTACACTCCATACCAGAGTGAGAAATCTCCTAACTTACACCTCATAGTGTACTAAAATCTATCAATCAGTACACTCCATACCAGAGTGAGAAATCTCCTAACTTACACCTCATAGTGTACTAAAATCTATCAATCAGTACACTCCATACCAGAGTGAGAAATCTCCTAGCTTACACCTCAAAGTGTCCTAAAATCTATCAATCAGTACACTCCATACCAGAGTGAGAAATCTCCTAGCTTACACCTCATAGTGTACTAAAATCTATCAATCAGTACACTCCATACCAGAGTGAGAAATCTCCTAGCTTACACCTCATAGTGTACTAAAATCTATCAATCAGTACACTCCATACCAGAGTGAGAAATCTCCTAACTTACACCTCATAGTGTACTAAAATCTATCAATCAGTACACTCCATACCAGAGTGAGAAATCTCCTAACTTACACCTCATAGTGTACTAAAATCTATCAATCAGTACACTCCATACCAGAGTGAGAAATCTCCTAGCTTACACCTCATAGTGTACTAAAATCTATCAATCAGTACACTCCATACCAGAGTGAGAAATCTCCTAGCTTACACCTCATAGTGTACTAAAATCTATCAATCAGTACACTCCATACCAGAGTGAGAAATCTCCTAACTTACACCTCATAGTGTACTAAAATCTATCAATCAGTACACTCCATACCAGAGTGAGAAATCTCCTAACTTACACCTCATAGTGTACTAAAATCTATCAATCAGTACACTCCATACCAGAGTGAGAAATCTCCTAGCTTACACCTCATAGTGTACTAAAATCTATCAATCAGTACACTCCATACCAGAGTGAGAAATCTCCTAGCTTACACCTCATAGTGTACTAAAATCTATCAATCAGTACACTCCATACCAGAGTGAGAAATCTCCTAGCTTACACCTCATAGTGTACTAAAATCTATCAATCAGTACACTCCATACCAGAGTGAGAAATCTCCTAGCTTACACCTCAAAGTGTACTAAAATCTATCAATCAGTACACTCCATACCAGAGTGAGAAATCTCCTAGCTTACACCTCATAGTGTACTAAAATCTATCAATCAGTACAATTCATGTATCTTATCCAACTGACTTGAACGAAGATACAACAAAACATTATCGCAGGTTACCAGCATGCTTTCATAGGACAAAAATGGGAGCCCTTCCTTAACATCCCAGACCTGGATCCCCCACACAAACAATATAATCAGAAAGGGGAACCAATTAGAACGGACCATAGGATTTCTAAATTCTCTGCAGAATAAAGCTTTAATGGAAGGAAAATATGAGCTACTGTCTGGATCCTACACACAGCATTTCACAAGGGGAACCAATGAGAACAGACCATGAATGACTTGTATTGTACGCAATCATAATCATTGGTCCTTTGTCCGCCATACCAGTGTAGAGCACTAGGAATTTTTTGAATTCTTAAGAAATATTATCACTATCGAATAGATAAAATGTCATACGTCTGGCTATTAACCCTCAGCAGACACATTACACTCCATGACATGTGATTGGACAATAACATTGAGTCATTAAAACATATCACTGCATCAATGAATGACAGCAAACAGATCCGATAAAAGTTCTGAATTTACTGCAAATTTAGAAGTCACTGCAGGACTAAAAATAGTGAATTACATTTCAGTACCTACTGTACCCCTGTCAAATTAACTTATTCTTACTACATGAACTATTCATGACATATGCAAGAAATGTTCAAGAAAAAATCATCATTTCATGAATTCCTTTCGAAAGGGGTCAATGCCTAATTTTAATGTTCATGATTTTCTGACATAAGTTCTGCCGTACAATTGAAAAGTATTGCATTTAAAAACTTTCAGTAACAAGAATATGACTAGTTTTTCATTTTGCTAAAATTTGAGCATGGAACACTGGAGAAACATTAGTCGTCCGCAGAACTTCACCCCCTAAGCAGTAAACAGTTTTCCCGAACAAATTCAAGCCGGCCATGTATATTATAAGTTACATACATTGTATCTACAGATTTCAGATTTTTTGTGTCAGGGTTGTGAATCCTCATAATCAAACAAAAAACAACTTCTAATTAATCATCAGACATCTATAAGAACTTATGACAGGACAAACCAAATAATCTACCAACAAGATGCCTAACTACACAAAAGTTACTTTTTATCCCACAAATTAGTTCACAAAACAGAAGAAATAAGGTCTAACAAGCATTTTTCAACCTTAGGAGCTGAGTCGAATGTGTAGGAAAATTTCTATGTCATCTTTATTTTTTTTAATTAGCTAATTAAGCTCTAGAAAACTTCTTAAGTATATAACAACCCCTATCAAATAGTTATGCATATTTCAAGAACTATTCATGAACTGTTCATGAATTGTTCAGAAAAATGAATGATTTCATGAATTCCATTTAAAGGGTTGACAATATCATTATCACGTTCTTGAGAATTTTCGTGTAGAAATAATTTTTATATACTTACCATAATTTCAGCGAAGGAAGGCGGGTACTTTCTCGCCATGGCACGCGGTACCGTCACTTGTCGTACGCACTGTTGAGCATATTTACCAATCAATGGATGAGATCTGTGTCGTTTTGCGTATGACACCAAATACTAAAAATAAAATCATGGAGTGATCGTCAGTTAGGCAAATAAAAGGTATATGTACAGTTGATGTCTCGAATCCATTTTTGGGGGGAATGGGGTAGACACATCAGATTTCTGACAGTATATTACAAAAACAAATTTTGTAAAGCTCTTATTAAATTCAGTCTAACATTAAAGAAATAACGTTATCTTGGTGGTAAATACCTCCCTAAAGTACAGTACAACCTCTCCAGAGCAGCCCACTCTTCAGCAACAACTTCCCTTCAAGAATTAACAGCATGATTTTTCCCCCACTGCATAATTTAACTATCAATTCAAACATTCTAGAGCAATAACAACAACATAATATTGTTACTCCCAAAGGGGGTTGCTTTGAAAAGGTTGCACTGTACTTATAAAATACATGAGCTGTACACATGATTGAATTTAACAGAAATTTTAAAAACATATTAAGCGGATATCTTTCATACATCCTCTAAGAAAAAATATTTTTTTGTACCAATCTAAGATTTGTAGATGTATTGGAAAGCATGAAATAAGGTTGAGAAACCTGGAATAGTTTCCAATGATCTTTTATGCATCAGAATGAATGTATGCCAGCATAAATAACCAATCATAAACCAGGACAGTAATCTTAATACAGGTCCCGAACCATTGCAACAATTTTCATCTTAAGATTTGTCCAATATCAATATACCAGATCTTAGCAAACTACTACTTTACCATGGCCTAATCCCAGGCCAATTCAGGAAATATGATTTGACAATTACTACGTAATAAGAGCTTGATCGTCCGTCAAAAAGAAGAAATAAATATCGGTAGAATCTATTCTTGATGAGACAATTATTCCTCAGACAAACGGCCAAGATAATATCTTCTGACATATATTTGGTGAAAGTGTTAATGGGTATACCATAATCAATCTCATCACACTGACATCTCAATGTCAGAAAAGTCTTTGAATTACTATTTATGCAACAGTCTGCTAGATTTTCATAATTTGTTTTTTAAGATAAATCAATGACGCTTAGTGCATAAAGGACAAAGAAGGAGATAAGTCTTACATCACTGTCTTCATTTTAAATCGATAGTAAATATATGAGTGTGTTCACATACAATCATGTCACCATACAAAGTAACATATTCAAAAGCTAATTGCGATATACTGAGATGGCATGGGAGAAAAGATTATCAGGTTTTAACCGACAAAATATCATTAATTTTTCCACCAAACACGCACCATCATGCAGACATCATTTCTTCACATATCTTAAAGTGACATGACAAAAATATTTTACAATACCGCTAGAATATTAGCACTACTTCATGATTTATTTTAATTTCATCCACTGCTTAAAGCCCCATGAGCATTTTGCTATAAAAAATATGAAAAAACAACAACGAACAATGCAGGAAATGACATCGCGCACGGTTGAACAAAATGATGTCATTCTATGACGTTTTACACGTTTCTCTAGTAAATCACATGTCGACGTTGCTCTTTGATGTAAGCATAGTATTTTGTTAGGTTGCATAAATAAGCATTTCTCGATGATTTTTTGTTTTTTATTTATGATAATTTGTGTTCTAATATACTATTTTTATATTTCTTATAATAAATTTCTTTGACAAAAACCCTATTTTTTTATAATTTAGCAAATAAAATGTTCCATTCATAATTTATGAAAGTAGTCCGTCATTGTGGGCGGAGTCAAAAAGTGTTCTCAGGCTACTAGCAGCCTATTGACCTGAGAACACATAATGTTCTCAGGTCATGTGTTATCAGGCAGTTACCATGGCAGTTGCATGATAAAAAGTATACACAGAAGGAAAACACACCGGATTCCTCTGTTATAGAACAAACAGAAACTATTATGACTGATAAATTTATAAGCTTATTGGACTTTAAAACAGGTCAGTACAATTAACTAAGTCAGTAGAGCCTTAATTTGACTTCGGCCCATGAGTTCAAGCCCCTAACGAACAAAAGAAACCTGAGGATTTTATGCCCAATGCACCTGATGGTATTGTCTATCAGAAAATTGCAATTCATATGCTGATGTGAAGGAACGGGTTTGAAGGGAAATAGACAAAATGTTGATTAGGACAATTCAATGACTGCAGTATACGACTGTAAACAAAATAAAACACAAATCAGTTCTCAAACTAATATGAATAATAATAATAACCTTGTGTAGATTTTTACTGGCAGCAAACGAGGCAGTACAGAGACATAAGAAGAGCCATCCCAAGGCCAGACTATTGTTATCTGGCGGTTCATTCGTCTGTCTGATCAGCTGACATAGAATTTCATCCCGAAGTTCTATTCGTTCAATACCATGTCGTATAACTGTCTGTATTACAGATGCCACTGAATCCTCTTTTAAGTCATCTTTCATACATTTTGTTATATCCTAAAACACAATATAGTAACAGTAGTGTATTTATTCATGTATATATCAAACATTCATATATGTGTATATCACACATATACTTGTATGTATGTATGTATGTACCGGTATGTATGATTGTATATGAATGTATCATACGTGTATATATCACATACAAATACAATGTCATGTAAACATCATACATAAATTAATACATATATGTATAATTATATCATACATACATACATGTACAATCACACATACATACATGTACAATCATACATACATACATATATGTATATATTACACATTCATACAAAGTCATGTATACAAATTTATGTCACACTGATGGGTTACCTAAAGCAGTTGAATGAGCAATATTGTCATATAAGGAACATTGATTATATGGTTTAGAAAACCAGTAAACTGACAGTTTTAACAAGATCTGTTACCATGTGACCATGACGTTTGAACTACTGACCTTAAAATGCACAGGTCCTGTACAGGTTTTTATGAGGAATCAACATATGAAGTTTGATGACTGTAGCTGGAAGCATTTTGAGTTGAAGTTTGGTACAAACAGAAAGACAAACATACTGGCCAAAAACAATATACCCCTGATCTATCAAAACAGGGGGCATAAAAATCATGATTCCATGAAATCTTTAAGACATAATATAGTAAAAGCATTCTAATACCATATATTATTGTTATGTATGCCAAACCGGAGTCAGGCAAGGAACAAAATTGTAAGGAGTCCAATAATAGTTTCTTATTTTTCTCCTCATAAATACTGGTATTAAAATATTTAATGGAATCAAGAAACTGAACTGAGTAGTCATGCCAGATGTACTTGTAGGAAAAAGTATGTATTAAGCAATCACTGGTATGGAATATATAGGCTTTGGCACAGACGGAGATCTCACTGACATTATTTGTGAAGAACTTTTGTTCCCGAAGACTTATATCTACCATCCTACCCCTATAATTACCACAGATAACTATAACTCTTTGCCATCACTTTAAACAATGTCCAACCTTTAATAAGTGCGCAGTATGAAAATGTAAGTACTATAAATAGGGAGTACTATACAAAGATTTACAGCTAAACCAAAAAATTAACATAAAAGATGGCAAGCTTTTCACCTTGACCGTAATTGTAAATCTGAATTTTTGTGAATCTTTTTTTTTCATGCGCAGCAAATCTTAAAATGTGCCATGCCATACTTTTAAATCAAAATTCATATTAAGCAAAAATATTTGAACAAATATCATAGTAGACAAAAGGCGATGACAAGGGGAGAATAGCAGCCTTCTGATAAGCCACCTGGACAGCTTCCTCACATGAAAGATTTGGTGCTGGACGAGATTCAAACTCAGAGCAGCAAGAGGCTTTGTGATCCACTCCACCCCGGCTGACCACAAACAAATGTCACAAATCTACTTTCACCATACAAACTTTAGACTTTATTGAATTATGCTATGCAATTGGATAACATTGTACCCTTACATTATTAAACATGACAAACTGTGAGCAGCTATATAAAGTCCAGCGCATGCTGTGACCATGTTTTAGATGTTTAAACATAGACATGCCAATAATGAACCTTACCTTAAATATAGAACATGCCAGGAAGACGTTTTCCGTATCGTGTATTTTGACATGTGATGTTGCAATCAATCCTGCCTTGTTATACTTCAACATCTGTTCCTTGCTCAGGAAATCACGCTGACAATTGATAAACAAAGGCAACTATAAATAAACAGACTAAGGAGAGATTGATTAGAAAAAAAGGTATATACAATTCATCAACAGAAATTTTGACAGATGGAAAGTAAAACCAATGAAACAATGCCATCTCAATTGAACGATGAAAATCAATGATACAGTAAATTATTGTTTCCTGAACATAAAGTAGAAATAATAACAAACACCTTCAGTTAATAATTCACAGAATATTCCCTGATGTATATCCAAGTAGGCAAAGGAGTACAGTTGTTTTCAGTCAATTATAGTGTTTTTTAGTCAGCCATTAAAAATGATTGATTATTTTTTGGAGGCAATGGAAATCAGTCAAAGTATAATCAAAGCATAGAATGACAGTAGATACTCATCAAGTTTACAGTTTCTCAAAAAGTGTGGAGCTGTCACAACCTTTCAAAAATAGATAATAAATCTACAGTCCATAGTCCCTTTACAAATAAATTACAAATCTCGAGTCTAGTCCCTTTACAAATAAATAAAAAAAACTGGAATCATGTCCTTTCAAGGTACCTTTATATCTAAAAGAAGATAAACATTCAATTTAAGGCTTTTACTTGAAGAAGATGGCTCTACTGTTAACTGTCAACATAAAAAACAGACAAGCAGATATCAATATATAGGCACAATAATTCATGTATTATTCTGTTTCAAAAAAGGCAATTTATCTTTTAAGAGACAAGTCTGAATTATTGAAAGTAGGCTAATTCCCACAGGGTGTTAACACATGCTACTGATACAATGAATGGAACTGAGAAATGACAACAGTACATAAATATCTAAAACTCCCCATAAATAGCTGAAACAGTCAATTATCTGTCCATAGAGAATTATATAGGAAATACTTTTTTTGTATTAATGGTTATCAACGAACACATGAGACACGTTCCCCAGCACTTAAGTTCCATTGAGAAGTCATTGAAGATTAACAGAGCCTTTGCCTTTCTTATTAAGAACAAGACTGTTTAAAAAACACTTTTCCACATAGATAAAATTTGCCAATTTTCTAAATCTTATGTCTCACATCTCAAACGTTCCCAATATCTATAAGTCAAAATTTTCTCCTGAACTGCCTATTTTTGCAATTCTGACAAACTCCAGACCCATTTCCAAAGCAGGAGAAAAATCACTATGATATAAATACTACAACTTGTAAGTTGATATCAATATTTGAGAAAACAATTTGTTCAATAAAACTAAAGTCAAAGTAGGCCACGATAGCACAAGCACACCATCAGACTTCTCAATAACAACAGGTCGCCGGCCCATTTAGCCGCTTAGAAACGAGTTTGGGCAAGTTAGAAATCCCAAAGTTTTAAAAATATTGCTGGAAAAATGCCTGGATGGGCCTGTTAGTCTAGCTTTAGGGCTAGTGGCCACAAACCTTTTGAGAAACCTGCAAACGTTATATCATTCTAAACTAAACATGAAATTTATACAAAGTTTTAACTAGCGAATTTCTTCCTGAGTGAACATCATTGTTTTACACTCATACATTATTTACAACAACAATGTAGAACATTCATTACCCAGTGTGAAACAGCGAAAAATAGTACTGAAGCTTCTTATGTTTTATGGGCCAATAAAGCAGACAAACTTTTTCCAGTGTTTGAATAGTAACCACTGAACACCTGAAGTTTTGGCAAGTACAAAACAATCAAACTTATCTTTAGACACAATTACAAAAATTCTCCCTTTTCCAGGGATCTAAAATACAAGTGATTGTAATAATGCTTCAATAGTTTCTACACAAATATGCAACATTAAAATGTGACAGAGATACAAACGCTAATCTATCTGAGTCATAACTGCCCCGAATGTGTTCAATACAGTACTTACATCCATAGAATTACTTCTTTTCTTTAAACTCTTCATCAGAGTACCGCTGATATCTTTTGGATGGTCATTGAAGTATTTATCAGCATACTCTATCATGTCATAGACTTCACCAAATTCTCCGCCCCCATCAGACATGGGACTCAAAGGAGTGGGCGGAGTCAATGGACTCTTGCCATTTGGAATTAAGCTATCTCTAGAGGTGGGCTCGTCCTGCCCATGTAGTAAAGTGCTTAGTTTTTCTTCCATTTTTGGTGACAAAACATCCACATTAGATGGTCCTTGAACTTGTAACTTATTTTGATTCATATGATCAGGAACGTCAATAGTTAAACTACCTTTCTTAGTTAGTTTTTCTTTGGCTTGTTGGTTCATATCTAACTCTGGAGGCAGAGCAGGTGCTGGAATGGTTGGCAGTGGAGGAAGTACAGGCGGTTTAGGTGCATAATCAAATTCAATGTTCTCAATCTCATTAATAGCATTCTGAATTTCTTGATATTCCAGAGAAGTCAATGATGAACCACGTTGGGACAGCCTACTGGTTACATCCACATTAGATAAATGGCTATCTCTCCTAACTGGTGGTGGAGGTGGCAATGGTCTTCCTTTGTTTGGATCACCAGGTGGTGGAGGAGGCGGGACTCCACCTGGAGGTAGAGGCGGAGGAGGAGGAGGTGGTGGGCCAGAACCTGGTGGGGCGGGAGCTGATGGTGTAGTCTCCTCCCCACTGGGTGGAGGTGGGAGTGGCCCTTCTTCAGCAAGATTCTCAGTGCTGGCTGAAATTTCAGGCGGTGGAGGTAGATTATCAATACTTCCCTCTCTTGCTTCCCGAAACCTGTCTTCTTGATCTTGTCTCTCCTGGAATATGAAAATTATAAATTAATATAGCAGACAATGTAATCTACAACATCTATAAGCCATTCTTTCATCTCAAATTCAATAATACATCATTGTGATTCAATTTCTCCTACCACCAAAAACAATTATCTGTAACATAAAAACCCCTGTAAGATAACATGAAGGGAACTTACAAGAAAATCTATTGTAAATTGTATCATCCAGATTCTCTTGGCAATATTTCATTTTGATAACATGAACTAATTTTGAGGGCATGTCATAAAAGGATATGTATAGATAACTTCAGTTTACAGAGATAAGAAATACATTGTATTTCATTTGAGACCATTGCTTAGATGTATCTAAAGTTGGTAATGCAGTACAAGCATTTATTGATACTTACAGATATAAATGGGAATTTTTGAATTCCTCTATTGAAGACACTAAGTCATTTGTGTAACAAACTTACGTTTGGTGTAAAATACACATATATGGTAAATAGATTAAAAAAGATGATTTGATATATCCTGCATCTTTGAAGAATTCTAACAATTTACTCTCCTTACCCAAAGTATATCAAGAAAAAGTTCTCAGTTGATAAAGTAAGCATTGACACAGTGCACCATTTGACTAAGAAAAGTATGTACAGTAAACCCCTGAAAACCGGACCGAATTTTTTAGTTACCGGTTTTCTTAGAATTCCGGTTTTCAGAGAATTTTTGATAAAACTCATAAATTAATGGGACTAGAAAAATTTTCTGATATGTATTCACAGAATTCCAGTTGTCTGGGAGTTCGGTTTTCAGGTTTTTTTTATAATGTATTAAATAAGGGCTAAATGAATACTTTTATTGAACAAATACAAGAACTCAAAATTAAGATTGTTTCAAGGTAAAAATTAAAATTCTATAAATTGTCTGAATAAGAAATACACTGAATCCTGAGGTAACAAACAGCCTAATTTCATTAAATTCAGAGCAGCCATTGTAAAGGTTCCAGCTTGTTCACTAACACAATTCAGAGATTTGGTACATTTTTTTGTAATACCATTGCTCTGATTAAGCTTTCCCATACCGAAAAAAGTTACAAAAAAAGCATAACTAATTAAGTTATACAAGTTTGGAACCATTTATTTCAACATAGTTACAGTGAAGTTACAAAATAGTTATGCCTATTAAAAGTAATTAAATAATATGTAACTTTTTTTGTGCCAATTAAGCTCAAGAAAAGAAGTCCCATCTTCATTTGACGTAAAATTTGTAAAGATTTTACCAGTCTAAATATGATTGATGTAAATCATCCACTCCGAGATGATGAAACAATTGATTATAAGCTTAATTAATAGAAACTTCTAAACATGTCAACAATGGAATATTCTAAATAAGACACAGCTAAAGAAAGATGATCTGACCATTGTAATAGGGAGCTTAACAGGTGTCATATGAGTAAACACATATGAGCTTAAGTAACAACATATGAGCTTCGTATAAAACCACATAATTCAGAGCCGAAATAACCACATATGAGCTGAAGTAAAAACATATGAGCTTTGTATATAACAACATAATTCAGAGCTGAAATAACCACATATGAGCTTAAGTTAAAGCGCCTATGAGCTCAATAAAGCTTGAAATACTTATGTAACTTTCATGAACATTGGAAATTTAAATGCAAAGATATTTTCATACCATTTTGTTAAATATAAAATGTTCAATGCAATACAAAATTAAGAATTAATTATCATGATTTTTTGGAAAAAATTATTTCCGACATTAACATGTTGTAATACTGGATCTAAAGACCTTCCCTAACTCCAAGATACAGTAAGGCTATAAGAACATTGGATAGGTGTCATTCAGGGCCCCAAAGGGCAAGGTAAACAACATAGGAGCATAGGAGGTTTATCCTTCATTCATTGATTTAATATTCATGCATCATGTAATTATATATTCTAGAGGCCTTATCAGACAGAGTTAATTGTCAGTTGACAATTTCCCAAAGGAAATTTCCCAAGTTTAACACCATATATAGACAATAACTACACACCAGTGTTTCAGCATGCTAAAAGATATGAAGGAGAAGGCAGTCTTAAGCACTCAGGTGACAAATCCAGAAAGACAGCTTATATATATTCCCTAAGGACACGAGTTATATTATGTAAATAGACATTTAGGAAAGTTCAGTGGCTTTGTCTTTAAGAGAATTTACAGGAAAGATGTATCTGAATGGTACCTCTCTCTTGTTTGAAAAGGACACTGATCCAGATGCTATAAAAATTGAGAGTGGTATCCTAAAATAATGCTCAAATCTCATATATTGTGTTTAAATGTTATAAAATAACTAGACCCGCCTCCGTGGTCGAGTGGTTAACTTGTCGCCGACTTCAAATCACTGTAACTTCTCACTAACAGAGGTCCTGGGTCATTAGTTTGAAGCCCCACTACTGACCATGTCTCTTTATGTGAGAAAGTAGGCAGTTGCTTACGGAGGATGGAAGTCTAGTACTGGTTCTTCCCAGGAATGATGGTTAAATGAACTTTCCGCCTCATAATTATGACTTTGGACTGTTGAAACCGGTTGTAAAACTCAATATAAACAAACAAACAAACAATCTTAAATAACTTTTCATTAACACCTCAACACAGTTCTGAAATATTTAAATACTTGCATCAGTACTAGGTCTTATATTTGTCAAGTTTTATAAAGGATCCTGAAGCACATAAATAAAATATTTTTTGACATAACTTAGACAACGCTTGCAAACACCATCTCAAACGTACTGACTGATTAATTCATTGTTTTAAATTCTAGGACTGTCTAGTATTCAAAACAATAATATCACAGGAAGACATTAGACTGGTGAACTTTTTTCTTTATGAACGGAAAGCAGTTACCATGAAAACACTGACTTGATCATGTATGCATGCATAATGATATTCATTGTTGAGGCAGCCAAGCAAATTGTTTTCTTTTTTTCTTTTGAATAACAGAGAAAACAAACACAAACAAATTTTTACATTTCGAAGACAAAGTTCTCGAGTCCATATGCAAATTCATGAAGTATTTATTTTTACAGACTGTGGAAGCAATGATCTATCTGAACAGAGTACGGACATGAAACACAGAGTTCATTGTCTGCTCTCTGATTCCATGAGATCAAACAAGACATTAAAATTCATAATTATAAAACTGGTGTCGTGTAAGAATCAGGCTGATAATAGATATGCATATAAACTTACATCCTAATGGAATCTGAACACAATTTCTATAACAGAACACAATGCAGGAGTGTAACCTTATTTAACGACTTTCTAGTAGGCCGATTTCATGAACAAAATTTAATTCCTTAGAGGGCCATCCTTTCACACTGTGCGAGACTGGACCAATTAAAAAAAGTGTCTCGCCGTCACTATAACAGTCTAATCAGTTGAACTACACAAGAGGGCTGACCTAAATTTAACTGACCTAGATATATAATTGGGTCAAACACATAGTAAACCAGGTCAAAGTTCAGTTGATGGAAGAAGACATACTGGTATAAAAGATCTCCAACAAACCTTTTTTTTATTGGAAAAATTTGATTCATGAACTAAATATTTACATACATAGTTTTTGTCATAACGTGTTGGAGATTTAATACAAAAATTTAAACAGAAATTAATTTCCATGATTTTTTTATATAATCTTAATTACACTTGATCGATCAGATTGACATAGATGAAATTCTTCCACTACAATGTTACTAAAAAATGTTTACAAGAAAACACTTGATTATCGGTGTAGCAGTCTACATAACTCTTATAATATCAGTATTACATTAAGATTCTTGGACAGTTTTTACCCCCCTGGCCACTTTTCCCCCATGTCTTCAGAAATAATTAAACCATACATTCTTGGCTAGTTTTTACCCTCTAGGCTTCTTCCCATCCTTCCCTATATTCTGAAATAAAACTAACCATTATATTAATTGGTTACATTCTTGACCACTTTTTCCCCTCAAGGCGACTCAGAAATATGAACTTTTTAAGACGCATATATGAACAAAGACTTAACTCAGAAATATGAACATAAAGACGTACTGTACAAAAAAAGCCTGTCAACCAGTGTTGTTTCAACGGCCTAATTTTGACAGCTATAAATCATGTCATTTCAGGGCCACGGCGATAGAGAGAGGAAAGGAGATATGTGGAAAATCGGGCATTAATATCCATAGTACTCTAATTTGAATATTTTTTCCTGTTTTTTTATTGATTTACTGATACACACCTCACCCAGTTCTTTTGATTTTCTTAACACAGTACTTGGCTCGGTAGTTGGGATGGGGACACTGTGAAAGTGTATATCGTAAGGTGTAGCGAAGATTTGAACCATGATAGCCTTTAGAATGAACTATATAGCCTGATTACAATATATCACCAATATGTAATACATCTACATGAACATCACTTAGACAAGCTTACAGCTTATTTATGACGTCATCTTCAGCATCTTTGAATTTCTTGAATCAAGCCATACTTGAATCTTTAAGCTGATTAAAAAGCTTTCCCAAGATCCTAGACTTTGCTGTTTCGTGGATAAAACATAAAATCTTAAAGATAACTCAGTTTATGTGATATATCTATTATAACACAAACAACTATAAACAATGTTTATCTTTGGAAGATCAGAAGACATGCAGTTCTTAAACGTAAAATTCATCACCATTTCTAAATTCATCTTGATTGAACCAACTGTTCTAGAACAGTTTTGAATGGTTAAATTCAAGTTACGACCTGGGCCGGTATTCAATAAACATCTTAAGTATTTTTTTAACTTAAGTTATATTTTTTCTTAAATTCGACTTTCCTTAACTCTTTTGTACTAATATAAAGGAGGAAATCACAATAATATCATTTTATCTTTGTTCTAAAGATGCCAATTATGAAAATGATAATTCATTTTCACACTTTTGATGACTGGTTTACAAACTTTTACCATGAAAAAAAAATACACTTAAGTAAAAATTTCTACTTAAATCTCGTAAAGGTCGTAAAAAAGTCATGCTCTTGAATTGTTCTTCATTTGGTGAGATCTGCCATTTCATGTTCAAGAATTTCACATGACTTTTTATTGAACCCATCATGATCTTTTCTTGCAATTTGGTGGGATTTTCAATAATTGTTTTTGAACAGACATATTCAAGAACAGTTTTTAAAAAGTTTTGTGCCATTTAACGTTTATGAATCATACATGAACATTTCTTGAGCACATCACAATCAGTTTTGGAGAAAAAGTACAAGAAGCAAATCTGATACTATACAGCCCAGTCAGAAGATCCTAGCTGTCAAAGATCAAATCAAGTCTTAAGCTTAAATACCACATGTCAGCATAAATCTCATAATAAGTTATGGACACAAAACCAAATGTCAATATAACGACACAGCCGACACTGCCGTATCAATAATTGATTAGTGGAGTATGCACATGGGATCATTTTCAGAATATGAACCCTTCAATGTTTAAAAGCTAAAATGCTATAAAATTTACATCATAAAATCAGAGATGAATATCAATACAAGCCACAGAAACATTAATCAGAACAACCCTCAAGAGATCCTAATTTTATGTAGACTAAAACCTTTCATATCCATTCAAATAATATAATAGGACATATTTAAATTACTAGATAGCACCAGAAAAATAATTATAGTGTACATGTTTATTTAATCTCAAGAACTAGACCCTACCTTAAATGACCCCCTCCACATCTCTCCCCCTGCCCCCTCCCTGACCCAACACCTCTAGAATTTAGAACATAGGCATTACAAGCGGTGCCATTACACTCATCTGTTCAGCACCTCAGTGAGATCTATCCACCAATGAAGTTACTACCTCTTATAATGTATATAGTTTCTGAGTTATGAGCTACATTAAAGTTTTTGCACAATCACAATACCAGCTTGACTTTTTCTTCGAAAACAGTCGAGCTAAAAACCATTGTCAAGTTTTGTTGTGGTGAAATAGTAATTCATTTAAATCAATAAAGTAATTTTACAAAAAAAGCTTGCATATTACCTACCCTACATTACCCTACCCTACCGGCTAAACAAACACAATTTTGTCGCTTTTGGTCAAATATAGAAAACGATGTGTGCAACAGAAGAAACAAGTCTTGACCATGACAGTTTAATTCAATTGTGTCAGTTTCAATTCTTTACAGACGTCACAAGGAGCTGTTGACTATAATTAACACTACAGGAACCTGCATGTTAACTATAATTAGCATCGAGAAGAATAAATGTCAAGCACCGGTTGTTCACTACAGCTGGTCAATAGTCTTTTAATAGAGTGTCAGTGTTTAACATGCTATAATACCTGTTGTTAAATATAGTTACCAATAATCTAGCACTTTTTTCTAGCACAATTTGTTTCGCATACTTTTTTGTGATATAACTTAGTTATCTGTCGTTTACAGAATTGTGGTAAAATTCAACATAGACATAAACAACACTGAATTCTTCAAGTTATAAGATCAATTTGGACAAAATGTCACATTAACAATTTACAAGCTTTTGTAAACAGTATTCCAAAAATTTGATATGTAAATATTAAAAGTAGTTATAAATATTCCGGGCCCAATTAAAATAAATAAATATTCATTATTGTGAATATTGTTTTAGATATTTACGAGCTGAATTATTTAAATATTCATTATTTCCATTAGATTTTAATTAACTTTAAATAATAAGTGAACCAATCTCGACCCTATACATATTAACTGATTAAAATCTACTATATTTGTACACATAAATTAATTAAAATAAAATTCAAACCTTTCAAATTTCAATCATTACTGAAATAGTCACAGCTATTCTCAGCCCTGTCAAATGGTTATTCATACTTTTTTAACAATCATGAATTCCTTTCCTTGGGGAGGGAGCTCAATAATTTTAGTCAGGCCCACTTTGGAGGGGATCACTTCCAACTGAGTGCATCCATTTTTGTTTCTTGGTGTCTTAGATGGTTCCCTATTTCCAGTCCCCTATCAACTAGTTATGCATATTTCAAGAACTTTTTATGAAATGTTCATGAATTTTTCAAGAAATTCATAATTTCCTGTATTCTATTTAAAGGGGGCACTGGCCATCATTTGGAGGCACCAGATTAGAGTTTGCAGAAAGATCCATATAACATACTTTTCTAACATTCTAAAGGCTTAATTTTTGCTAGATAATTATGATTTAGAAAGATTGGCGGAAAGCTAAAGAAACTAGAAAAGACAGTATGGAATTAAAGTTGATAAGGGTAATTTAACGCAACATGCAAAAAACAATTCTTCAATATGCACTTCAGCATTTTTGGAAACTCATTCAGTTGATCATTTTCTGCGGAGAATTCAAGAAATAATTAAAATAGCTATTGATCATAGCATAGATGTCAAAATATTGTCTTTAAAGAATTATTAAAACAGAATTTAATGTTTACAATACTATTTTATTATGTTTCAATATTCTTATGATTTAAACTGTTTCAGTTTTATAATTATACAAAGAAACAATTTATTATTTTCACACATTTGTGCACGCGAAACACTTTCATAATGCAATATATTTTAACTAGAAATTTCAAAATTTAGAAAACGGCAGTCTTAGAATAAATATGAAAGATTGTATGAAATTTTACAACTTCACTATATATATCAAGATTTAAAGCAATGTCTAAATATATTACATGCAAATTTACTGGAAACTAATTATTCATTAAGTTCCAAGTAAATTGGCATTAAAGATGAAACATCCCTTTTATTAAAGAGACAGTTTGATTCAATCAACCTCCAAGATTGCGGAACAAACTATCATGCAGTTTTTGAAATTTCATGCAGCGGCAGCTGGGTTGATGGGATTGTCTTCTTAGAACACACCGACCAGTCTGTGGACTCCAAATAGCAGGTCTCAAAATATCCCCAGGGTATGGAGTGTGAAACTAAATTCAGAGGATTTAAAACCCAGAGGGAGAAAGAAATCGTCCAGAGAAATGGCTCATTATACAAAGTATTATATAGTACATGTACTGTATCATCAACAAAAAGTGGCTGTTACATTGAGGGTTGATTTGTACACAGAATCTATGACAAGATATCAAGACCAGATATACATTAGAAAAGGTATACAAAATCTACGGAGTATTTCTATGTTATTAAAACTAACTACTAGGTATGTGAATTTTAAGGCACTTTTTGCCGTTTAGATTAGTAATATAAAAACAATAAACAACATAGGTACCCAATATCTAAAGTCACAATAATCTAAGGTCACGATATCTAAGCTAGGTCATAAGAGGAGATTTTTGTTATATTTTTTTCATGCTAAGTACATTAACATATCCAGTCCAAGTGATACACTTGTAATTGAAAGATTATGTTCAATCAGTTAGGTTATGTAACATGTTACAATAAATAAATACAAACTATTTTTTATTAATATTTGTTTGTACTTACCAGATCCCTATCCTATTGAAATATACAGAATTGAGAACTCAGGCGTACATGTATATCTTAAACAACATATCTCCATTTAATACACCAGAATTCTAATATCTTCAAAAAACATTTCACAGATATTTCACTTTAATATTCATAAATTCACTTTTTATATAATCCAGAGATGTAAGAATAATGAGTATTCAGTATTTAATCAACTACAAATAATAAAACTAAATAATCACTGAATGAAATTATTAAATAAAGTTAAAAAAAACTTTTTCGTGACAAGGAGTGAAAAACTTTATACAGTAAACACACATGGTTTAATTATATTTCCACACATACACATATATCTATATAATACATATATTAGAAGTCACAGTTTTATTTTTAATATCAAAATCAAGTACAAGAACAGAACAAAACACCAAAAGGATGATGCTTCCATGTAATTGAAAACACTATACTTAAAGCCACTGATACTAGTACTTCATTTTCCAATTTCCCAATGAAATAATAAATACATTCTCCGGTACATTCACTATACAATAGAAGTCATGTTTTTGCCGATCGTTTTCTATTACAGAGTCATAAAGCTGGAGGTATGTTACTTTTACAATATTGGAATCATATCAAATAGTCGCTGATGTATAATCACCAATCACATTTAACAATACACACTTTGATTAACCAATCAGAGACTTTGACACATTCCTTAGGAGTCGCCGGTTTCCACAGATGTTATGAACAATCTCAAAGAATGGAACAAGGCTGAAGTTGTTTATAGTGGAACCAATCAATATATAAACAATCATTTCTATACAAAAATCATAAAGTCACACTCTTTTATTACTTCTTGATTAATAAAACCTACCACAGGTTTAGCCAACATAAATAATTAAGAGAGAGAAGAAATAACTTCAATGATGGGTGTTTACAAGAAAGCTCTCATTTCCATAGCAACCAAAGAATATGATTCTTTCCAGGCTGCAGAAAAGTTGTGAATTTAATGAAATGTTGTTAATATGTTCCATATTTGAATTGCCACACCAAAGGTTACATCTTGTATTTTCTATGACTCCTCAATTTATTGAGCTCTTCTAAGGACAGTGTAATACACTGTATCCCTATTCAATTAATTATCTGTTTTTCATTAACTCCTCATGAACTATTCATGAAGAATGCAAGAACACCTTAAGACTGAAATGTGTCTGGAGGACACGAATGTCAAAAAGGGGCTCAGTCAAAAAGGGGCCATAACTCCTGTGAAAATGTTGGGATTTTAACGGAAATCAAACTTGACCTGTATTATATCATTATATGTCTACATGTAAAACATGAAACCAATCCATGTAATATTTCTTGAGTTATCGCTCGGAATCCAACCTTTGAACAGACAGATGGAAGGACAGACAGGCGCAGATAACACTTTAAGTCCTTTTGCAATTTCGAATGGCGTGGGCATAAACAATTAAGGTTTTCATAAATTCCATTCAGGGGGAATTATGGATATTTGAGTAAAATATGTGTACAGTGAAATTAATGGATGTTGTGAAATATCAAAAACAGTGAAGTATTTAACCCCCCCCCCAAACACACACGTTTTATATTTTTATGGTAATATATTAAATGAAATATGGATACAGTCTTCCTGAAAAACTTTTTTAAGGACTGGACAGTCTGTCAAGTGAAAATGCAAACTTTACTGGACCAAATGAACTTTTAGAGGACCAAAAAGCACACACAAAATTTCAAATAATTTGGCCAAAAAAGCATATTTTTGAGAGTGATTAAAATACTATAATAAAAGATGAATTATTACTGAAAAACTCATTTGACCATCGTACCTTTTTAAATTTACTGGACTGATTGTCATTTTGGTGGACTCGGTCCTCGGACTGGTGCTAACTTAATGAGTTCAACTGTGATTAAACAACTCAAAATGTATACAAATAGCAAGCTATGAAAAGTCAAGCATTTGCATCACACTGCATTCTTTTCAGAGTTTACTAAGATCACATTCCATAATTCAAAATGGCATGTTGACAGCGAAAGAAAATTCTCAGTAAATCAGATCATCAAGAGAAGCTGCAGAGAGTTACAGACTAATATGACGGATGAAAGACCTAAAGCAGCTTCAGAAAGATGCTATAAATGTCGCAATCATTCTGTATTTACTGATGCTAAGAATGAAATACTGTCTAGCACAAAGTCAACTATTTTTACACAGTAGTGCTTTATGAGGGTATTGCAATTATGTGCTGATTGGAAAAGACAATTAATGAAAATAAATGGATACTGAGTATGAAATACATATAATTATCAACTATTTCAATTAGAAAAAATGTTTTTGGAATACTTAGCTTACCATTAGTACCCTTTGAAAAACCTTAATAAATAGTCAGTTCACATTTTACAAAACCGACTCTTTAAAAAGTCCCTAGCCTGCAAAATATTTAAGCGATTTTGACAAAAATAAAACCCTTTTTTCATTCAAGGCTTTTTTCACCATCTAATGTAAACAAAAAATAACAAAAATCAATGGCTGTAAACCATATTTTTTTAAGGACAGCCAATATATGATTTTTTTTTACACAAAAGTGCTGGTATCTATGAAAAGTGAATATGCCTTCAGTTAAAAAAAAGAACATTTTGTACAATTAGATTCTAGATAAAATTTGCCGATTTCAATTCTTTCCTATGTGTAAAATATCCTGAATTTGATTCTAGCAAAGCAGTCACCAAGCTGATATTGAACAATGTCCCCACTGATCAGTGTCATAATATCAATAACCATTGACAAAGCAAGCAATGTCACTCCTTAGTCTATTTAAACATTCTATTGTATAAATACAGGTAAACCTGTGAACAAAAGCCACCTTAGGAAAATATGGAAAGTGGCCATTTCTGACAGGTGGCCTTTATGTGGAGATATTTATACTGTACTAAATGATCAATGAGTTTAAAAAGTCTTTTATTCACAAGGTGGCCTTTATTTGGACATGGTAACTTTCACAGGTTTGACTGTCGGACTAAATATTTGTCCTCAGGCTGTGAAAATGATACATATATATTTTCTCAGTATCTTAGCAACATCTCTGCTGTTCTAGATTTTTTGTCAAGTGGGAGTTATTTTTTCTCCAGAAAAAAGATAAGGAGATGACAGTAATTAAAAGAAACAAATATATAAGACACACATGAAACTAGATGAACCCTAAAGGATTGAAAAAATATTCCATCATGTTACGGTGAACTGCGTACAAAGAGAAAATTAAACCTATAGATCATCACTGGTACGTTAAAAGTTCGGACCTGTCGGATAAATTCTATCATTTACGAATGAAGATGCCAAAGACTCCAAAAACAAGAGAGTTGATATTGTTAAATTACAAGAATACTTTTTTCACATTCACTTTAATCATACGAGGGTTGATTTAGTACAGAAAAGAGATTCCAAGCAACAACCACATACAAAAATCCTGCTTTCCCCGAAATCCCATCTTCCCCAAAACCACTAATCCTAACCCCATCCAAACAAGAAGTGTTTGTGAAACATGAATGTCCTCAAAAGGCCAAGTGGATAGTAAGTCCTTGACCTTTGACACATTGACCTCAAAATCACTAGGGGTCTATGACCAACCTCCAAACCAAATCCGAGGACCTCAGGCCAAATTATTCTCCACTCAATGGTTGAGGACATGATTTTTGTGTTGAAAGTCACTGCGACCTAGACCTCTGACCTACTGACCAATAGGGGTCATCTTCATGTGATGACTAACCTCCAAACCAAATCTGAGGAGCTAATTGTCCTCTAGTTATTGCCCGGACAAGGTTTGGTTACAGGCGGACAGACAGGGGTAACATTTTATGCCATTTGCTGCTAAGGGCATTGAAACTTTTCCCCGATTTGAAATATCAGTCTTTTAATTGGTTCACAAATTTAAAGGATCACAGAATTATGTAACACTGCCCAGTGCAATTAATATTGGTATCAATGATATGTTTGTATCATTTTCAACTGGCACAAGCGACACTTCCAAACAATAAGGATCTGTATTGATTTTCATGTCAAAATAACTTGTAATTAAGCTTTAGACAATATTTGAAGAAACAAGATACTTCATTATGATCATCCTTTAGTTGTAGGTCAAGGAAGAATATCTGTAACTGTGTAGACATTCTTGGAGAATTAGATTGAAATAAAAACTGACATAAATAACTCAGTTACAGTAGAACCTGAAATATCCGAAATTGACAGGTCCGAAATATTAGTTCCAAAAATCTGTGGTATCGGATATTGCACGGTATGGCAAATATAGATGTGTTTGAATTCATCATGACTGTGAAAAATTTTGGACTGAAATTTCAATTCGGATTACTAGTACAACAGATTTTTTTGATAACCCATTGTCGCAAAATCTTGGTTCAACTGCATTAATTTTTGTTTAAAGAATAAAATAGCCATGAAGGCTTAACACAGATCTAGGAATATATGAAAGACGGGGGTCACAGTGAAATTTGGGTTCAAATTCGATTCAACCCAATTTTCTCAGAAATAGTCAGAAATTCGGAATTAGAACAAAATTTAGCAATCATTACATATTCCATTTCTCTATTTGCCTCGTATGGTGTACATGTGTGTGACTGGTTACATTAAAAAGGTAACCAATTCTCTCTCCATAAAAATAAAGAAAAATGATTAAACATACGTACCATGTCTTGACTTAGTAAGTCATTTAACTCATTCAATTCATCGTGGATCTCATCCAATGTCTTGTTCCCTTGTTTGTTACCTTTGGCGTCAGCTCCCTGCTCCTTTTGTAGGAATGAGAAGATTTCATCCAGATTAAGGTTGTTAGGGGACACTGTGGGTTCATACTGGGTCCACATAGTCTCAATCAACTGAGTTAATGAATTCAACTCATTCTGGGACTCCCTAAAATGTACAACAAAGCAACAAACATTAAACATGTCAAAGACGAACTCAAATGAGACAATTCCAATGCGGCTTTATTGATCTCCCGATACTGCAATAATTTTTTGTCTAATTTTATGTCCCATTTTTTCTGATAGCCCAATATTGGTTAGCGAAAATGTTTTAGTGAAATTCATGCCTGAAAACAAAATCAGTTTAAATCAATCCCAGAGGCTGAAGACCTTATTACACTTAATTTGGAGAAATTATGAAGAGAACTCAGTACAAGGCTGAATACGTTGAAAATTTGAAACAATCATGAATGCTTGATTTTTTCAAGGTGTATAACTCTGTAATACTCGAGCAATCATGATTTTACACAATGGTGATTCCAAAGTTTTAACATGAAATTTCTTGAAGAATATTGATATGTAAAGAATTCCTAGAAAAAAACATGAGCAAAAAATCACACCTGATGAGCAATGAGAAACACTTCATTATTATCAACTTCAAGGGCCATAACTATTAACTAATTCATATAAGTTATCAAATATGCTAAACTAAGGTCACCTAGATAATAAATGCTAAGAAAATTATGTAATTATTGTAAGTATGGTAAGATGGGCAGACATGCAAAAGCTCATCTTGACTATAAAATTTGTCATTGAGCAAAAAGGTGATTATTAACATATACTGGGATACAACATAATCCCACTTACAGATATACCATCCATGAATTAATGATCAGTATTAACACAATAGTCAAATAATCCCTGCTCATGCAAACAAGGGAACTAAATGTATACACTAAGGGTTATAAGACAGTTATACAATGTATATTGAACAGTGCACTAATACCAGCGATTTTTTTCCTTCTCTGTTTTTGGTCCTGAAAACAGAGCCTTCCCTTGAATAGCATTAATAAGGCTTCAATTATCCCTTTAAATGGAGAAATTCCTAATGAACATTTTTGAAAAAAGAATTTCAAAATCGGACTAATTTTGACAAAAAGTGTAGTAAACTAGTGCAAAGATTCCAGAGAACTTTATTTATTTGGCATTGTCTACTGACAAAATCTGCCAATAACCTAGTTGTCACCACTTCAAAATTCCCAATCTGACTGGACTGAACCAGTTCCCAAAGAGATGAAAAAATCACTGAACACTTACAAAAAAATCAAATAAAATACTGGATATAACAAATAAATCTATAAATATAACAGAAACTGTCGGAAAAATAAACACTACTTCACAACAGGAAAAATGATTTCCTGACAGTATAATATTTGATTATCAAGTTGGGGCATTATCATTGCAACCACTTCAAAATGCACACAGCTTTGAACCAAACTCGAAATGGAGGAGCCTTTATTTGGGGTGAGGTATTAAGATGGAGGACTTATTCTGGGTGTGGCCTTTATTGGGGATGGGGGCCTTTATTTGGGGTGGAGTATTTACTGTAGAACTGGTTTTATTTGCATTAGTTTTATTTTCGCTAATATTTGCGAATCGAATAGCTCGCGAATTCATAAATGTCGCGAATAAATGCTGAGTTTTATATATTTGACAATGAGTGTGTCCGAAAATACACAACTTAATTCTGTAATAGTATTATATCATAGAATAATCAGTTTAGTCAATCTGTTGAAAGCAATGTATTAACAATAAACATGTACCTTTAATGTTTAATCTAATATTTTATAATATTGCTTTTACTAAACTATCGTTTGTTGAACAATTTTTGACATCGCTTGAACATACTAGTAACAGTTTTTCACACTTACCCTTCTGTTTGTAAAACATAACTTCCACAACAACCCCAAACTATTATCAATCTATTGTTATTATGCTTTATTAGATATAAAACATTGAATCAAAACTTAAATGTCAAACAGATAAGGTGTGACACACAAATATCAGAGCAACCACAATGTGTCTTTGATCGCGATTTAATTCTGCCTGTCGACGTCGCGAATTCATAAATACGCGATTAAAGAAAACAGCTGATTCTTAACAAAAAGCGCGAAATTAAAGCGTTCTACAGTATCTGGTGATAAGCCTATATCAGGAGTGGGCACTTGTAAGGGTGGAAAATTAATTAGCCATGAAGTATTCATTAACAATGGAGCATTTATAAGGGTGGTGATATAAGGAAAAATATGTTATTAAACAGGGAAATTTTAAACAGCCAATAACAAAAAGCCAGATATTGAACAAGATTTTGAGATAATTATTAATTTCCTTCTTTTTAACAGATACATTGTATTTATCAAGTTCTAGGCACAACCTACAACAATTAGAGCATCTTCACGCTACTAATAATTACACATTAACGTCAACAATGACATCACAATAATGATCATGAAACCAAATAAGCCAACATGTTTTGAGTCATTCAGGACAGAAAACTGACTGTGTCAGATATACACAAGATCAAAATAAATAACCTTCTATAATTGCAACATTTAAAAAAAAGAAAGATTAAATATCGATGTAAAACACAATTTATATGCCCTGACATACCTCATTTACAATGATCCAATCTGAAAATTCGCATCATGTTATGAAACATGACATATAATTATATACTCAGGATTTCCATTAGAAATACCTTACTTGAATCCTCTCTAAACCAAACAACGGTCACCAGGGTTTGAGACCATCTATTGACCATTTCTCTTTAGGTGAGAAAGTAGCCAGTTGCTTACGGAGAATGGGAGTCTAGTACTGGTTCTTCCCAGGAACGATGGTTAGGTGAATTGTCTGCCTCTAGTACTATAATTCTGACACAAACAAACAAACAAACAAGACAAAAAAAAAATTCTGAGACAGAAAATTAGTGTACTTACTGAAATTTTGTAAATAGCACAGTAACATTCCTGCTGTGAGCGGATTTAAAAAATGTAAGGTGCCAATTTGGAGGCAATTTAAAATTATTATTTCTATCATTCTCCATTTTAGAATAATCAATTTTAAACACAGTACAGCTTCGAATAGCGCGGGAGGAACATAGAAAAAAGGAAATAGTACTTATATTATAAATTAGTTACACTTATATATAGATATAGACAAGTCATTGACCTATGATGGCCCCATGATACCACTTAAAAATTAAGAAAAAATATCAACAGTTGAATCCTGATTGGTCTACAACCTGTTGTTCAAAGCCTGGAGCTATTAATAAAGGAGCTCAGGTCCCATTCTCTTGCATAATTAAATACAATCATGACATTGTATAAATCTGATATTTCGAGGGCTCAACGCAACAGCATCGTAACTCATATTGAAATAAGAACAACTTAAGACAGTGTTGCATTAATGAGACCTCAAATTTTCTACATGGTCCTTACAATCTTTTTGACACCCGTTTTCAAATCAATTATTAGAAGTTAAATGTTTTAAGCGGCTGATGGAGAAACGCTGTATGTCTGAGACCTGAGGATATAAACAATGATAATACAGTTTACCGGGGTACAGCTGTATCAAGTTTCACATTGATGAACAAGTAATTACCACTTTCTCAGGAAATAATTCAGTATGAAGAATAAGATTATGAACTAGTACTTATTAAATGACTCATTTTTCTTAGATAAAAATTATTCATTTGAAAAAGGATAAAAAATGGAGTATTTGATGAAGAACAGAACAGAACAGCTTTTAACGGAAATGTTGGCAATGTTACAAACATGCTACTTTTGAGAGCCAAAGATGTTTTTTTCTCAAAAAGTCTCTAATCATTACAATTCCAGTAAATTTCAATAATAAATTCATCTTATTTAACAATCAAAAAGAAAAATAATTTATTAGCTGAATTTACAACTGATTATAAAGGAATTGAGAGCAATAACATTCATCTAAGAGCATTTATCAATCACACATACCATCTATAAAGGGCTACACATGGTACCAGACAGAAAGCTGAACAGCATCATTGTACCACATGCAGCTCACTAAATATTTCCAATGTTTTTCAAGGTCAAAAGCATACATTTCATAGTAGAGAACATTGTTGATAATAACTTTACACTTGCCACAAATTATCATGTATGCCATGAAATAAATTGAAAGGATGGAAGACTTCTATAATAGTAAACAACTTTCCTTAGAGCTTCCCATAATGCACTTCACCCTATATCAGCTATTATAAACACTGATAATATATTTACAATATGTTATTGTAAGTAATATATATCAAGGTTAAGAACATCAAGATGGTAAAGTCACAACAGGAAAGAACCTATAATCACTAAACGTTTGTGTTTGTACTTTGATTAATCAAGATTATTTTCTCTATTTATCCAGTACAATTAAAGCTGTTCCTCAAACAAAGAAAGCAACCACATGCTTGGCCAAATAATATTCACCACATGAAGAAAGTATCAGAGAAAACAAATAAGAGTACCAGAAGCAGTGCTAATGCTTGTCTGTCTGTTCAGCACCTCAGTGAGATCTATCCAAGTTTTTATACGACACAGCTAGCTAGATGCAGATGGATTGCAGTAATCACAATAGCTGGACTTTTTCTTCGAAAACAGACATACCAAAAAAAATCATAGATGCAACATTAAATTATTATGGAGGAACATAAACATAATGCCCTGTTAGGCTCCGCCTTAAAGACCCCCATGTGTCTTAGGGAGCTAGCATGTTGATGAATTGATGTACCATGGCGTATAAATACCAAATGGCAACACAAACATGTGTGTATAATTATACGATATATTAAATGTGTTTTTAGTCCCTTATGGCCATTCCTAAGCATTAAATACATTTGTACACCATTTATAATACGTCATCCCTTCAATGTGCTAGCCTCCTATGGAATCAGCAACGTCTCACAATTTTCACAGTGCTCAAATATTAGATAAAAGTGATGGGGATAAAACCATTAACTTCTATCTATATCGAGTCAACAGTCAGAGTCAGGTGAGCCGGACAGTTAGACTTAAACCATTGTTCCTGGGAAGAACCACTGGTAAGACTCCCATCCAATGCAAGCTGAACCGCAGCCTTAGTCTTTCTCTTGGTTGGTAGTGGGTCTCAAACCCACAACCCTCTATCAGTGAGAGATTACAGTGATTTGATGTTAGCAACCTTAATCGCTCAACCACGGAGGTGGATCTATTAACTTTTAACTAGATGTGTTAACTTGTGGAAGTCTGTTGTATGCAAATGTGACTTATACAAGTTAGATAATTATTAAGATGTTTAGAATATTGTCAATCTTCACGAAAATTATCAACTAAAACTAAATCTCTATACTTAACTTGTTATTCAGTTTTAAAACAAAGTGTTTACTTCTATTATCAATTGATTATATACTTCTGGTAGGTCACTTCAGGCAACACTTTAGTTAAAGGAAATGATTTTTAGTTCACGCCCCAATTTTTTTATAGCTGAAGAGGTTTATTTTTTCCATTTGATATTTTTTCTAATGTTGTTTATCTAGAGCCTCAGTGGTTTCAATCAAAACACAAATTTTTGTATGTTTGTTTAGCGTTGTTTTATGGCACATTGACTACAAAATGGTCATATAGCGCGCAAAAATGATTAAAAAGGGAGGTCTATAGATAAAAATTAAGTCATGTACTAAAATAAAGTATTAATGAGAATGAAGGATGACTGACAGAAATTTTTGAAACATTTCTATGGACTAAATATAACCTTCATCAAAATCTGTTGTTTTCCTATGATTGTCTCTTATTAGGCACTTACAGCTTCACTACCAGTCGTTGAAACATAATTTCAGGAAACTGAAGTTCAAGCAGAGCTCTCCAGAAGGATTTTATCATTTAAATGGAAAATAAAATTAAACCTCAAATATTTTTCTAAACAAATGCCTATTTAAGAAGAATTGAAGCTGATTGTAGGAAGGTAGTCGATAACAGGTTAGGATAAGTGAGGAAAATTCTGTACTTGACTACATATTAGATAATGTTCTTGTTTTACTAAATTAATACAGTACAGAATCTAAAACAAGAGGGCCAAGATGGCCCTTTATCGCTCACCTGAGAACAAAGTCACAATAATTAATGACCAGATAATATAGTTTCCAACTTGTATAACCCATTTTTATGTAGATTTTGAGATCAAAACCAACAATGAAGGTATAATACTGTTAAACAAGCTAAAATATAGCAAATTTTCTAATCCAAGGGCCCATAACTCTTGAAGTTCTTAAATATTCATTGTAAATATGATTAGGATCGGTGAATAAATGAAGGCGCTTATAAGAGTGTAAACAAGCTAAAATATAGCAAATTTTTTAAGTCAAGGGCCCATAACTCTTAAAGATGTGGTCAGATTCCGCCCATAATCGAACATGTCCAAGATCTTTTGGTTATACTCATTTACTGAAAATATTATTAGGATCGGTTAATAAATGAAGGCGCTAGAGTGTAAACAAGCTAAAATATAGCAAATTTTCAAAGTCAAGGGCCCATAACTCTTGAAGTTCTGGTCTGATTCTGCCCATAATCAGACTTGTCCAAGTTCTTCTGGTGATACACATTTACTGAATAAATGAAGGCGCTAGAGTGTAAACAAGCTAAATATAGCAAATTTTGTAATTCAAGGGCCAATAACTCTAGAAGTTATAGTCCGATTCTGCCCATAATCAAACTTAGCCGATACATTGTGACCATATACATTGTGAGTGTATACAAACTGTTTGTGGACGTACGACGGACGACGGATATTCAACGATCCTAAAAGCTCACCTGAGGAATCAGGTGAGCTAAAAAGAAGTGTTTGTGAAACACAGATGCCCCTAAAGGCCAACTAAATAGTAAGCCCTTGACCTTCGACCTACTAAATTCAAAATTCATAGGGTCATCTACATGTGATGACCAACCTCCCAACCAAATCTGAGGACCTTGGGCCAAATCGTTCTCTATTTATGTGTCGGAAAAGGTTTTCTTCTGAAGGTCACTGTGTGAGCTTGACCTTTGACATACTGACCTCAAAATCAATAGGAATCATCTACATGCTATGACCAACCTCCCAACCAAATCTGAGGACCTTGGGCCTAATAGTTCTGCAGTTATTGCCCGTACAATGTAAGGTTACAGACCGACCGAACTACATGTACAAAGCAATATTCCCCCTTTTCTTTGAATTGGGGGATGGCCATAAATATCTAAACAGACCTATGCAGGACAGACAGGCAAAATAGACTTTATCCTAATTCTTTCTCCTCTCACAGTAGGTTTAGATATTTCTATAGATAAAGTATACTAAAAGTCATTATAACCTAGAATCCGAGGCAGAATATTCTTCCCTACAATAATCAGACCAGAGACCAAAAAAGCATAAAAATAACATAAAATATGTAAGCACCATCACACTCTTAGATAATTTCTTTCATCACTAAATCTATATTCTTCCCATACAAAGGACTACTTGTCATTAAATCATTTTTGATGGAGAGTGACTCCCCCTTGGGGACTCTCTAAAAACTGAAACCAGGAATTACTCTATCATGGCTGCCAAGTAATTTTGTCCCAGCTGACATTCTACACCAGACAATATCAGACAATAATTCTAGGACTTTTAAGATTACTCCCAGATTTGAGAAATTGTTTCATAACATTTTTCTGACAATGTTGTGTATGGTTTTGTCCATATTTGTCATATAATACATTGGGTCAGAAAAAGCTATGAGCAGAAATCTCGGCAACTGTTAATCAATTATAGAAAGCTGGATTATTTATTACAAAGCAAATCAGACCTATTAAGTTGTATCTTAGAGGTCATTGAAAACATAATATTAGGATCATAACAGGAGAAATGACCTTGGCATTGATTGTTTACTGTTTGTTTCATTGAGTTTTACGCCCCTTTTCATTAGTTATAGAGTCATATGAGGCGGACAGCTCACTTAATAAAACATCGTTCCTGGGAAGAACCAGTACTAGACTCTCATCCTCCGTAAACAATTATAACCGCCTACTTTCTCACATTAAGAGATATGGTCCGTAGCCCAGGGCTCAAACCCACGATCCTCCATCAGTGAGAGGTTAAAGTGATTTGAAGTCAGCGACCTTAACCACTCGACCATGGAGGTGGGCCTTATTGTTTACTACCTTGTAAATAATTTGACCTTTTAAGTTCAGATTATGATAAATGACTTTGACCTTTGATGTTTATAACCTAACGAATGACCTTGACCTTAAATGTTCATTACAATAAAAATTTAATGACCAAAACACAATAAGCCATTTTAAAAGTCCTTAACCTTGACCTTTTAAATGTGTGAGGTACGACGAAAATGTCAAGATGATTTAAAAAGTGCTGTAGTAATTTAACGCACCACATGTTATTTTTTGTTCAACAATTTGCTTTCATTTAATATAAAGAAAATTGCACCTTCTTCAATTTCAACAATATTTGTAACATTCACAAAATTAGAAAATTAAACAATTTTAATGTAGTTTAAATTGTAGATCTAAAATGCAATAATTGACAATATATTAAGCCAGTATGTAATAACTAGACATTATTAACAGATTGAACATTATACTGGTACAAGAATAACCTTATATTTATAAGGCAAGCATAAGATTACCAGACTGAGCTAATACCACCATGATAATTCTCCAGAAATGTCCATAAATTGCGGACAAAAAGTGTTTTAATTTAACGAACAGACGAGAGACTTACAACATCTACATCCACTGCAGTATACAAGACCCTGTGGCTAACTATCATTAATATTTCAAACAAATGTCACTCAAAAAGACATAGTGGATAAGTTTGATGTGTTTTTTCTCATTTCGTAGAAAGTTCACCCATTAAATATTAATGCTTTTTTTTGGAGAAAATAAGGTTTATTCCCCGAGCACGCTATCATTCACAGCCAAACTTGATTGAAATACCGTCATTTTCAACTTAATGTTTAGAAAATAGTTTTTCGATTTTTTTTTTACCAAAAAAAGGCAATAAACATTATATCATATGATTAAAAGACAAGAACATGCACAGTAATTTAAAATCATGTCCTCTGGAATTTTTCTTCATTTTCATTTACTTTCCACAAAATGCATTGAGAAAAAAACTGTAACTACAAATGTACACTTTAGCTAGGATCCATTGTACAGACAAGTGTTAGAGAGGCTTATTCAGGACTGACAGAACAATAAACATTGTACCAATTTAATACTTTTTGTGAAAAGAATTTTACCATCATCCATTTACATAAACTGGTAACAATTAAATACCCCAACAAAAGAACAATTTAATTGTTTAACTGATTTTAAATATATATATTTATTCATTTATTTATTCTACATTCAGCATCATGTAAAATGATATATATAATATCTGTGGAATGTTAATTATTTTTCATTATTAATTTATTTCACTCTGATATTTTTTAACATTTTATATATATATTATTATATATATTTGGAATTTTCAAAACAAAAATATAAATACCTTTTACCAATGCTTGTCAAATTTGCCTTTCAAGATGGTCGCCAGTTCAAAACAAGTGAGGTAAATATTGTAGATGTGCAACTATGCATTGAGATAATTAACATTAATGCGGTCAGTCTCGATTTCAAGTTATAACCATCAGGATTAAATGCTTGTAACTCTTACAATAAAAACTTTGTCCAAAGAATTCCACCCAAATGTTATGTTAGATGGGGTATTCGGGAAAACCAAAATAAAAAATTTACCGAAAGCAAACCAAAAACAAACATCATAACCGAAATCAAACTGTGATTGTTAGACAGATAGGCTTATTTGGTGTGTGTGACTTGTTTTCATTGTCAAATACAATAATCAGTCATATTGCAAAATTTCAGAGGATAGTTTTGACTTAAAATGATTTTATTCAACTTTTTCCAATTTTCATTAACCTTATAGTTCCACAGTTACTTCCCTAAGTTCTCTGAATAAACAAACCGAAAACAAATTTCATGACCGAAAACAAACTGTGACTGTTTTCACCTAAACCATTAAAAGTGTAGTTTGGCTCATGTAAAACATTTTCAACAGACCACATTAAAATTATGCCACTTATGTAGATGACTATACATATATGGTACATGAGAGTAATGGGAGTTATGTGGCATGACAGCATATGTCTATAATAGTCATAGGGTAACCTTTGTTGTCATGGCAACCAAAATGTTTCTACTTCATTTTTTAAGTCCTGTCCCCACCCCCCTGAAGCACCTACCATTTAATAAGAATGCCAAAAGGTACAGGTAGCTTCATCAGGTATGGAAATTCAATGTGTAGAGCAGCTGCTTGGAATAAATTTGGAGACCATTATGTCCCTCAAATGTAACATTAGGTTAAGTCTGTTAAGATAATTCAGCAATGTTATAAGCTTTAACACTAAGATGACCTCATTGTCATCAAACCTTCTTATAAATGATGTATGAATCAACAGACATTCAGTTCTTTTGGGACTACAATTCATCAATCAACAACTCCTATAAAACAACATGTGGTGCAACACCAGAAATGATCAACAAGGCTGTATAAAACAACATGTGGTGTGACACCAGAAATGTTCTCTATGGTGATCTGGCTTTCAAATGTATGTTGTTTACACCAATAATTCTAATCCAGAAGATTCTGAGAAATTTCAAACAATGTGCTGGTTCTAATGTAAATTTAATTACTGGGATGAATAACAATCTTGATAAAAAAACAATGCATAGAAGTATTCAAGTTAGGCAGTAAAATATAACATTGAATTTCTGCCCACTGATTTCTCTATATCTGACATTCTGACATTTCATTGCTGTGTTTAAAATGATCAACGATGTATGTTCAGATTTTAGCTGACTAATTTTACATATACTACGTAAACAGCATCAAATTGTACTCAAGTACCGGTAATTATGTGTTAAATTCAATTTAATAGTGGCTGATGCCGGAAAGCAAAAACAGACAGACAATTATGCAATTTCTAGTAGCATTGTCAAGGCAAATATTGCCTTGAAAAGTCACACTAACATGATTCAAAGAAAATGAAGATACACAAAAAAACATATGGTTATTTACAATACTAGGGCAATTTAACAGATACAGAAAAATGTTACAAATCACTCAACTTAACTAACTATACAATTCAACAACATGCAAAGTCTATTATAGTCTCAAGCATTCAACTACAACAACAACAGACACAGGAAGTAACAAAGTTTCTACAGGAAGTGATGAAGTTTCTATGGATATGAGATGGGAGAAATGAGTTTGAAGTAAATGACAGCTAGTAAAACAATGTGAAGACCAGAAGCCACTTATGATAAGGAAATTGTAAGCTGGTAAATCTTGCAGGTATTGGTGTCACGAGAAATTATTGAAAAAGATCTTTCTGGACAACATCATATTATGTTAAGAGAAAGCAAAACCAAAATAATTAGAGAAAAGAATGAAATCTTAAGGAAAGAAATTATCACTCTTAATACCTAAAGTCATCAGTTAAGATGATATGACCTATATAGGTATTCAATTTTTTGTCAAAGAAAAATGTGCCTAAAGTTACTGTTGGAATTTATTAAAGTTTATGATACAAGTAATATTGTTCTTACAATAAACAGATATAGGATTGATTCAGTTAAATATAGTTTTATGATGCTGGGCAGTTAATGTATTGTTCAGATGTATATACTGAACTGAAACATGAATCAGTCACTGCATGTCCAAACGATTTAATCATCACAAACTTGGTATTAAAACACCTAATGGGTCATCTTTGTAACAAAAAAACTAGTAATTCAATTCGGAAGGCATCTTACTTGTAGAATTTAACCATAGAAGTAACAGATTATAAACAAACAGTAGTACACAATGTGTAGTATAAATGACAATATCGATACACCTACATGATCCTGCTGTACAGCTGTTCTCTGCTCATATCTCTGTAAAAACGTTCCAATAGAAGGTTTTAGAAAATCCGAAATTTTTCGAACCAATGAAAATTCCATCATTCAGTCTAATAACATAAATATCGTGAATAAAGACCTCATAAACCCAGGAGTACGGGTAAGTTAACCTTTACATCATCATCTTCCAAAGTTCAAACTCTTATATTACTATTGCAAATACAATGCAATTTTATAGTACCTTCAAAATAGTCGCTGACAATATTTAGACGTTAAACCTATTCTAAAACGTTTACCCTTCGAAGATTTGTTCTCCATAAGTTTGGGGTATGACATGAATGGCAAGGACTTTAGATCAAGGTCAGGTAGCAAAATATTTCACCATCTGATATTTCTTTAAGGGAGTGAATGCATGAGTACAAGACTTAGAATTCCAGTGATCTTCCTAATTAGACGGGCCCAGTAAACTGACCCTTCCCAATAGCAATAAGGCTACAATTTTCCAAAACCTAAATGGAGAAATTCCCAATGAACATTTAAAAAAAAAGAATTTCAAAATCGGACATAAAATAACAAAGTTATGACCATTTTTGACAAGAAGTATAGTATACTAGTGCTTTAAGGAACCAGAGATCTAGATATATTTGGCATTGTCTATAGATAAAATCTCCAAATAACCTAGTTGTCATGACTCCAAAATTCTCAATCTGACTGGACCCAGACCCATTCCCAAAGAGACGAGAAAAAAATCACTGTATGAACACAACATGACACCTATAATAGATTTTGGATGGTGAAAAAGCAAACGTGTGCAAGAATAATGTGCACCTGAAATTTGTGAAACAGAACAAATAAATCAGTCAACTAGTTTCGAGTTAAAACTTGTTAAACCTGTTAAAAATGTTTAATTTAATTAAAAAGCATCATTTCACCAATGGCACTCTCAGCAGACTTGCTTCCAGACACAGAATCAGACGCCATATAAAGCAGACGTTGAACGTTATTCGACAGCATGAAATTATGAAGAGAGAAAACAGATGGTTTGTGAATGGATGATAAACAATGTGTATGGAAGTTATGATGAGAAAATTACTTCTAGATGTCCTACATAAGTCATGCTTCAATCTATAATTGTACACTCCAACTACAAATTATTTCATCTATCAATAGAAAACAGAATACTTAAGGAACATGGTATCATTCTACAGACATATTTCAGCCAAGATAGCACTTTTTGTACTAAAAAATCCAGCCAAATCTTGTTTATAAGAAATTGTTACCAAATATCTTCCAATAAAAGCCCCATCCCCTAATTAAAGCCCTGCTTAACTTTTTTTTATCCTGACTTGTCATAAATGCCTTTATTATCTTCAAATATATGGATATTAAAAAACACTTAAAACAGTTAAACATATTAAGAAAAAATATTTTAAACTCAATGTTATGCAATGTTTATAAGGGTATTTAAGGTAAAATTTATCAACTGTTAATAGATCCCATTGCCAACTATTAAACTGAAATATTAACAATTAATTAGTTTCTTTTATTCAAAAACTACCAGCTTAGCTGAGATACATCTTAGAGAAGGCATCCATATGCTTAAATAAACAAGTGTACACTGTAAGTCTTATCACACAATAATTGTTAAAGTAAAATCCTGTATCTAAATATTCACAATACGCTATTTATACCGATAGCTGCTCATGAAAAATGAAGATAAACAAATTCTATACAGTGAACATCTGATAAACAATATTGTTAAAAACAATTAAGTAAACTCAAGTCCTTCATATCTTAAATAACAAATTGTACGAAAGGTAAGATAACCTGTAAAGTATGAGATATTGGCAACAAGATAGTGTAAGGAAGATGCAATCATAAAAATTAAGGAATATAACAGATATAAGAGAAAATCTGTGTGTAACAAGCAAGCATTAAATTCAACACTATTAGATCATTTTAACTTTTCAAATTAAGCATTAGAATAAATAGCTTGTCAAAATTAATTAAGTTTCTTCCACAGCAAGTGTCTGGTATTGATTCATTTCTATAAGCTTTCATTAAACAAGAGCACTTAAGAATTAGTTCCTACATTGAAAACAAGAGGGCCATGATGGCCCTATATTGCTCACCAGAAAAAGACCCTTAGAGACAAAAATTTTTTCTTTTTTTTCTATATGAGCCTATGTAAAATTAAGTGACCATGCACACATGCATGGATGACGGACAGAATGCGATCACAATAGCTCACCTTTAGCACTTTGTGCTCTGGTGAGCTAAAAAGAGAAATTATTCATCAATGCTACCTCATTTTGGTGAGCTTAAAAAGTGCCTGATTGATCAATTAGAAAAAGATAGACTACAGCCATTTCCTAGCTTTCAATACATGATCCTAGCTTTCAATACATGAATAGCTATCTATCAGACAAAAAGTTTCTTGCGGAAAGAGGTGACAGTGAGCGATATTGCTGTGAAACTTAAGCACACAAGTGTCATAAATACATACCCTAAGTCACTTTAAAAGAAAAAAAATCATTTACTGGCACATGTTTTTTAATTTTATGAGTCAGAAAGATTCATGACCCTTATTTTGAAATGCATGTCAAATACTGGATATAATTCTACCTCTTTACCACAGCGACCAGCATTTACAAAAGAAAATGAGCTATTAGCATGATTGTGGAATTCAGACTACAATCATAACAATAATTGGAAGAATTTATAGCAGTAATATTATAAAGCAAATAGGGCAATACACATTGTCGAAAAGCTTTGCCCTGCTTGATTAAATAATATTTTATGTTGTTCTTAATGCTTTACAACCAATACAATGAAATAGAGGTCACCGGAACGGAGCCACAATCATTGCACTTAACATCAAGAGCATGCATCTCAATTTCCATTATGTATGTCAAAACCAGTCTTAGACTCACAGATATAGCATAAAAAATGCCTAGACAACAAAATCTGCTTTCCTCATTGAAGAGTAGCTGATTCCACATTGAAGAGTAGCTGATATTAAACTGACAGGAATCAAAATCACAAAACATCAGTTTAAGAATAAATAAATCATCATGAATTCCTCAAGTTTGTTTTGTGCATAAAATGATTCAAGAGAAATGATTTCTCAGATCCCAGGCAGTCAGGAATATAATTAAATAAGGAGACAGTTTTGTACCTAAAACATATTGTTATCTAAATATGCGAACATTTCTCAAGAGGTGCATTCTTTTCTTATGCGATGGCAATTCAATTTTTCATGAGATAACTAGATCCTGCAAATTCAGATTATATTTCCATCAGTGCATAACAATCAGTGTCTTAAAAAACAAAGAACAATGCTATGGCTGTATCACTGCATTAAGTTAATCAAAGAGGTGACAAATGCTGCTTAGTAACATATCAATTAATGTGCTTCTATTTAAATACTTTAAAAAAAGGGAAGCAGGCAGTGAAGGGGGATAAAAGTATGAAGGAATTCTACTTGAATGTATAAATTCAAGATGAAAACGTACTTTAGTGACGCTTCTATGGATTGTTCATCTTCAGCAGCTTTTTCCCTGGCAAGTCTTTCTTGTTCAAGTTGCTCCTGACGACGTCTTTCTTCTTCCAAACGTTTTATCTCGCGAAGTTCTGCAGCCACACGTCTGGCTTGCATACCACGCACTTGGCACTGAAATCACACAAGTTCATATTCATGTCAGACATGACGGTATAAAACAAGTAAATCTACAACAATGAACAGAATATTCTATTTGTAACAAAAATTAGAATTCTAGTGTAACAATTCAATAGTTCTTTTTTGCTTCACAAAAATGGTGGCAATTAAAGAGTAATAACCAGATGCTGTAACCTCTTTTAGTTTTCTGAGCTATGAGCTACATTAAAGTTTTTGCACAATGCAAATGCAGACTTTGCAGTGATCACACTAGCTCAACTTTGTCTTCAAATGAGCTGAAAATGGGGTTTTAATACCATGCTTGTTCTTGTACCAAACAGTTTAAAACTTCCTCTTTATTTTTTCTACTTTAAAAAGGTACAAAAATTTAACTGTCAGGTTTAATTAAATATGTTTAAGAGCAATTTGCTTAGACATTTCAAACAGCAACAATTAGGTTATGCTTAAAAATTGTTGGCTTTGCAGTTCAGTGACTGATTCTGAGAAAAAAACATGTATAAAAAATATAACACCAGGCTCGAGGGGTTCAATGGCCTGTGTGTAATACAGATTCAAAACAGCAAAAAAGCTATTACCCAATGTCTCCATATATCACACTTGTACGGAGAGGTTTCATTATGTGTAGCAAAAAAAAGAGGTCAATGTATCTATCCATCTCTAATGCGAAGTGTTTACAAAATTGATAACAAATATGACTAGCAATTATGTCACATGAAAAATGGCAATCACAGAATGGGAGGAAATGCCATTTATAATCTTGTTTTTTCTTTGGAAGCAAGACATGTAGGTCAGTTATTCATAAATGTACAAAACCAAATAAAGATAAATGAGAGAATGTTGGTCAGTGATTGCTGTATATGTGAGTTCAAAAATAAAGGATGGTGGAAATTAGTAAGTTAATTTCAACCAAACTCTTTCAATTATTGTGGTCATGCAAGCTTTCAGGTAACAATTTTACATTCCAGAAATGTTCAGCCTTTAATGAAAGAAAAGCAGGAACCAGTTTACCAATAATAGAATCACTTGTTATATACTACCAGGTCCATTCCAATAATAATACAGCTGATCAACTTTAGAACTGCTTCAGTGAATCATTCATGGCTTAAAACTCAATATTATCAAGTTCCCATTTAATTTCTATACCGATTTATTTAAACTATAGATTGTTACAAAAAACAAATGCTTTTATTTGAATAACCCTACAGATTGCTTTATGGAAGTGCTTTCTAAGAAACAGTGCTCACTTAAACTTCGAAGGATTTGAAATCTTTATTTCTTATTGGGGGACAGACACCTGTTTCATTAAATGAAAGAAAGTAACCGTGTTAAGACAATGTAACATACTAATATACAGTGCAACCTCTCCAAAGCAACCAACCCAATCATGTTGTTGTGGAGAGGTTGTTGTTCTAGAGAGGTTATATTAATAATTAAATTGTACATTGGAAAAAATCATTCTGTTGTTGAAAGGAGGTTGTCATTCTTGAGATGTTGAATTGTATGTAGCAATTTTCATGACTATTGAAATTTTTTGTTTAATAGTCTGTACGCCTTTCTTCAAATTTGCCAACAGAAAATCATATAAATAATTTTGTGAACTAAAATTAAAGATGCTTCTATCATTCATAGAGTCTCCCACTTTACAAACAACTTATAGAAAGCACTAAAATTAATCAACAAAAGACTTAGCATAACTTTCTAGCATTCCTCCAGGCTCGGAGCGTATTGTTGTAAATTTAATGGGGAATATGGATATTTAAAGACATGTCAATAATGAATAACTTAAACTTCTGAATAAAGGGAACAAGTAAGTCATCTTCACCATCGTTTACAGACTGTTAAAACCCATGAATAATAATGAAGAAAAACAATCTCTCGAGAACGAATACAGATATCGGAGACATTTTTATTATCAACAATCGCCATGTTCCGAATAAATAGAATTCCTTAAAAACGATTGGACTGTCAAAGTTGTATGTTTCAAGTAAATTAAACAGCTGATATTGAATTGTAGATGCAGTGTCTACGAGCTGTATGGTTTTTACCATTAATAGAAAATTGATTTTCTATACTAGGTTGATGATCACGTACAGTGGCAGAAAGTTAAACATATGTGACAAAACTAGAATACACTGTCACAGACGTGGATTTGAAATTTTTGCAATCTCTAATTCAGATAATAGTGGGAATGTGTTGAACAAACTGACATTGACATGAACTTTTTTTTCTGACAATTATTATAAGCTACAAAAGATAAGAACACGGTATTTATTCAGAATATGGACATCGAACATGAAGAATCCTTAATCATCAATCCTAAACATCTTATACAGATATTAATGCAGTCAGCTTCAGATATATTTTTATACAGTTCATGACTAGATATTTCCAGCATATCCTGCCCACTACCATAGACAACTTACGATTGACAACCAATCTATCTACCATTAATGACTCTCCGTTTAGTAGCTGTCAATGTAACCAGTCTATACTCAAGTTACTCAAACTTCATGAACTAATCATGAACTATTAATGAATAATACAAGAACAATTCAAGAAAAATCCATGTTTTCATGAATTCTATACGGATATGAAATTATTAGCCAACAATATCCGACTTGCTGTTAAACAAATTTTTAAAATGTAAAATCCTGCTCTATAGCAATATTACAGACATGATACCAAAGCATTATTGTCATTAAGTTCTCTCTCACTGTTTCTATTAATTGTTTTCTGTTAAAACTGTTCAGAAGATTATCTGCAAACAGACACCACCTACTCAAATAGATTGAAATAATCACTTGTAGCATTAGGCTGAAAATAAAAAATAGTTTGTTTGTAGCCCCTACTTTTCTTTTTTTAAGTTTTCAAGTTGAATTTTTTTTCTTTATCTGTTAGCACACGTTCCGTTAAAAAGTACTATCTGTTTTTTAACTGTACTTAAAAACATGACCTTTATCCAAGACAAACTGGTTTTTCATCCATATTCATTTATGTTTTGTCTAATTACATGTTTAATGCAGAGCAGACTACATGAAAATATTGTGTATTGCAAAATTGCCAATATTTTAACAATGAAATTTCAGAAAACAAAAAAATACCCACCTCTGGAAATTAGGGTCAGAGCACTACAAACAAACAATTTTTTAATGATGGCCTTATCAATTAAATCAAACACCCTATTGATACCACTCAAGAGGGTTACATGTTCCTTGAATACAGATTAATGTTTGGTCAGTCAAACTGTGTGGATTTTACATTCGTATTGACTAGATTTCTACAGGATGAAAGTGAAATGAAATTATCCTCAAATTTCAAAGGAGAAAAGAATTCGCTAAACTCCACGAAATTCATTTGTTTCCACCAGAAATCTCAATGTTCGTACCCATTGTATACACACAGATTTTCCCGAGGACAGAAAGCGATTATTTGTTTTGATGGGGCTAATTCAATTGACCTTTTGCCAACACAGACGATTTGTTCAATCATGGCAACATAATCGCAGATAATACACAAATAAGCTTGTAGAAAATGAATAAGACTTTTCTTAGCCCATCTACAAATTACCATTTGAATTGCAAATTTGATTAAGGGGCAGGATAGCAATCAACGCGGCTAATACTTGCCAACATGTTGTCTGTATTGTTGAAGAGACCTTAACCAGAATAATGTTTGAGGGTATGATTGGATGCAATATTTGCCCAGATCAGCAACAAAAATCTGATTAATAACCAGCCTTCGATCCCACTTTGAATAGCCGGCAAACTTATGCCAAGAGCTTATGAATTTGTCAAATTGAATATTTGGAGCATACTAACAAGTGATTAGTGGTTTGAATGAAGGAGACTCAACTCACTCAGCAATATGTTTTAGTGTTAAAGGTCGTAAGCAAGACCGAGACATTTGGTGACTTTTTCAGCCATAAAATTGGACGAGGACCAAAGAAGCAAACTTGGGTAGAACAACCAATCCTCCTCAATAAAGACCAGCTGTATGTCAACCTCACGTCTAGATTCAGCCTCACAGTAGGTTAGAAGCTTCTGATTACTAAACAGACAGATCATGACCACTTGACCAAAGAGGCTCTTATCATTTAAGCAAATTTATACTATACACAACACAATCAGGGAAGGGATAAGATGTTGGATGGATCCTCTCAAATGGACCAGTTACACACACTTAAGATGTCCCAGTAGAACATTTCTGTTGTGACGCAACTCAACTTACAATGAAACAAGTGAAATAAAGAGCCAAGTTGTAAATTGTGGCATGACTGTGGTTTTAAGCTCAGCACAAGCAACAGAGGGCTTATATTGTTTTATGTTCAAACTGTTTCATCTAGTTTAATTAGTTCTCAAACCATACACCATACATAATCTAGGAAGTTGTTTTATCATTGTCTGAGTAGGAGAACTCACGGCAAACATTCAACAGCCAGTATGCTTACTAAAAGACATACAAAACCAGTGAAACATAGAATAACTTATTACTAATAATCACCTGAATTAAAATGGCTGCCTTCCTCTTTCTACGGAATATGATTCTGTGTCTAAAGGAACGATATGCTGTCTGTATAATTATAGTCGCTTCCTTCAGTTGAAGATAATCTGAAATAAAAAAAGTCAAATAAAAGTCACAAGATTCAACTCCACAACTATCTCATCTTCACTTCATAAATAAAAACATATACATGTATAACAAAACACTGCAATTCAAGAAATAGTCGATTTAAATAATTGCAAGTCAAAATTAGGACAAGGTCAAAGTGAGGTTGGTTGATATGGGTGTGTTGATAACAGTCATAGGCAACAACTGTACAAGTATTCAAGTGTTCGATATGCCTCTTGCATAAAAATAAAGAGGTATCATATATTCAATTCCCTGTTAAATGGAATTCATGAAAACATGAAATTTTCATGCATACTTCAGGAATATTTCATGAAGTATGAATATCTATTTGACAGGGAATAAATGTAACAATAAATAAGGAGACAGATTCCTTCCAGAATTAAGTCCTACCATTGGTCAATTTTACGTCAGTATTCAGGATTAACCAATCAGATGCTTTGAATGTCAGACATGCATAAAAACTTAAAATTAATAACCTCAGAAAATGCTTAGTTTCTTTGAAATCGAAAAAATGTCTCAAGACTACTCAGTAAAAAGCAGATAAAATCAATTTCTTTCACTTAAAACTCAGGTCAGAAAAATAAAATGTATTAAAAAGAGATGGTACAAAGAACTAGAACAAACTACAGAAAATCTTCTACAAGCTTATATCGATAAATTGCATTTTCCACAATTTATATGTGTCAGCAATTTATTTACTAAATGAATTGAAAAAGCATGTGATGCAATTCTCTCATCCTACGCAAAGCTGATTAATTATCGGTGTCTCCGATCATCACATGGTTAAAAACTAGTTTAACTTTACCATTTATATCCTAAAATATTTTTTTCTGGAAACTTCATTGCGTTTTGTCATCAAAGTTCTTTCATCAATCAGATATTCACTGCGGACTGTCAGTTATTTTCCCATGAGTTCTACACATGTTTTCCCCGCTGGGACATTTGCTCAATGTTGTGAAAATATTCCAATCAAATAAATGGGATTTTCAGGTTTTTTTCTGACACCTTAAACAGCCGTTAAGCAGACGTCGTCTGCTTTCTAGCATCCTAACATAACTCAGAAATACATTGGACTGTCTGCTTTTAAAGTATACTCTATGCGCTTACAATCTAATTCAGAATCTTTTTTACTTCATTTGTGGATACGAAGTATGTTGACTATTACTTAACAAAGATAAAAACAGCACACTCTTTCAAGTACCAGTTTGTACATAGATTCTATAACTGTCCAATAAAGATGTCTAAATTCATGAGCATTTGTAAATTTTGTGTTCAAATGATTTGTGGATAAATGTGTCAGTTTGTACAAATATAGCTGAACTATTTACATTTTAAACATATAAATGTATCAAATAAAGACAATGCTTGGCAAAAGGACTAGAAATGTGTCCAGAAAACATGAATGCCACCACTGAGTGCTAAGTAAAATATGGTCCTTAACTCCTGTGAAAATATTCAGATTTTAACTGAAATCGGCCTTTTCCTGTATGAAGCCAATCTATGAAACATTTCTTGAAACCAAAATTTGAACAGATGGAAGAAAGGACAGAGGTAACACTACAAGCCCTTCCGCCATTTTGAATGGCAGGGGCATAAAATCGATCTAGAAAAAATATTAAGTTTGAACCAATATGGAAAAAGTGTACAGCTAGGAGCATTTGGCAATGTCCTGCTTTGACAGTAGAGGAAGACTCATTGGTGAACACCATACACCATGGATAGAACCATCCATGATCACCATACACCATGGATAGAACCATACACGATCCTAAGCTAGCCAGAGAGCTTTCTAACATATTACCGGGTAAATAAAATCATGAAATTTGTGGAATTCGAACTCAAATGGTCAACAGGGGGAGGTGGGAGGGGATTAGTGATTTCTAGCCAGAGACCATAACCTTAAGATTTAGGCCCCCTAATACCTGTCTGTCTTACATGTAACACTTACCTCTATGTTTGATAAAACCACGCCAGATTTTCTGTATAATGATAGCATTCAGTGTCAGGAATTTAAATCTTCTTTCTTCGAGTGGTTCAAACACTGAATTCTTCATAAATACCTGAAATATTAAATACCACAATGTTAAATGTCCAGAACATCAGACATAATTGACATCAGATGAAGGAGTCAGCAGCAAATTGCTGCTGCTGTTGTTGTTGTTGTTTTTTTGTACCAGATAATTTTTGTTCATTTTTGTGCCACTGTATAACAGCAGGCATTGACAACTTCAAATAATATCAAAGATACTACATTATCACAAGACCCTGAAAACTAAAGCCTCTGATTGGTTTAGCCTTGATCATGGTCTTAAATTGACCAATTACAAGACTGCTTTCAGGAATGCCAATAGAGCCAAATTAAAAATCCTGAAAATCATAAGTGACCGACCATTTTTGCCAAACAAGAGGCCTTCAACCATGTTGTTTCCATATTTAACTCAGTTTGTAATAGAGAAAATCCTTCAGAGCAGATGAAATTGACCATAACTTTGCCAATTATATTATTTTCATCAAATAACTTTTATTTTGCTCAGAAATCATAGTTCCTTCTGAGGACAGATAAATCGGGAATTCTGGACAGATCGGGAATATTGTGACCCCTTTGCTTTCTGAGACCGGTCTAAAACTCAGTTATAACCTAAGGCCTGATCTTTTAAGACATTACTCATTTCCATATGTTACATGTCTGACCATATAAACAAATAATTCAAACTAGATATGTGCCCGGAGTGTTGAGAGCTAAGTCAAAAGGGGCCATAACTCCTGTAAAAATGACTGGATTTAACTTGGCCTGTTTTCTTTTTTATAATACACCTTCATGTAAAGTATGAAACCAATCCAAGAAAATTAAAACTGATCGCTCTTAAAACGAAATTTGATTGACAGACACGGGTAACATATCTATACCCATATAGCAAGAACAATGCATTTTTATCATACAAGAACTAGAATCCAGATTAAAAATTTTGATATCAGTTTGTCATTGTCAATTATCAATGGCAGATTCATCAATACTTTAGTGTGGAACTGTTAATTAAAGTCAAGGTCATATCAAGACACACTTGAAAAGGCAAGGTTATGCTGACAGCTAATTAAGTTACAGAAAATGTCATGATACTCACAGAGCAGTCTAACCCAAAGGATTTAACGACTAGACTTGATCAATTAAACTGTCCATCAGTTATTACATCTAAAAGCAATGGTTTGTTTTTTATTTACACTATACTTAAGTAACATACTGTTGCTATGGTTACCTGCTCTTTAAGATGTAATAACATACTTGTACCTAGTATTCACAGTCTTGGATCTCAAAATATCATATGATTTAAAGCGAAACGGATATTAGCCCCCCGGACATTTGCCCCCCAATGAAAAAATGGTCATGTGGATCGACATTTGCCCCCCAGTAGAACTGGTAGGTATGACATTTCCCCCCAATTGCTTATTTCTTATTGTAGACATTTGCCCCCCAAAATCTTTTTAAAATACTTGAAAAATAAACATTGGGGGCCAAATGTCCAGGGGGCAAATATCCTACACTCGATTTAAATAACAGATTTGGGAAGGTGGGGTGGGGGGGCACTTCCACAATTTCTCAACACGATTTTATCTTTTTATTCTTTTAACAAATGTTACCAACTCACCAGTGATATCAGGCTGACCTGATGGAATATTTACTATCAAATAACTGATTGAATATAGTAGTTATCCATATTCAATAATAAATATTATTTACAATTACTCTTAATTATTTTTCTGAATTAATAAACAAAAAATGTAAACAAACATCTCCACTTCAGAATCCATCTTTCATTAAGTCAATTTCAATTAAAACCATGCAAATTTTAATTCCTTTCAAACAAAATATTAGTTACCTTTTTGCCCGTAAAATCTCATTGTTTTCCCAATATCAGACATTTTATGGAAACAAATTTCATTTTCTAGAAATCTTTAGTGAGACATAAATTCTACCGTGTGCTTCCTTTCAATTAAAATTTCTTGTAAGTGCTATGAGAGGCTTTGAGAAATAAATTGCGTGGCAAAAATTCTGGCGTCATTTCTACAAGAATCACTCACCCAACATGATGGTGTCTTGTTAATTTTTGATTAATCAAGTAAACAAAACCTCCCTGTAAGGTTTGAAAACAAATAAAATCTCATTTTATTCTCAACAACATGGCGCCATGGTTTTACGAAATGATTACAATCAGTTTTAGATTACAGAAAAGAATTTGCAAAAGAAAAGCCATGGACACTCACCCCAGATAGTGACCTTCCCCCAGGCCCACCCAATGGATAGGAAAAAATTGCTATGCCACATTAGACAAAAACAATTAACACAAAGCCCCCTCCAGGTGACCTTAACCTTTGACCTACTGACCTTAAAATGCAAATGTCCTGTAAAGGGTGCCATGAGGAACCAACATAATTATGTAGTTTGATGATTGTAGGCAGAAGTGTTTTGATCTTATAGGCAAGGTAAAAGTTTGGTACAAACAGACCAACAAAGAGTCAAACAGAGAGGCCAAAAAAAATATATACTTCCAAACTATCGATACAGGGGCATAAGAACTTATTAGTCTAAAAGCAGATATGGAAGAAATTCAATTCAATGAATGCACTGCATCACATGAACATGCACTTGTATATAGAACAATATCTAGTAAAATGCTTTCAAGTATGAAAACCAGTCTTCAAGCAGCAGCAATTCCATTGGTCTATTTGAATTCTGAACTAGCCAATCAGATTGTCTGTAATAAGACTGGTTTCCATATCAATCTTTTCAGCACAGATCAAGATAAAATCAAATGTGAAGCTGTTTTCGACCAGGCCCCGAGGTTATAAAACTTGAGAATGGTCTCCAAGCTCAAAGCTCAGTTTCGTTCTCAAAGTATTACGGTTGAATAGATAGAGCTGATTAATGTTTGAATACATATTCAGATCAATTATGGTGTCAGACTAATGAATCAATAATATCATTATTGTCTGATCACAATTAACTTAGAACCATTGAAAGACAAAATGTGAGATTTGAGCTCGGAATCCGATCTCAAGTTTTATAACCTCGGGGCCAGGGCATTTTTGTAGTTATTAAATATTCTAATACTGATCATGTATTTCACTGTCAAAATTTTCTTTAATGTTTCCATATCAGGTATTTTCACACTACAGGGTGTGGTTTGAGGAAGTTTTAATTTACACAAACAATGTTATTGTTTTTCATCAAATAAAACCAGCTGGATTGAGTTAATACAGCAAAGTAATGAGAAAAATATTCTCAAAGAAAACAAGAGAATCAACATTACAAACACTAGGTCCATTATAGATTATGCTATATACTTTATAAAACTGAAATACACTAGCATGTAGCATATAATGATGATTTTTCAGTCATGTACAGAGGCCAGTTCACCTAATCAATTTTCCTGGACTGTATTCTTCTTACCAGTATTTAGTCAACCTTTCACAAGGACATGGCAACATCTCCACATATGAAGGAAAGTCAACATTTTAGTTAAAAGGTACGACCTACTGCTACCACAGAATTCAGAACTGCCTTTATCGTCAGGTCACAAGTCAAACTCATTGACCACTGAACCACAGTTGTAGCCCATTACGTAGTAGATGTTAAATAAATCATATCAAATTAGAGCTGTCACAGAGGTGACTAATACCCCCGCCGCCACTTTGACTATAGGAATGCGATAGTATGTACACTATACAGCTATGTTCAAGGGGACATAACTCTGCAATGAGTGGATCATTGGGCATGAAAATTGTGTCTTGCACATGTACATTTCATATTGATTATATTTATCAATTTCCAATTTAATCCCTTGAAAAATGTGGAAGAAGTTTGCTCCACAAACAAGGACAGCCGTTGTACACTATATGGCTAAGTTAAAGGGCACATAACTCTGGAATGAGTGAATCACTGGGAATGAAACACTTCATGGTGATAACATATGTTTCATTGCAATTGCTTAAAGAATGTGGAAGTAGTTAGCTCCACAAACTTGTGATATTTTATGCAGAGGGACTGACCAAGTGACAGAGTGTCTCCAGTACACCCTATCTCAAACTTTGTTTACAGGGGTATAATTAAGGAGTTAATTTGCCTAGAACTTATATTGACATCGTAACAGCATAAAATGTACTGCCAACATACTAAAAGTAACGTCAGACAATGAGATTTGCCAGCATGTATTATTTAACCATGAAATGTATCATAGACTGTCTGGTGATCCGCTAGAAAGGAATAAAACAATCACCACCAGATAATAATGGTGTCATTTCTATCGATACTAATAAAATAGGCATCGGTATTTCATCATTGTAGTGGTCCCCAATAGACGGACATAACACAGTAAGAAAAGATTAAATTATCACGTTTACAGCAATATTGATATGCATGTTTTTTGGTAGACGAAGACTGCAATATTATAACATTCTGGTAAATCATATTTATCCAGAATATATGCAGTTTAGACATTGCTGCAGAAATATAAATGGTAGGGAGCTGTCACTCAGAATAATGTGACTTTTAAGTAAAGGGAATTGCATAACTGAATTATGAAATATGTTTTTTTCTCCTTCCCTCAATCTAGCATATTTTCAGATGATAGAAACATTACGAAATCCCAAAAGGATGAACAATTCACAAATTTTAAAGGAGAAAATATCATCCGCAGGTCGCTATGGAGACAGGTTGTCGATAGCAACAAATCAAACGTAATAAGTTAAGCGTTAGATATTCAGCCTTTATATTCCATTACAAAATATGACAAAATATGTCAGTTCTATTTTATCTGAGAGACGGAACACAGATTTCCTGACAATTCTAATGTATGAAAACATTTTCTTCCACATTTTCAATATAATGATGTTTTTTTTTTTGCTTATTTTTCTTTTTATAAAAAATCCCTTCTGGTAAGTTACAATGCAATCTGATATCTCTCGATGATGAAGCTTGGCATTATAGGTTTAATGCAATAAATGATTGCCATACCATCATATTTAGTCAATCTGGCTTTTTGTCAAATGTTATTTTATAGGGGAATCCAGCTGAAAATTAGACAGGATATGGATGCAATTTTAAAGATGCCAGCATATGTTTTACGAGTTTATATAGAAGTTAAATCAGTTAAAGTGAAGTAGAACAAAACATCAAATAAAATCAGTTTAATCTAAGTATTTTTCACCATATTTTTACACCATAATTTATATAGCAGCCCTTTTTTAATGTTTTGGGGAACTTGTATTGGGTCCCTTTTGATAGTAAAAATTTAATTTGTGTCCTCAAAAACCAAATTGAGGAACTTTAAAAGACTAACTTACTTTCTTTAGGTATCTTCATGAATGATATTTTTAATCCAAAGTACTTTTCTCTCAGTGGAGATAAATATATATTTTTTTACTTGGGGAACGGGGCCAAATACGAAACCCCAACATGGCATGAAAATGGACCTGTTAGCAATTAGCAAAACCAAACTGATCTTAAAAATTAAATAAAATCTTTTTATAAAACTTCATTCACCTACATAATGGCAAACTATTTAATATTAACTTGACACAAGAATAAAATAGAAAACAAGTTCATCCTGTTTCTACATAGTATTTGTCCTAATAATGCAGTGACTGTATGTATAAACATGGCTATGTCCTGTTAGTAGGTAACGTGGTATGCTTTATTTTCGTCACTTAGTATTCCTACGTGCCACAGTCTGCTTCTTACAAATTATTGTGCTTTTTTGGATAATAAAATGAGACAATGTTGATGTTAAAATTCTCAACGCATTTTACTGAGTTTTTATCCAAATATCATGATGATTGTATGGGACTATTTTGTTGTCACATCATGTTGCTGAATGGTTATGAGGCTGTCAAAGAGAGGCATAATGTGTGTTTTTAAATCCAAGTAAATAGAGTTTTGAGATTTATTTGTTGTAGAAATGGATATTTTGTTGTAGAGACAGGATAAATCAAATACATGGCTAGTGCCAAGATGGAGAAAGTTTATCCAGTTCGGCACGAAAGCTGAAATGGGCTTGCCAGAGGCACACTCATTTCAGCTGGCTCGCCAATTCTTGCTTTCTAAGCCTCACTGGATAAACCTTCTCCATCTCATGTATTCTCTATTTATACTATTAAAGGGGCATGCCCTGGAACTGCAGCATCTCAAATAACAATCAAATTGGTATCATTTTGATGCCTAAATCAATTTTATAAAAGCCCTGTAAAATATTTATAAAATATCCTGCTAGTTTACTCAAAATACACATTTCAAGATTTACCAAACCTGCCGATTTCGGCCTCAGAAATTATTTGTCATTTACACAGCTCGACCCTTTCGGTGTCTGTCAAAACCAAAAACATCGCGGAAAAAATGTCAACAAACTGAAATGGTTAGTATTGCTCATGTTATGTTCACTTGAAAGGCAGCGCACATGCTCAGTTAAACTCTCAGACGTATCGGTAATATCATTGTCGTCAATAAAAATACCGACGCGCGCATTATAGGGTAATTTTTTAACACACATTCTTCTTTGACTTTTCGGTAATAATTGGTTTTACAAGTGATAAACACATTTTTGGTGTACAAAAAAAAAGACACAGCAGTTCCTGGGCATGCCCCTTTAATAATTATAAACATACTATACACTAGTAATACACTTGTGATATTGCTTGTAGTGATTGCTCCAGTGCAAAAAATAATACAAATGATGTCCATTTAAAGTACATTCTGTATATCATATATTTGGTATATATGAACTATTCAAACACTTAGTAAGTGATCCTTATCAAATTTTGTGTAGTATACATATATACATAAATTCAGACATTAATTTCTCTTGTATATATTGATGACACATAAACAGCTTCCAGAATCAAACCCAGCAGATTGTATGTTTCTTGAGATAATGGGAAAGTTGCATGTTCGACATAATCCATTCAAGGATTTCTGCCAACAGAGAAAGCAATGTTTGCCCGACTTGTCATATATTCCTTAAACCAAGTAATTACATATAAAATATTTAACAGTACAGGGCCTGCAGAGACAATAAATTGTACGGTGAGAAGTGTATTAAGCAGAATTCAATAAACAGTAACCAGAGAGCTGAAGATTTCCTCCAATAGTTCCGTGATAATGTCTATAGAGATAGCATCTTCAGAGAGTGCAGATAAATGGCCTTATAGTTTTGTACCCATAATGTCCAAAGTTATTATCTCAGAATGGAGCAGACAGATCTTGGGAACCTTTATCATTTTTAAAGGTTAATATGATAGAAAATGATTTACCATGAAATTTCTCAAAAACAATGATTAGGCTGAATATAAAAAATTGTTTGTTTGTAGTGCTCAGACTGACCCATCAAATGGCCCCTACTTTTCTTTTTTTAGGTTTTCAAGTTAAATTTCTTGTAATCTGTTTGCAGCCCTTCCGTTAAAAAGTACTATCTGTTTTTAAACCGTACTGGAATACATGGCCTTTATCCAATACAAACTGGTTTTTCATCATATCATATTCTGTCTAATTACATGTTAAATGCTGAGCAGACTACATGAAAATATTGTGTATTGCAAAATTGCCAATTATCTTCACAATGCAATTTCAGAAAAAAATAATACCCAAAAAAATACCTACCCACCTCTGGAAATCAGTGTCGGAGCACTACATACAAACACTTTTTTAATGATCACCTTCTCCTTCAAGTCATTGGCCCTTTAAATTTATATCAAATTTGTATCCCTAATCTTATATTGAATAGCTTTTCGTGGTGTTTTACCAATATACACATGCGCTTATTCCTGTTAATTCCTAGACAAACTACCAGGCTCAGTTATTGAAATGGGGACACTGAAAAAGCAACCCTGCCAAATTTGGAAGAAACTCGAACCCACGACCTTCGTTCAGTAGGCCAGTGCATTACAAGTACACCACTGATTATCACTGAAACTAAATTTATAAAATATCTGCTTACCTTTGACTTGCCAACTTGCCAATCAGTCTTTGGAAGGTTAAGTGTATCTAAAATGACCTTGGCCCCTGACCTTGGATCACCATCATGTGACCTCTTTGATAATAAACAAGAATATTTCTCCATAAAGTTCTCAAATGAAACGTGAACTGGGTATCCCTGTAAATAAAGTTTGAAATAATTTTAGAATTATCATCAGCAAACTTTCAAAAAGGGGTTTCGAAAAACATCCCGTTTTAATGCAGTATTTTTTTATTATTTAAAAGAAACACAGATTAATAGTTTGAATCTACATATGTATTTTGTTTATATTTCTTGCTCTTTTTTTTCGCTATTATATCTTGTATAATGTGTAAGCTTGTTTATATTTGAAGAAACTAAATTTTTACTTGACTAGTAACGTCAAATAATTAATGAGATTTCAATTGTTTGAAATCCACTTGGGTCAAAAAGAGACAAAATAAATCTGTACAGTATAAATTTGAGTCAAATAACCACTTTGATACCAGATTGTCAATTTTCCGTTCAATCAAGGGGAGTAACTCATATATCTTAAATGTCAAAACTTATTACTGTAGTTATCTCCCTTCACAAAAAACTATGGAATAAATTTAAGGGAATAATTTGATATTTAAGCATGCTATATTCTTCATTTACATCTAACACAGTATATAATATAAGAAGAACCAATTCAGAAAAAGGATTTTTTTAAACATATACCTTATTTAGGCAAAGAATCTAATGAACAGATTAAGTCTATTTTAATGACATCTTCCATTGAATTATTACTAAATATTGAATATTCTCACCTCTCTTTTGATCCTAATAATATCCAGCATACCAGAATAGCTCAGTTGTAATATAACATCATCATCAACATAACTGTTAGCCTTCTTCATATTGTTTGGTTTAATACATCGTACATACCTACAAGACAAAATACCGCATGAAATAAATACAGGTAAAATCTGTGTATCAAAATAGGAGCAGCCACATCACTATCATGGGTCAGAAAGTCCTTAGTGTATAATGTTTAAAAGCTGACGGCCTTAAAGCGCAGATTCCTAGGTTAGTCAATGGAAAAGCCTATGAGTTGGGTCCACTGAGCCTCTGAACCCCGGAAGCTCCCAAAATATTGGAATTTAAAGATTTTCAAAGAGATTCCTGGTAGTAAATTTCATGGATCACAATATGAACTAATTCATAGGTCAAGTTAAATCTTATATGTTTTATTCAGAGGTTCTTATGTTTAAGATTTTGAAATAATTTTAGTGCCCTTTGCTTTATATGACAGGCTTGAAGTAGGGTATATGCAGCTGATTGCTTTGAATGCAATGCTACGTAAATGATTTAAAAATATCACCTTTTATGTTACCTGAAGATTGACTGTAAATAAAGGTATCAAAGTCATGCATGTCCTGAATAAACTTGATGATGATTACTGTAAAGATGGTGGCCTCTGTCACACTAAGAAAAAATAGTTTTAAATGCACAGATGAAGGATATCAAGCAATCAATTAAGTTCAAATCAGGCCTCTAGCTCAATGTAACAACACCGATCATTCATTTAACAATATAAAAGTGAAACATTTACCATGGATTTGTTAATGAAAGAATATCAACAAGGGCAGATAACTGATGTTTAAATGTGTCTCCTACAGTAGGCTTGCCTCGTGTGGTCCTAGATATGGTAGCACGCCCACTAAGGTCTTCAAGTCGTACACCGAGCAGATCCTAAAATGGTGAACGATGATAGTACAAACATGTTCTTACTAACATACAGCTTAACCTTTAATGTAGAAATGCACACAAACTCAAAAATATACACACTATTTTCAGGAAATCGGTAAAAACCTTGAAACAATGATACATTGTCAGTATTTCAAAGAGTCCAAAGATTATTTATTTATTCATTTCATCTGATTTAACGCCATTTTTAACATTATTTCAACCTGAGGTTCAAACTCACAACCTCTTGATCAGTTGACCAACTTTCTAACCACTGAGCTCATTGGGCGGGCTTCCAAAGATTAAAATGAGATTTTGTAAGACTCTTTATGAATCTCATAGTAATCCTTCACGAACAGATATCAATAATAATCAAAGTCTACATAGCAGGATTTGCTACATAAATTAATTTCCTATGAATTCTTCAATTTCCATTGTTGTTTGAGTTGGCCTCTTAATTCTGCACTACTATATTTGGTCATTTGTTGCATACATGTGTTTGTATGTACTGTTAAGTTCCGCTATCAAAGGCCACCAGGCGGACTTAACATCAAGACAATCTTAAAATGGAGACTCTACACATTTCAGGCCCATTACAAGAAAGAAACCTTGATAACCCTTGTAATCGTAACTTATATTCATAATCAGGGTTCTTTTCTTTACTTTGATCCATTAAACACTCATAAACATCCATTAAACACTCATAAACATCCATTAAACACTCATAAACATCCATTAAACACTCATAAACATCCATTAAACACTCATAAACTTTACAGTTTACAGACCTAATTGATCTTGACGTAAATAACAAAAAGTGTTTGTGAAACACGGATATACCTTCATGACCTTGACCTTTGACATACTGACCTCAAAATCTATAGGGGTCATCTATATTTGATGACCAACCTCCCAACCAAATCTGAAGAGCTTAGGCCAAATTATTTTCTAGTTATTGGTCGGAGAATGTTTGGTTATGGACGGACATGCCGACAACAGACATTTGTAGGGGCAGGGTATTTCTTTTCTTCTTTGATACCCAACAAGACCGTTAAAACAACTCAACAAGACCCTTAAGTACCCAACAAGTGTCCTCTCGTACAACACAAGACCCTTTCAGTACCCATCAAGTGACCCATCATTCCCCCTGACTGACGGATTGACCGACCGACATGTGCAAAGCAATGTACCCCCTTTTCTTCGAAAGCGGGCATAATAATTAGTTCTGTTATATTAAAACACTCACAGTACCCTATATTTCAGAACTCATAAATTTTATATAACTAAAAAATTTTGTTACAAACCTGAAATCTAGTGAGATCATTAACGAAGACATTACTGGAGTTGTGCATGAGTTCAAAGAGGTGATCCTGTTGTACATCTTTGTTTTTATCCAGGAAACCAGCGACCGTGTAAATAACTTTACCAGCGTAATGTTGTATACCAAACTCCACCTCCCATTTACGCCGGTCCCCTTTGATGTAATATTCATGTTCTTCTAGTTCATTATGTTGCTTCAATAGATATGATTTGTCTGTTCCCTGAAATTTTGAAAGAAATCTTAAAGAATGTACCGCAATATTTCTTTATCATTACTATCACCATTAACTTTCATTAAACCCCCAACAGGGGTATATAAAGGAGGTAATGGCTGGTGGGTGGTTTCCCTTGATTTTTAAACTGTTTTCAGGTCAGGGAGAGATTTTTTTAAATATCTGATATTAAATAGTGATTTTAATCACTAAAAAAAGTTCTGTATGAAGCATGATGATTCTTTTATCAGTCCAGATAAGAAATTTCAAAATGTATGAAGATTTAGGTTCTTATATTTTCAAAACAATTTCTTACAGAAATTCAAATTTGAATCAGAGGGAGGAGTTTATATGGTTTAAACCCATCGTCTGCTTCAGCTATTTATGTATTCAGTACAGTCAGCATTCACTGTATGTCTATCACTGATAAAACAATGTAGAGAGAGAGAGTTCATTTGATAAAACAATGTAGAGAGAGAGTTAATTTGCATCCGATAGTCTGATCGGAAGTTGCTCCTTTAACATCAAAATCATCATTATAATCATTGTCATCATTACCAATTCCATCACTGCCATTTTCAAATTTTAACCAAAATTCAAGTAGCACAGTTTTCTGATGGTTAATTTTCATAAATTTTGAAAAAAATATCATAACAGATTAAACTAGACAGGCTAATAGACTGAATGTCTGAAAAACATTTTTTTTAATTGTTGTTTATCATAACGCAGAAATATAATCTGTTTTAAATATGGTAGTTCTAAGCTTAAAATTATTTTCTTCAGTAAAAGCTTCATGCTTAACCAAACTGTAACTTTGCATGCAACAATCCCCTAAAAACTCAACATGAGAAATCAAAATTAATGCATTACATTGATTTTCCCAATTTACATTTTTCAAGGGAAAAAAAATTAAACATAAAAGGCTCATGTTGCCCTGTATGATAAAATATTACATTTCTGCTGCTGAATATTAAAAATACAAAAAGTGTCCCAGGACTGAGAAACTAGATGTAAAATCAAGATGATTTGCATAAGAAAGCAGGATTTATACGCTTCTAAGGCTCGTTTTAACACCGGCTCACCAGATCTATTATGTATCAGGTTAGTTAATTCCAAGATTATACGGTACTAGTAGTTTAACATGAATATGTATAAGAAGGGTACCTGAGGGAATCTGCACTCTTCATCCAGCATCTTCAGAACACATCTTGGTGGCTGAAATATACGAGAAAAAATGTATGTAACCTCGTAGATGAATTATACAAGCAAAAATGTATGTAAAGATGTCTGTTAATTAGCAAAACAAGAGTAACGCAAGCAGTGCCAACGCTCGTCTGTTCACCGCCTCAGTGAGATCTATCCACGTATGAAGTTATGTCAGTAAAGTTTGAAAATTATCCAAAAACCTTTAAATTTGTATATCTGCTATTGAACAGCTCATTTGATAGCTATGGTCATTTCAGAGCTGCCCTAGACAAAGAGGAGATAAGATACAGGAGAACCAGGCGTTTATAATTATCTCTAGTCTTACCTTTTTAACATGAAATCAAGTTTGCATATTATAGTAAGTTTAATAATAAAATGTTTAAACTAAATCATTTAGAGTACTTACTTTTTCTATAAGTTCAACACATTTGGTGTTGTCAGTGAATGTTATATGATCGTACGCAATCTCCTCAGTACGGTACTGAAAGTAAAAATAAACATTTATAGCAAAAACATATCATATTTTTAAGAGAACAATTAGAACAAATAATCTCAAACATCAAACCAATATTGCACTATTCAAACTTTATATAACTGAACCCTCAGGTTTTACTTTTAAGTATGAAAAAACTGAGGTGTTAACTTAAAAACAATCAAAGTACTATAAGCCCTGTAATGAGTCAAAGTAAAAAGTGCTAACAATTATATAAATTTTCATTCAATTAAAAACATCATAACAATAATAATTGATACTAAACAAATCAATAAGGCCTAAAATCTGTTTGTTTCTGGTTACATGCTCATTAAAAATAGGGGTCATGATTTTGGTTTCTTTGCTTATTTTTTTGGCTCTTGAAAGAATGCGGAAAAGTAAAAGAAGTGAGACAAAGGATGTACTATTCCTCAGGTCTAGTAAAAAGTCTAGGCTTACAGGAAAAAATAGGGTAGGTCAGATAAATGGGAACAAACAATTTTTTTGTACACTTAATGGCATTGAACTTACTGTTTCTTGTTCTAAGGCAAATACATAGTGGTTGAAAAATCTGTGCAGTTTCTCGTTTGTATAGTTTATACAAAGTTGTTCATAACTGTTCACCTGAAACAGAAATAAAATCATTAAAAATGTTTGACCGGAATTCCTTCTTTTCTATCACACCCTGATCAAGATTATATGTGTAATAGGAGGAGGAAAATAATGTACCTGATGTGGGGCTCGAACCCGCAACCGCCTGCTTGCAAGTCAGATGCTCTACCAACTGAGCTAATCAGGCTGGTGAATATCCCCAAGCCAATTTATAATACAATATATCACACCGCTACAACTATCTACGGTATACACAAAAATACAATTCTATGTTGCATACTCTTCTTAAGTAACAATCTATTTAACTTTTATTAATGGTTAGTTTCACCTGTACTAAATATGTTGAACTTTCAAAAAATAACTACTTTAGGCATATACCAAATCTTCAATCACAAAATTCCATATAGCATCTCAATAAAACTTAAGGGAAACAACTCTATTCAAATCTCAGCTTGGTATAAAACAGGATTACCTCCCTTACTAGATTTTGACAAGGCAATGTAAACAGTTGACAGTTATATGACTTTACACCAATTATGACCAGTTCGTCTTAAAAATAGGGTGAACAATGATTGATGATATTATGAACTATGACACTAGGACAAAACAAACCCATAAAATACCAGTGTACTCTAATTATTCACATACTTTATTCAGTGAAGGTAAACTTGTTTTATTCAGGATAAATGAGGCTAAAAAACTATAAAAAATATACACAGAAAAGAACCCTAATGGGTTTTATCACACTAATCTGACTTCTGTCATAAATTATACTTGACCTGGGTCATAAATAGGAAATCAAATATGACACACAGCATGTTATAAATAGAGGTGCTTGTGATAATTACTGTGATAATGTGATGAAAGTTCTCCATTTATTTACATTAACCATACAAGAGGAAATATAAAACATAACCATTGGGGTGACAATTAACTCCATGAGGAAAAGGTCCCAGATTAAACACTTAGGGCTCTAATCAGTACCCTGATTGTATATTATGTATGGATGAACATAGTTAGACAAAACAAGTAGCTACTCATTGTGATGCAGGTTTTTTCCCATACATGTAAAGCCCAATAATGACACAAATATAGATTTGTACAAAATAACATAGCATACCATTATTTAAAGTTTGTTGAGATTAATTAAGACAAATATAATCATCATCAGTGTCAATTAGCAATATACTACTACTTGACACAGGGGCAAAAAATATTCATATGTAAGTAGCTGTCAGCCACTTCTTTGGTCTAAAAACAGTTTTTATTTACTTATATTTAATTAACATGAGTCAGCATACAATAAATGTGTATGCCCCCTGCGGCAGCTTGACCTTGTATGGACAGAAGGACAGTCAGACTGTAACTGTTACTATAATACCTACATCATTTTGATGCGCAGGGAGAAGGGGGGTATACAAACACAGACATATTTTCACAAGGGACAGTGACCCTTATGCGTCCAAGGTACCATACTTCAACCTGAAGGTTAGCTGAGTAAATGCAATGTGGGACGCATATACTCATATACCAGTATATTTGACACTAAGTATCGATCATCATCATTGAATTAACAGAATGCCACACTCAGGTCTCACACCAACAACCTCAAAACCAACGGCTAAGCTCTCTACTATCACAGTCAAACTAACTGCAGCTTCAATTACATTATATACATAATCATACATTATAAAAATAAGTGTCCTGTTGTAATACTTGGAGAAGTAGGTCAGTCACATACCATAGTACTTCAGCATACATTTATAACATAAATCATTATTTCAAGTCCTTATCAACACTCACTTACTACATGTTTAGTGATTTGATACAGACTAGACTAACTTCCTAAGCAACAATTTTTCATAAACATCTCTATATACATGTATATACTGCAGTTAGCTAGCAAAGTCGTTCGTTAAGTTTTAGTGAATTTAACCGTAAGTAATTTACTTATTAGAACCCATCAGCAAGATTCCCCAGAAAAGGGCAATCAATGATTAAATTATCAATTTTTTTTATTCAAATAGTTCAAATTTGGGTAAAATGTAGAAAACTTAAAATTCAACACTACTATAATTCATGACAAATAAATCTTCAGGTAAGTTTTAACTCATTTTTTTAGAGAATTATTTTTCTGCATGATGTAACAGGTACATCATACACTTGAACCAATGTCTGCTGAATACAGTACACACATCTGACACATTTATTACTTCCACTTTGAAAATAAGACAGGAACTGAAAGCGCCTGTAGCTATGAAAGGCCAAACACAAAGTTTTATTTGGATACCATCCCTTCAAATTTTTGCTTGGGTTGACTCTAAGTACAGCCATACTAATACAACTTTTCTGTGGGCCAATTTCATGGATGAATTCCAATGGGCCATCTCCATCAGAGCGGGATGGGACCAAATACAAAAGCTGTTGGATAAGGCTCTATGACGTGTTTTTACAGTATTTTACCCTGGCAAAGAAATGTAGTAATTGAAATCATGAATTTTCAAGAAAGTCAAGAACAGTTCATGAACTGGCCTTCATCCATTATTGACTTCTCTTCATGAACTTTTAAACATGGATAGTCCTTTAACATGTTCATGAACAGTAGACGAATTACATGTATGCACTAAACATTTTGTTCTTGAATTGTTCATGAGCAGATCAAGAATAGTTCAAGAATATCTATGAATGAATAGTTCACAAACTATTCTTGATATCATTTCAAGTACAGTTTATGAACTTTATTTTCATGGACATTTCAAGAATTATTCTCATTTGTACTTCTAGGATTTCCATGAATTATTCATTAATTATGTATGAGAACCATTCATGAATAACTCATGAATATTTCTCGATCGTTTTGACAGGGCACAATTCTAAAACTTGACCAACAAATAGAAGCATCCTGACATGTCTTAAGAGGTTCCATCTTTTGAAAATGAAGCCACAAAATCATTCCACAATCATGGTATCTTTAACAGACTGAGGCAATAGCGGTAATACGAAAAAGTTTGTGTTTGAAAAAATCTAGAATTTCTCCACATAGTTGGGAATTGCAAACATGTGATTCTCATGACCAGCCTAATTTTATGGAGTACACGAAAGATATTTCATCCTTTTATTGGTTCTCACATTTCAGGTTGCTCTACATAATAATTCCAGAGAGAATTCAGTTAATATTTTCAATGAGCTGGGAAACAGAACCCAAAAATACTAAGTATATACTCAGGGGACCAGAGTATTATCATAGAATGTTTTATTGAGCCGGGAGCCAAGAGGTGCGGAGCAGACGTAGTTAAGTGGTTGTTGGACTACATGATAATTGGTTCAGGCATTATCTTACAGTTCTATCAACAATGATGGATGACAACAATATTTGTATGCATTAAGCACAGATTTATACACAACCCTCAGAATCTGTGACAAAGACTCATTTCAAGCCTACATGACATTGTGCATCTGGTATCTGTTTAATTTTAATAAGTGACAAATTTAATTATGTATCAACTTTGATTTAACTGTAACAGACTTGGTTTTCTTCACACTTACATCTTTAATAGTGCCATATTTTACTCACTACACATTCTTAATGCAGGACAATTTCCTTAATTAATCAGAAACGCCTTTAATTGGTACTCACAGATTTATAACATAACAACTTATTGAACAGCCATAAAACTTCAGTCATTTTTTTTCTCAGAAATTTTCAATCAGTGTATTGGTATCATGTCAAACACAGACTAATTCCAGGCATCAAAAAATCTTTTCTAATTACAGTTAATTTCAACCCTTACAGCATGTTACGAGATTGTGCTAAACAATTTAACTTGCACAAGGAAATTGACAAACAAAGTACTATTTGTCATTGGTTCGTTACTTAAGCATGAGTCATTTTATCTTATCACAAGTCTGATCAGTTTACAGCACATAATAATTCTGTTATTGGGTGCTGACTGATCGCAAATGTCTGCATTTCATTATTGATTGAAATATCCATGATATTTATGATGTAATATTTGTTGATAGGATGAGTACGCTCACTAAAAGACTCCATACAAAACTATATTAACTCAAATTGGGAGAAATCACAGTTGCATCACTTGTGCTCCAAAAGCATGGGATATTTATCATACAGCTTCACCGAAAATATTCCAAGAACATTTGCACATATAAATCTGATGCCTGCTGCAGTCCGCACAAAGTTTTAGGTCAATATAAAGATGAGGATATCAAAATATTTTCATCAATAAACCCTGTCTGGATTCTTATTTCATGCCTTTAGCAACATTTGATTTCACATCCCTTGACAGTAGACTGTAATTGTTCACTTTGTTTAAAATACTAATAAGGCATTTCTAGTTCTAGCTGACCCCTCTTGATGCCAAAAGGAAAAGATTGCTAAGTCTGAATAAAAATATTCTTTGGTACCTAACCTGACGATGATTATTATATGCTTCTCTCCAACTGACAAACCAAAGGATCGACTGACCAACAAGGCAATCACCATACGCCCATGCACCATTAGATGCTGGGGTAATAGTACCGTAATACAAAGAATACCGTAGATCAAGACAGGATTATATAAACAATTATATGATACATGGATCTAAGTTTATAGTGACCCTTAATACATGCATCGACATGTATTATCTATAACAGATGTAAGTCAAAACTGTGTGCAATTATTTTACTACCTAATGGCCCTATCATATAATTGCAATTTTATTATTTATACTTCCAGAACGGAAATAAATTCACTAAATATTATATTCAAATAACATGAAAGACTGTTGGACATGATCTGTCAATATAATGTAGCATTGCTGAAAGCTTTTCACCATTAAGGTCTATAGTGATGTTTCATCTTGTTTAAATATGCATATAATTGCCATTCAAGGAATAACCAATGACTACAAAACGGACATGCAATTACAAAAAGGCTCAGAAACTTACAGCACATTTTGTACGAGAAATAATTTATATGCCAATAGGAATCTATGATGAATATTTTATGCAGCAATTTTTCGCTAAAAAAGACGAGAGCTTTCCTAAGATGCTGACGAAGACATTCTGATGAATTACTTGTAGCATGCAACTACAGTAGACACCATGAGAAAACTGCAATGTATTATATACTGGTAATAAAGTCCCTACGGGTAATTTGTATTTATCATAATAAATAACAACACTACATTTTTAAAAGGCTGAGTATTATTTACCTTTGGTGTTACATCATCCCACAACAGTATTATACCACTTAGTTTTGCATACTTCATGAACTATTCATGAATAAATCATGAATAGTTCATGCTTTAATTAGTTCTATTCAAAGGGGTACATGTATATATATATGCATCATCATGTCAGTTTAATAACTTAACCAGCCTCAAAATAATCTTTATTTTTTCACTGGGGTTTATGGTCCCAACAACAGCTAGGATCATTTGTTGACTTTCTAGCTTTAATTGTGGAGGGAGACACCAGAGGTACACCTGGATAGAACCATCAACCTTCTGTAAGCTAGCTGCACAGCTTCCCCACACCATGTGAAATTTGCCTGGACTAAGTGGGATTCAAACAAGGGGTAAGTGATTACAAAGGCAGACTTTGTAAATGCTTGATGGAGGCTGCCTCAAAGCTACCTTCTAAGGTAAGTGCCTCTTCCACCACAAATAACAGAAAACTTGTATCGTATGTCAGTAAAATAGTCTCCAAAGCAAAAGAAAACAAAATAAATGTTACCATTGTATTATAGTTGAGGGGTCGAAATCAGTATATTACTAGAAGTCACAGGCACAGAATGCACATCGAGGGTTCAGCGCAACACTGTCGTAACTTGTTTATATTTCAATATGAGTTACGACACTGTTGCGCTGAACCCTTGACATTTATTTGTACTAAAATGATACTCCTTATATGACAGACACCTAACAAGTAAAATATCAAACCTGTACCATCATGCCTGACCAGAAAAATAAACAACATCAAATATATATACACACCAGAGCACATCTGTAACTCAGTACTTGATGGTATAAACATAGGTACTCCTAAAGAAGGAGGCAAATTAATTAAGTTATTTAGAAAGCATGCCAAGTTCTTGAAATTACATGGTTGTGTGATGTTTATCTTATTTCTCAGCTGCTGTAAATCATAGGTCAATGATAGGCAGGTCAGATCAACGAAAAATGTAATTATCTTTTTTTTATTTTTTGCTAAAAGGTGAAACAATTTCAAAAATATAAGGAGAGAACATCAGGTCAAGTGGTTAAAGTCTCAGACCATGCAGTAATCTCTGACCGACCCTTTACTGCTAGGGCTGTGCATAGGTAAGTGGCGATCCGATCCAATCTACGATTCAACATTTACGATCAACAAATCGATCACGAATCTTTTGTTATCAAGTACCGGTAACCCATCTAAAACTTTTAACATTTCAGTCCTGAAGACAGCTAAATTTAATTTTCTTTTAGGAATATTAAAGTTAATCAATATTAATTGCTCTATGGCTTAAATTTAAGTTACCAGCATTATTTTCTGGTTTAAGCCTGTGACTCATTATTTAAAGATCCGATTTGACCTTTTGGCAACAATTAAAGTAGTCCTTGATGAGACAATGTATATTCAGAGAAAAGGGATTTTTAAGAACAAAGAATACACTTCATGTTAAAAAACAAGATCATGAACCACGAATCTCAGTAATGACGATTATTTGTACTCAATTTTTCAATTTGATTCACGAGTACCCAGATACTCGCCCCAGCCCTATTTACTGCTATAAATTGCAAATCCCATCAGGGCCGACAAAATTTCACATGTCAGGAAGCTATCCAGTCCAGTCGGCTTATAGAAAGTTGATGGCTCTACCAAAGTTTAAACCCTTTTAAAAATGGAAGAATCACCAAATGATCCTGGCAGTGAAAAAAGATACAAATCTCATTTAATTTCACAGAAGGGTTTGTTTAGCACTAAGTTATGCAACAAATCCTTTAAAACAAAACATCCTTATATAGACAAAATATATATGAAATGCTGTCAAATATTCAGGACCATGAACAAAAAATCCTAATATAAAGACATGTGTAATACTATGAATGTTGTCAAATGTTCCGAACCTGCAGTATATATTCTCAGTTATTCTCATAACTGACACATCTGAATGCATCTAAAGGTTATTGAGTTCCCAAAAACAAATGTTTTCACACACTGTGAACCATGACAAATTAATTGCTTAACAAACAAACATACCACCCTCCCATTTCCGACTTTCTTTTCTTTTAATTAGGCACTATCAAAATGTCACACTAGGATATGAACAAACTGATCACAGGATTGTAGGGAACTATGACATCAGAAAGTAGATGTCAATTGTCATACTTGAGAATCTCTTACGATCTGTTAAAACATAGCGACAGATTCCAATCATGAATCCAGCATCTGACGACAGTCACATGAAGTTCTACCATATGATACACTAACATGTGCATGATCTTAATATGGTAAGCACTTAATGTTAATAGAGGTATAAAAATACAACCACTCCAATCTAAGCATGATCAAGTCTCCTTAAACAGTTATAGGTTCTCCTGATTTCTGTACTGTGTTTCAGGAAGTAAAAGTCCTCAGTTCCCCCGCATGCTGTGATTAAAGCCTAAATTTTCCGTTGCTAATAGGCAATCAACAGAAATAAGCCAATCTAGCTGCTATTTAGTGTTAATTTAATGTCAGCCGAGGCATTTGAAACATTTTTAGATGCATTCTATATAATTATAACAGAGGCACTGTGACATCATACACATTGGTACACAGCGGAATTGTTGTTTAACTGGATATGAGTTTGAGACCTGGATGTGTTTGTCTGATAACACCAGAGTGGATATCCATCAAATTTTCAACTAAGTCTGAATTATACCAAGTCATTTGATGTTAATAGCCAACAGAAAGTAGAGGAACAGGTTTATCTTCATTTATAACTGAACAGTTACTGATAAATCAGGTTTAAAATTAGACATTGGGTCCTCCTCCTGGAGAATCAAGGAATCAAGTCATCTAATGACCCTGACTGTTGTTGCAATACCCCCCCCCTCCCCTTTCCCCACCTCTATACCTCCATTAGCAATCATCATTTTGATAAGATGACTGAGACAAATTCCATACACCTTATGGCAAATAACAGAGATTCATTGTTTAAATAAATCTACATGATAGTTTATTTATGTACATGTATCATGAAGATTTAATCTGTTTGTATAGTACAGTTATGTATCGATTCATACAATACTTGTAAAATGTTCCTGATTTTTCTGTTTTTTCTTGACAACAAGAATCCAGGGGAAATCTACATGGCAGAATCAATCTCACTTCATCAGATAAAGTCAAACATTAAACAAAACCTGATGAACATAAAAAGTACCAGTAGATAAGATGCATCTGTCCAATTTAAAAGAGTTACCAACCTGTAGGATTACTGCCAGTAAGTTCACAGATTTCATTGGCTTAAAATTGCAAGTAAATTCCAACAGTATAGCTATGAAATCACAGTTTTCATTTGACTCTTAAAAAGGCATTTTGACTCTTGAAAATAGCAAAATAAAGCTTTTGATTCTTGAGCATTTGTACCAAAGGGTCAATTTAACTAAATCATTAGTAGGAAATTGTCAGAGTTTTCATTAATATTTAGTACAACAGATTATCTTATGAAAATAACAGATTTGGCTGGAGGTCAAGTGGGCCGCCTACATAAATATCATACTAAAAATTTTCAAACATTGGGAAGTGTAACCGATTTTCTTACAATTTTAACTGATGGTTTTCATTGGCAATAGGTTTTCAATGAAAACCCTGAATTGTGTTGGCTCTTCAAATTATTATCAGCTTAGGGTCTTGTTTTACCTTCAATTTTGACATCCAGTAAGAACCCTGAATGATTAACAAACAATTCTGTATCATCAGAAAAAACATTTGAATATTAAATGAATTGCTATCCATCAGTCATATTAAAAATATAATGTTGTCAATATACTGCCTTGGAGAAAACAACATCTTTGACTGTCTCTCAAAAACACATGAAACAAGATTTGTCTGATTTAATTCATGAATTAACAGTTTCTAATAATTCTATAAATCCACAACATTTTGTTAAAATACTGGTACTACATATGTAGTTAAAACAATGGAAATACCTTAGATATTCGAAAAACAATGCCTCAGTTCAAAAACATTAGGAAACCTAAAAGTAACTAAAATTTAAACACTTTTCAACCAACTAACAAATCTGATAAAAAAAGTTAGGGCATGACGTCTCCATTAAACACATGAATGTACCTGGGTATAGTCTGATTCTTACAAAAATGAAATATTAAGTTTTCAGTGTTTGTAGGTATAATTAATCATGCTTTTCAACTGTAACAATTGAATACACATATATGTTACATTATTCCCTAAAACAGTTAAATTGACTACATAATGAGGAAGATCCTTTAAAATAGTCATTCTTTAGGCTGCAGGAAATGTTCATTTCAAGGGAAAACAATTTTTTTATGATCAGCCTAAAATAACAGTAAATCTGTACCTACTTACTGATTTGTGTTAATTTGGCAACCAACCTTCCGTTTTATTAGCAGGTTCAGATTTTACTGATAAGCCAATTAAGGCTTATCAACCTTCCAATCATTCTCTATTCAAGCCGTCTTATCTTTTCTATAACATGCTAGTAAAATATTATTTGTTGAAAAAACTCCTAGGACTTAACCTCCCCCCCCCAAAAAAAAATCTGTTTAAGTTTTTCCATCTTGATAATGCCTGATAATCTTATCCATTCTTCTAAATAACTGTACATGATCACAGCCATACATTTAATATCAATATCTACGGGGACCCATATTCAATCTGGTCATAATTTATTGTCCTCTTAATCCATTAGGAAGCATGGAAGTTATGTTTAATAATTAAGTGCATGTTGTTTCATAAAATGTTTGGGCATTTGAGAGCCATATGAAATTAAAACTATCAGAATTTGGCTATAAATACACTAAAATTCATCCAGTTGTTTCCAGAACTGAAAGTAGAAGAAACCTAATGAACTTATTATTGAGAAGTCATGCCCATAATGAATTTACAGTCAAACATGAGCTAATTTAGCAGCCATCTCCACAGGCCACCTTGTGTATAAAGGCCACATTTTGTCTTTCCAAGGGTGTCCTCTCTTATAGTCATTAAATTCCTAACATGGGAAGGAGAAGAAACAACTGACTTCTCAAAAAGCATTTTAAATGTCCATAAACATTTTTGATAAAAAAGCACGAAAAATATTGTAGAAGTGAATTATTATGAATATAATTCATAAATTTGTCATGATCTTATATATATAATGTCACATACAATATGGTAAACTATGTACATGACAAGCTTATAAATGCCTTATATAACATTAGGGTAATTCCCAATATTTTGACAACACAACCCTTCCTGATTAGATTTGGGACTGATATAGTCATGGCAATATATTGTTCATTTTTATATAAATTACCTTGAAGTTCTCAAATCCAAATATATCGAGGATACCAATGAACCTCAGGTGATGTTGGCCCGGATTTGTACATTTGTTAACAGCATCTACCAACCAAGCAAATGTTCTAGAATAAAGGCACTTAGCCATTGCATGGCGATTTTCGCAGGCCTGAAATTGAAGTTATATGACAGAAACAATATAAAATAGTTCTAGTAACTTTTGAGTTAATATAAATTAAGCAATAAAGGTCCCATGTAAGCAAAACTACTATTTTGATGATGGAATCTTAGTATGACTGCTCCCCCTGTTCAAGTACATAGTCTTTCTCAGAACAGACAAATTTGTCTAACATTCATATCTTCAAAATACTTATATATATAATAATTATATGGTTAGAAATGACAGAATAATCGCAATGAAACATATTTATATGTCTGGCATTCTATGTAAGTAAAATATGCTTATAGATAAATTTGATAAATACTTTATATTCCAACATGACATATCTGCAGTTATCGCCATCAGATGGCTGAAACATGAGCCATTGTCATAAAGACTTAGTTAACATTGATAGACTGACTCACCTCTTGGTGTTTGAAAGGAATACTGGTGACGGTACCTCGTACCTGGATTTGTCTGAACAACAGGGCTTCAATAAAACCTTCAAGATTAAATCCAAGCAATTCACAGACTAATCCAACTATTTCTAGATCACTTTCTGTTAATTCACTTTTTTCGCCCTCGACATCCTCAAATTTAAGGTTTCCTAGCCATAAAACAGCTGATAATATCCGGAATATTCCATCAACCATATCCTGAGTGACATTCAACACATTAAGGGCCAATCGGAGTCGATCAAACATTGTCGAATCATTGACACCGTCCAGAGAATAACATCCACTCTGGTTCAGATATGCGTACGACTGAAGTGGCCCCACCCTGTACTGGTCCCTAATTTCCTCGGAAGCCTCAGCCCCGGCAATAAATTGATAGAACACATGGTAGTTTCGTTCATTGGATGATTGAAACGTTATACGAGACTGTTCCAGGAGGTAGTCCTGGACTATACAGCCCTTAATTTGACAAGATGTATCAAAACAAACTTGAACAAACTTTCCAAATCGACTAGAGTTGTCATTTCGTACAGTTTTTGCATTGCCTGAAATACAAGTATAAGTATGAAGTATAAAATAAGAAAGTAGAAAACTTTGAAAAGGATGATGCAGTATCATTGTTTTCACTTGTTTCTCACTAAAACACTTCAAGGGATTCTGGAATAAAATCAGTAAAGATTAAATTTCATACTAAGGCCATTCCGAGAAATAGATAGGAATTTACATTCAATATATTACATTACAGTTTTGACATTGATGATAAATTTGTCAAGCATTTTATGCTAAACTTTTTCTATCATCCATATTTATATATGCAAGATGCTGTTGTTTTCAAAACATCAAATTGTCAAATAAATTCATCTCATATGCAACCAGTCAAGTTCCTTAGAGACAATCTGGATACTATATTAACATAAGATACTGGAATTATCAATATGGTACCCCATTATATCATGTTAACTGAAGGCAAATAAATGCATTCATTCAAACTCATTCTAGACAATGTCAATCAGAGTATGCTAGTCAGTAACAGACTAGGATGATTCATCATTGTCTGTAAATTGAAAGAAACACAACACAACACTATATTAAAAGATGTATCATTGAAACAGGTCCCTGTGAGACTCAGTATTGGATCAAAGACACAGGAAGAGCGAGAGAAAACAGACGTAATCAAGAGACAAAAATCTGTGCTTTTATGTTGTGGAATCACATTTAATCATCTACAGTAGAAACTAGAGGGAGGATATAATTGCTTCTTCTTTATAAAAAAACACACAGAATTTTCTTACAGTAATAGAGAACAGTGAGTAAATACTGCTTCTTTAAACTTGCCTTCTGTTAATAAAAGTAGGATTATTGCCTTCACATAACAAAAATATAAACAGGCAGTAAGAACACTGGATAAATGTGCAACAAAGAATGAACAAAGTCCAGAATCACTATGACAATATGATAAGCAGACCAATCATGAACACTATGACAACATGAAAACCTGACTAAATATCCTATTGTAACATGAGAACCAGACCAATCATAAACGCTATGACAACATGAGAACCAGACCAATCCAAAACACTACGACAACATGAGAACCAGACCAATCATAAACACTTTGACAACATGAGAACCAGACTAATCATAAACACTTTGACAACATGAGAACCAGACCAATCATAAACACTTTGACAACATGAGAATCAGACCAATCATAAACACTTTGACAACATGAGAATCAGACCAATCATAAACAATACAGCAACAATATTGAGAACCAGATTGACAAAACAGAACAACAACATGTATTCAAGATATAAGAATGTCAAAGACACAATGAACAAAGGTCTACTGAGGCACTTATGTGAAATAATTGTAATCAGTAGCAGACACCTAATCAAAACATAGAATGTTTTCATACATTGTACCAACATTCCAAAGACCAACAAGAACCTTAAATGTGTCACCACATGGTGCAGTAAATTGTCAAGACTTTGCTGACTGGATTCCTGTTTTTATAATTGAATAATAACAAGATACAGTCTGGTTTGTGTAATTTAAAGCAAAACACCCTTCACTTTAAAAGACATCAAAATCACAGTGCAGTTGCTTATAATACAGCAAATATGATTCTAACAAGTACATGAAAGTCATTTGGTACATTATAATCCACTTATGTTGACAGAATCACTTATAAATCAAATAGAGAGAGAAAGGAAAACACACATCTTACACTCAGCATGCTCAACTCTTTTATTCAGCTTATTCAGCCATAAAAAGCACACACATATATTAAACTATCAGTAAACCAGTCAAATATAGCAATGAAATACCCAGTAGTCACACATTAAAATTTAATGCTGATTTACAGTTCCAATGTTACATTGAGACAGCAATGAAGTACATAATTATCCTAGGGAGACTTGAAACTTGACCACGTTGTAAAGAAGACTGTTGCCAAATTGAAGACGTTTTAGCTCTACTGTACATATGTATCAATAGGTGAATACCAAATACTATAGTGTTGTTCATACAATTGGTAGCCTTTCAGTATGATTGTCATCTCAGACTGGATTGCCGTATGAACATTTGAAACTTCAAGTGGTGCTAAGCAGTATATATTTCAAGACTTGTTTTAGTTGAAAATGAAAATAATTGTCTACAATTATGTCTAATTAAACAGGAACTGTCACTTCCCCTGTCAATTAGATAGGCATACTTCAAGAACTATTCATGAACTGTTCATGAATGGTTCAAGAAAAAATATTGTTTTCATGAATTCAACTTAAAGGGGTAATAAGACCTGTAGCCGGGTTTTCCTCCACAAAGATATCCATCAGAAAAGGGATCTGATTCTCTTGCCAATACACAATGCTTCAATTCAGAGATAGTCAAATTAGACTGATGTATGCATGACCATGCTAGATACAAGACTGCGTGGAATTCACCAGGTATGTATATAATGACACCATTGTACCTGACCTCATAAAAGGTTCCATTGGAACTAATCAATCTTTTCACTGAAATATGACAACTGTGATAATTGTACTTGTATCCAAGCACGGGAGCCAAATCAAGTGATTTATTATTAAACCATTGCCAACCATGTCTAACCATGGTTTTATGCTTAGTTGCTCAGGGAGGATTGGAGTCTAAGTACTGGCTCTTCCCAGGAACAATGGTTAAGTGAATTGTCTGCCTCATATGACTCCGACTGTTGAACTGGGGCGTAAAACTCAAAAAAAAAATATGGTTAATTACTGACTTAGTCATTTGACATACACCTTTGGCAATATAAAGGATAATAGAAAAAAAATAGAAACTTCAGAAACTGTGCTACATTGCAATTCATCCCAATCTTCAATATTCTGAATAAAAAGATGAAACATTATTCAATCTAAAGGTATTTAATAAAATACTCAACCTTTAATTACAGGAAATAACAAGAGGTGTAATTAGTGTTTACAAAGTACCATATTATTCTTAATGTGAATTTCGGTTGCTCTGATCTTATTCAAATATCAACATGGAGAATATTGCATAAGAAAAGTAATAGAAAGATTTCAGTAAAAACCATAAAGATTGATGAAATCTGATTAAAACAAACAATAAAAAGTTAACAATCAGGTTTAATAAAACCTACTTTCCCACAAATGTTATAAAATATATCATGAAAATCATGTCGATGATTAATAACGGCGTGTACGCAATGACGTCAAACCAGATATGTTTTGAATTATAAGAAATAGTCTAGATAAAATTTCAAGAGTAAGAAACCAGAGCGCTAGGTGGAGTTGAATATGCACCTTCGATTAAGATAAAGAGCAAAAAACTATGATGGTATGAATGGAGCACAGCACAACAGGAAGTCCATTTTATTGCTTGTATTTCTATATACAGTTTTAGTCGGATTTATTTATTCTTTTTCAAGATTTTGTTATCATTTTCCTTTGAGATTAATTCATAAATCTATCAGTTCTGTAAATCTGGTACTTAGGTGAGAGCATTCAATTTGATCATCACCAACAAAGCAGCCATGGGGAATTACCAAGGTTATTCAAAAAGATATGTTTTGCTTCTACCTCAGAATTGCTGATAAGCCTGTAAAATACTCCGATGCAGCGAGATGGATGGAGTAAATGTATATCACTAGATTAATATTCTGAGAATCAACATCTGTATAGAACTGATGAACACATCTACAGCATCTCTACATCTGTTATCTTTATAAACATTGAAAACTAAATGAAAGAATGCAGGTATAAAAACATGGAGCCTCTGGAATTCTTCATAGACATGTCTTCATTCCATAAGAATAATTACATTGACCTATATGCTGTATATTAACAGTCAAACTGCAGTTCCTTGAGTTTAACAGAAGTGTGGAAAAAAATCATGTTCACCACTAGAGATTTTTCCACATATAATCAAGTGTTCAATGCCGTACCAGTTCCTGAACCAAACCAATATCATATACAACCACTTATTAAGATCGTCAATATGCCAGGCAAGCATAATTCATCTTTATTCTAGTTGATTTCATGGTAATAAAATGCCTTATGTTAGACACATATCCTTGCATGACCATCAAGATAAAGAATAGAAAAAAAATCCTTTGTCATGTGGTTTAAATAACCGTTATAAAAATCATATCTCTTACATCATGATAGAAATTCATTTGCTTTCCATAATTTATTTCAAGGAACGGTATAGACATTATACATGATTTTTCGACCCAAAGTAATTAAATGTTCTAAACACACAAATACGTCATGTTTATATGTATAATGAATAAAATGAAAGGAGAATATTGGCAGTTTTATGCCCTGCTCCTTCATTTGTAATTTACATGTTTTTTGGTCAAGACGGTTAAATTAATACATTTTATTGATTATTTTCTCTTTGACTGCTAAAATCCTACAAGTGTCAGTTTTAATGTCATTCCATGCAATAGTTGACAAGAAACAGAAAACAAGCAACAGAACCTTCAAGCATTTTAATTGACTGCTATGGCCTTTATTAGACAGGTGGGCTAAAAATAAACATTGATTCAATGCTGTTTAGTCAATTTAACAGACTAAACAGGGGTAAGTGGCATCTTCATAAAGAAATCTCCTGGTTCCATCAAATGTTCATGTAAGCGAATCCCGAGCACCAGTTTACGTATCAGCGAGCCATCAAAAAACAGAAATAACAAGTAAAAGAAGTAAATTACATATCAAAGTAAACATAGGTAAACCTTATACACCAAGAGAGATACAGAAAGAAGAAGCATTCAGTATCATTTTTGTTTACAATGTAGAACTAATACTCTCTATCAGGGAAGGATTGAAACATACAAACAGGCAATTGGAAACAATATGATCATGTATGTTTGCATGGAAGTGCACCTGCTTAGTATAACTAGTAGTGTATCTTACAACTAATGAAGACACCTTAAGTTTGAAACACAATGAGAAAGATATATGCTCTCCAATACAATATGGCGGAATACCATTACAATTTCAGTTAATATCAGTGTTCGAACTAATTTTTTTAAAGCACTAGCCTAAACCATATGTGGACTGTTGAAAATAGACTATAATAATTTACCACTAGCCCAAATACACAATTTTGAGACAGCCCGAATAGAAATTTACTAGCCCAAGACTGTGGGCTAGTTGGTTGGCATGAGGACTGTTAAATATATATGCAGACATTTTCAACAGTTTGAATGCATATCACAGAATGAACAGCTTAAATCTATTACGATATCCTTAATGCTACCATTATACAATGATTCATACATTTTAACATTTAAGATCAAGTGTTGATTTAAAAACAGATTTCCTAAAATGAAGCAGCCAAACTCATCCTGAATACCTGACTATTTCTACCTACATTTAAATGTGCAAAGCACATTTTTTATGTATTTTTATATAGCAGATATAAGATGAGATAGACAAGGTGCATGAATGAGATTTTTAAATAAACAGTCTATATCAAACACTCAATCAAAGCTACAAAAACCACCCCAGAAATTGATACATTTGTAAAGACATATACAATTTACCAAGAATGTTTGAAATAAATGCAATAAATAAATGCCCCATTATGATGAAACATTTCAATATTCACACTTCTTACATAATAAACTTAACTGCTGTCAAGATGAATTAATGCTTAATTCAAATTCAGCCAATACTTATTACCAAGGAAATTGGCACAAAACAATTAAAACACAATTATGACTAATTTCCTGTCTAACTGAGTAACCAGTCTTTTGTTTGTTTGTTTATTTGAGTTCTACGTCTCTTTTCAACAGTCAGAGGCATATGAGGCAGTCAGTTAACCGAACCATCGTTCCTGGAAAGAACCAGTACTAGACCCCCATCCTCCGTAAGCAACTGCCTACTTTCTTACATAAAGAGACATGGTCAGTAGCTGGGTTAGAATTCAGGACAAGGTTACAGTGATTTGAAGTCAGCGACCTTAACCACTCAACTATGGAGACGGGTCTAGTCTTTGCATGCAGATCTCTCCATAAAAATATATATGTTTGTTGAAGCACTAAGAGCTGATTATGTACATGAAATGCTTGGTCCTTTAACATACTATAGTATTCAGTATACACGGCTGCTCGGAACATAAACTCCAAGTTAAACTCAAGTATCTACCGGAACTTTCACTCAGTCGAGATATCTTACTCAACAGGAAGCTAATTGTTAGTACATTGTAGCTATTACTATAAATCAAATTAGGAAGTCAATGCAAAATACTCCAATAAATTAAACAGCAAAATTTGGATAAATCATACAGATTAATGAGGATGTTTCAAAACAGATGACTATCTCATGACGATGACTGAAATTACTTGAACTGTGGTTACAATGTCATACAAATCTTTCAAATAACAACTTAAGATAACAATATTTCTACTTCCTATTATATATCCTGATTAAAATGTAAATGTATGATTTGACTCAATGTAAAATGAACAGCCAACAACTGTCTCACACTGGATGTAAAATCATAAATTATGCCCAGAGTACCTGTTTAAAATTAGAACAACCCCTACAAAAGGAACTCATGAAATTCATTAACTTTTCTTGAATTATTCTTTCATACTTCATGAATAATTAAAGAAGTCAGGAATAGCTATTTGACAGAGGATAACTTCTATGGAACAGAGCAATCATCTGATGCCACTATAATCATGGTATAAAAACAAGGAGTTAGAAGTGACCTTAAAAATATCAAAAGTACTGATAACACTCATGGAAACTGTTATTACATAGACTTGCACTGTGACATGGAACAGTAACTAGTTTTACAATAGCAAGACAGATGTAGAAAGCATAGTACTTTGGTCCAAATCAAAAATTATGCACACTGAGCGAGGGGCAGCAATGCTAAGCTGAACTATCAGTTTCCGACAAAAATTCTACAAGATCCAACAGCTTCATATGCCACCGTACAATTCTTTTTTGCTAAAGCAGCTACTCAAGGCTACAGTGATTTAATCAGCCATCATTTAAGTGACCAGTTATATAGTTGGTGTCATGACATCACAATGCACTTAATGGTACAGCAATAGCAAGACGGCACTAATGGACTCATGTATCAAGACATGTTATCTTTACAACAGCGTCCATGACGCGGTGCCAAGAATTTAGATGCAGACTAAAGTACTACTTTTTTCCATATCCACCACACAATTGTTGAACTACATGTAGTTTTGTTCCATGTTGCAGTGTAAGATCAGTTTCCTTGAGTACTTTCAGTACTTTGAGGCACATGGCAATTCAATGTCTAATCACACAGAAACCACCGCAGTACAGAACTCCTAATCCAAAGGTCAAGGACTCACATTTCTGTTATGTGGTTTTCGCAGTCTTTCAATTAGGTAAGTTCTTGCATGTAACCAGGGGTGTGGCAAACAATTATTTCAGTATGGACATAAACAAAAAATGTCAACCAAAACTCAGATAACTTAAGACTATTTCTCAAGATGACAAAGTTTGCCAAATATATGAATGACTATCAACATTGTAGGTGAAAGACAGTCAATGAAAATCTGGAATTTTACAACAAAAAGATTGTTTATTTATTTGAGTTTTACGCCCCTCTTCAACAGTCAGAGTCATATAAGGCGCACAGTTCACCTAACCATCATTCCTGGGAAGAACCAGTACTAGACTCCCATCTGCTATAAGCAACTGCCTACTTTCTCACATAAAGAGACATGGTCGGTAGCAGGGCTCAAACCCATGACTCTCTTCGCAGTGAGAGGTTACAGTGATTTGAAGTGAGCGGCCTTAATAATCCACTTGACCATGGAGGCGGGTCCACAACAAAAAGAAGAAGTTATGTTCTCTTGAACCAGGTTAAGCATCTAGTGGCTGTATTACGTGATAAATGATGATTATACAATAAGCTGCTTACCAAAAGCTTCAAGTACTGTATTTGCTTCAAGAATCTGTTGTTCTACCCAGAATGACGTATGATTGGTCACAGAACACAAATATTGTAGAATGAATTTGGTATTCTCAGTCTGAAATAAAACATGCATAAAAATATTAATAACTGGACTTTTACAATGCCTCCATTAGAAATGGTGGAAGGGTATTAAGTGTTATCCCTGTGGTTCAAATTTTGGTGTCCATCCGTACAATTTTGGTTTCCAGGCGATAACTCGAGAAATATTTCATGGATTGGTTTCATATTTTACATGAAGGTGTATAATAATCAAATACAGGTCAAGTTTGATTTCTCTTAAAATTCAAACATTTTCACAGGAGTTATGGCCCCTTTTTGACTTAGCTCTCAGTGGGAGCATTTGTGTCCTCTAGACACATTTCTAGCTTATACTGTTAATTGTACCAGTTTGTCATAGTACTAATATGTATCTGGCAGACTTTGCGAAAGGCGCCGGACTGAAGGACTTGTCCAATAGATTATGTGTTGGTCCGATAAAGAATTTTATCTCTTCGGTCTGGCTGTCCAGTGACTTATTTACCTGATGTATATGCATTTATACTGGTTTACTTTTCACCAAAAGTGAAGTCTGTTCTATCAGTATTCACATTCTTTTATAAATTATAAATGGTGTTCATCTCTTCATAGCAAGTAAGTTATTTTTCTGAATCTCCATAGATGTTACGATGTACATATTTTTCTTTATCTCTCATTAAATCATGAAATTAATTAAGATTTCTTATAAATGAAATACCAGGAACTAACAGACCAACAGACCATGTAGCTATTGCCTGTAGTTAATTTACATCATTACTGAAATATCTACCAACATGAGACCTATCACAGAGTGTGATGACCTTACTGTTAATTGGGAACTACTGTAAAGTTGCATGTGGTTTCTATAACATGGAAATAAATGTACCGTGCAGTTAGATTAAAGGCAGCAGGCTAGTTGGTTTATCAGCACCATAAACATTGAACTACTTACATCATTATACATTTCAAGTAAAGACCTACATGAGTTCTATTCTTAAACAGAAAAAACTTTCTGCCTTTTCTGGACTTTTGCAACTGAAATAACTTTATCAATAATTTCCGTTAAGAATTAAACATTAAATAGTAAATCAAAGAATGAATTTTTATCAAGAATTCAAAACACTGAATGTATCTTTTATCAAGTCTGTTTAGACATCCTGTTTATTAATAAATTAAATATACTGTCTTGAATCAAGATACAGGTCACAGGAAATGACATTCATATGAACATATTAAATATAATCTTATTAAATACATTAAGTTAAAAATCATCACCATCACATAAGTATACACTTCATCTGAACACAATTCACAACAAATATTAATTATATGGGTGTTGTCCTCACATTTTAAAATCAATCCTTGAAACAGGATTTGGTATTTAAAGATAATAAAATAACATATACAGCGAGCTCAAGTGGAAATATGTCATAAGTAATAACAAGTGAATTATCATGGCTTCACAATTCTTGTTTAAGACTGCTCGTCCAGCAGGATGACCCGCTTAGAATTGTAACAGATATTTCAACTTACTTTAAGTCAATTTCTCATAATATTTACGAGCAGAAAAGCATATTCGTCTAGCCCCGATCATGATATCCAAGTGAACCGACTTTTCGAAAATAATTTCTGCATCATTTAAGTGTATATTACATGTATATAGATCTCAAAACACCAACCAGGAATCTTGCCTTTTAGAGATAAATATGATTTCTGTGTGTTTTTTTTATATAAAAATTTTGTTGGACAAAACCCCGAAATTAGCATACCTTTCCAGCCCCACTTTCTCCACTGATGATACAAGATTGGTTCGTTTTTCCATCGGCACCATTGTTGTTGTCATTTAGTTTCTGGAATGCAGCCTCAGCAATGGCATAAATGTGTGGCTCACAAGAACTCAACTTCTGTCCACTAAAGGCCTCTACATTGTCCTGAAACACATAAAATCACAGTACTGAAAGTACTCATACTGAACTTACATTGTACTTGTAAGACATGCTCTGCAACATTAAACGGGAACTGGTATAACAACTGCATGGTGGATGTAGAAAAATGTAGTACTTAGGTCTGCATAAATATTCATGCACGCCAAGCACATGACAACATTGGAAAGCTATCGTTCAGTTACCAAAAATACTAAGTTCAAGTCTGTTTTTAGCCATTTTTGGGGTCTGGTATTCTCCCCCATTCCCCAAGTAAAAAAGTATATACATGAAAAAAATCCCCAAAATTAAAAAACTGTAGTGTTTCAAGATGCAAATTTCCACAATCAAAGGGACCCGATACCTGTTCCCTAAAACAGAAAAAAGGGCTGAAGTTAAAACAAGCAAGGGAGATAACCCCTTGTTAATTTACCTAACACAGATACATGTTGTTAATTTATTACTTTGTTAAGATTTCATTTACAACAAATACTAGTATATAAATCTCTAGTTATATAGATCAAGGACTTTTACTTAACATACTGTACACAAGAACAAAAATTAGGTGTAAAAATTAACCTCTTCTACATTAAATGTAACCAATTAACATTCCTGGCACTTAACTATGACCTTAACTCATATCTCCCCTATTCTAATAGTTAAATAAAGCTACATATAATAAAGAAATAATTTTAATCCATAATGAAAATATCCAACAAGTAAGATCATTTGAAATAGATACTTGAAATTTAATCATAACACTATTTATTGGATTAAAAATCAGCTGTTAATGTTAGGGCAAACATTGAATGAAAGTTCTATACACCCAATTTAGAATTACTAGATTAAGCACAGTGTTATCAAAGGGCATAAAATATTATGTAGCACTAACAGAACCAACAAATCAAGCCCCTCAAAATACTGATCCCTGATTCTGATTTATGAATATTTAGGAAGCACATGATTAAATCTTAGTGAAAATCCTGTAAAATTCAGACCCCCCCCCCATAAAAATATGTACCACATACAATGATTTTTTAATAGTCAAGGCAGTGATTGGGCTACCCTTGTGTAATGTGACACAGTCAACCATGATCAACCTTCGTTCAGCACAGTCAAACCTTAGTTTGGCTGTATGAAAGACCCTAACTAAATAATCTTCACATTGCCTGATGTCACATAATGCAACATTATACCTGATTCACCTAGACCTTCTATTAACAGCTAAAATGGATAGATACCGTCAAAAAATCCCAAGAACAGAGTTTAATTAGAGTAATTAATAATCAACAGTTATTGTACATATATACTAGCCAAACACATTTTGGAACCATTTTTGTGGAAACATTGATTAGAAATACCACAGTCTTGAGTGGTGTAACCATAAATAACCAGAAAGCTTTCGAACTCAATTGATTATAGTGATCCATTCAGTAATAAGTCTTAGCATTAACATCTAAATTACACAAAGAGCATTATGCCATCAACATTGACTAATTGGGAGTAAAAGCTGATACAGGCATTTACACAAACCAAGCATACCAACATCAATGAGGCATTCAATTGCTTACAAAAGCAGGATAATGATCGTCCTGTCCCAAGACATGGGTCATGATATCGTGACTTATGTAATGTTCTGTATATAACTCCAGACAATATGTCTGAAGGCAAGATGACATACAGAAAACAGTATGCATACATAAGTACACCAATAAACCATTGAATGAAAAATAATCCACCAATACCAGGTCCCGTTAGTTTTGTTTTGCCAATATCAATAACTGAGGATTTACTGTATTTTCATTTATTTTCGTTGGGCTAAATTTTCGTGGTTTTTACTAAAATGGCTACTTTGTGGGGACATAAACTCATGGATCTTGATTTTTGAAAAAAATGCCTTATCTCTGCATTTAAATTTGAGGGGATTTGATTTCGTGGATGATCCGACCCACGAACGAATCACCAATGAAAATTAATGATTCAACAGTAGTCTGAACTACTTCACGGACAGGTACACAGACATAGAGGCAGTCAATACAACATCAGTTCAAACATTTTGCTGTTATTCATGCTCTCCTTTTTTAAGTCACTAAGTTTATAAAACAGATTTTCAACAACATTTCAATTACTTATTTATGGCGGCTGCTTAATTCACCTTACCAGTTTTCCTGGACTGTATCTAGCACCTTATAAGTTACTTGATCACACTTAAGACTAAATGGGAGTAAAGTTTACATTCAAAACTGTACTGACTGCCACATTAGTATACGTACACAGTAAAACAAATAAGGTTCCACTTTCCGAATATGTTAGGGACAATTTTTCAGTGTCTCCATGGATCCAAACAAATGAGCCATTAGTACTGTGAAAAAGGGCAAGGTATGTATCGGTGCTTTACACCAGGCATGATACAGAACCAGGAAAAACTATCGGAAATAAGAGTAGGAATACAATGCCTGGTTCTCCTGTATCTTCTCTCCTCTCAATCTGAGGCAGCCCTCAAAAGGCCATAGCTGAATGGACCATTTTAAAACAACAGATATTAAGGAACAAAACATTAGAATTTACTTTAATTGAATCATCAAAGCACACACCACTCCAACATTTTGGCTCCCTATTAATGGTCAGCACAGACAACATTGACATCTTTGGCCTCTCATGAGAATTTACAATGTCACCAAAAAACAGGTATAACGGAGCTAAACAGGCTCATAGGAAACATTATCAGATTTGAGGGGACTAATTTTGACCAACCCCTAAGCCCCCACCTCTGTTCCTACAGCCCAGCTAAATACAAAATATATAATCACTGACTAAGTGCACTGAACAATAGTGATTTAACTTCCTTACACACAATACAGTAACAGTATCTAATTAGTCAGGCTTTCAGGCTTAATTACTTAACTTCAAACAAGTATACACTCTTGAAATCTAATTATGATTTAATTTAATCTGATTTACTAAATACCACAGCGTGACTGTATTATAACCAAACTGCAGTTATTCTCTCAATGACTGAATAAAGTACTGGCTACATAATATGGTATTCAAAAACATGAAATAAATCACCTGACCTCAGCTTTAATATTCTAAAGCCTAACCTATAAATATTGTTTGTTTATTGTCAAATCAAACAATTAAGCAAATACTGATATATTTTCTTTAAGTCTGGTTTCCAGTTAGTATTCATGATTTGATCATTAATTCTGCACCAGGATTATCTATGACCCTAGTATTAAAATCATGACAGGTCAAACACCAAAATAGGTGTTTAAGAGATTTAGTATACTGAGACCCACTGTGTATGTCACATACCGGTACATGTATAGGAGAAAAACGCAGACTGTTCAATATGAATACAAGTACCTGACAAAAAATAAAAATAATGATGTCCTTGTTTTTATTTGTAAGTTGTAAATATTTTTCTTCCATAACTTGAATAATGACATGCATTTGTATAAGAACAAAAGGTTTTGATTTACTTTACTTCAAATGTATATATTGATCTATCAACTCAGAATTTAATTCATTCTTTTTTACCAGCGAAGGATTCCGCCTTGTTATTTTTTTGTGGGTCACTTGAATCAGTAAATTAATATCAGAAATACTACAATAAATTTCAGACAAATTATTTATAATTATAGAATTTTTTTCTAAAGATTTGGAATTAAATTAAATAACCAGTCCAGCCAGACTATTGGTTGATTTTAAAACCTGCTCAGAATACAGCCAGACTATTGGTTGATTTTAAAACCTGCTCAGAATACAGCTAGACTATTGGTTGATTTTAAAACAGTACTCAGAATACAGCCAGACTATTGGTTGATTTTAAAACCTGCTCAGAATACAGCCAGACTATTGGTTGATTTTAAAACAGTACTCAGAATACAGCCAGACTATTGGTTGATTTTAAAACCTGCTCAGAATACAGCCAGACTATTGGTTGATTTTAAAACCTGCTCAGAATACAGCCAGACTAGTGGTTGATTTTAAAACCTGCTCAGAATACAGCCAGACTATTGGTTGATTTTAAAACCTGCTCAGAATACAGCCAGACTATTGGTTGATTTTAAAACAGTACTCAGAATTAACACAGCCAGACTATTGGTTGATTTTAAAACCTGCTCAGAATACAGCCAGACTATTGGTTGATTTTAAAACCTGCTCAGAATACAGCCAGACTATTGGTTGATTTTAAAACCTGCTCAGAATTAACACAGCCAGACTATTGGTTGATTTTAAAACAGTACTCAGAATTAACACAGCCAGACTATTGGTTGATTTTAAAACCTGCTCAGAATTAACACAGCCAGACTATTGGTTGATTTTAAAACAGTACTCAGAATTAACACAGCCAGACTAGTGGTTGATTTTAAAACCTGCTCAGAATACAGCCAGACTATTGGTTGATTTTAAAACCTGCTCAGAATACAGCCAGACTATTGGTTGATTTTAAAACCTGCTCAGAATTAACACAGCCAGACTATTGGTTGATTTTAAAACCTGCTCAGAATTAACACAGCCAGACTATTGGTTGATTTTAAAACCTGCTCAGAATTAACACAGCCAGACTATTCAAAAACATGAAATAAATCACCTGACCTCAGCTTTAATATTCTAAAGCCTAACCTATAAATATTGTTTGTTTATTGTCAAATCAAACAATTAAGCAAATACTGATATATTTTCTTTAAGTCTGGTTTCCAGTTAGTATTCATGATTTGATCATTAATTCTGCACCAGGATTATCTATGACCCTAGTATTAAAATCATGACAGGTCAACCACCAAAATAGGTGTTTAAGAGATTTAGTATACTGAGACCCACTGTGTATGTCACATACCGGTACATGTATAGGAGAAAAACGCAGACTGTTCAATATGAATACAAGTACCTGACAAAAAATAAAAATAATGATGTCCTTGTTTTTATTTGTAAGTTGTAAATATTTTTCTTCCATAACTTGAATAATGACATGCATTTGTATAAGAACAAAAGGTTTTGATTTACTTTACTTCAAATGTATATATTGATCTATCAACTCAGAATTTAATTCATTCTTTTTTACCAGCGAAGGATTCCGCCTTGTTATTTTTTTGTGGGTCACTTGAATCAGTAAATTAATATCAGAAATACTACAATAAATTTCAGACAAATTATTTATAATTATAGAATTTTTTTCTAAAGATTTGGAATTAAATTAAATAACCAGTCCAGCCAGACTATTGGTTGATTTTAAAACCTGCTCAGAATACAGCCAGACTATTGGTTGATTTTAAAACCTGCTCAGAATACAGCTAGACTATTGGTTGATTTTAAAACAGTACTCAGAATACAGCCAGACTATTGGTTGATTTTAAAACCTGCTCAGAATACAGCCAGACTATTGGTTGATTTTAAAACCTGCTCAGAATACAGCCAGACTATTGGTTGATTTTAAAACCTGCTCAGAATACAGCCAGACTAGTGGTTGATTTTAAAACCTGCTCAGAATACAGCTAGACTATTGGTTGATTTTAAAACAGTACTCAGAATACAGCCAGACTATTGGTTGATTTTAAAACCTGCTCAGAATACAGCCAGACTATTGGTTGATTTTAAAACAGTACTCAGAATACAGCCAGACTATTGGTTGATTTTAAAACCTGCTCAGAATACAGCCAGACTATTGGTTGATTTTAAAACCTGCTCAGAATACAGCCAGACTAGTGGTTGATTTTAAAACCTGCTCAGAATACAGCCAGACTATTGGTTGATTTTAAAACCTGCTCAGAATACAGCCAGACTATTGGTTGATTTTAAAACAGTACTCAGAATACAGCCAGACTATTGGTTGATTTTAAAACCTGCTCAGAATACAGCCAGACTATTGGTTGATTTTAAAACCTGCTCAGAATACAGCCAGACTATTGGTTGATTTTAAAACCTGCTCAGAATACAGCCAGACTATTGGTTGATTTTAAAACCTGCTCAGAATACAGCCAGACTATTGGTTGATTTTAAAACAGTACTCAGAATACAGCCAGACTATTGGTTGATTTTAAAACAGTACTCAGAATACAGCCAGACTATTGATTGATTTTAAAACAGTACTCAGAATTAACACAGCCAGACTATTGGTTGATTTTAAAACCTGCTCAGAATACAGCCAGACTATTGGTTGATTTTAAAACCTGCTCAGAATTAACACAGCCAGACTATTGGTTGATTTTAAAACAGTACTCAGAATTAACACAGCCAGACTATTGGTTGATTTTAAAACAGTACTCAGAATTAACACAGCCAGACTAGTGGTTGATTTTAAAACAGTACTCAGAATACAGCCAAACTATTGGTTGATTTTAAAACCTGCTCAGAATACAGCCAAACTATTGGTTGATTTTAAAACACTGGCCATTGACCATTGGTTGACTGTTAAACAGTGCACTCTGAACAGGTCTGAGTATAAATATATCTAGAATACAACTAGAGAAAACAAACATAAACAAATATAAACTTTATGTCTGACCCAATACACTCTTGTCATATATTGGTATACATTAACACCCTACTTATGACAGTAATAGGCCAATAATAACAGCTCTTTACCAATTTACATTAGATCAATTATATTGATACATATGTATTAGCATTACTTACATAGTGTACTATGTACTATCTTACAACATGTTATATATATAGCATACAGGTGAGGGAAGGTAATTATTCATGAGAAAGTAAACGATTCACTAACTGATACCAATTAATTGATACAGACAATTGTATATCAGAAGTTTTCTGTCATCTTACATAACAGAAATCTGTTACCAAAATTATGTTGAAAGACAGATAATTATACTCTCTGAATTGATTTGATAACTGTAAGAATAAGAAGTCAATAGATTTAATTAACACTCAAAGTAAGACTAAAATATCTACATCATCTTTGATACGGTCTTAAAAATGTCAGTTTCTGGTTATGTGCTCACTGAAAATATGGTCACACTGGTTGGTCAGGAATTGTTTCATTTATTTTGGCTCTTGAAATTCTGCCGAAAGGTAAAAAAGTGAGAAAGTGGATGTATATTTCTCCGGGCTTTAAATAAATAGGTTAGAGTCACCAGGAAAAATTAACATAGGTTACTGTAACTTAAGAAGCAAAATTATTTTTATGCCTAATAAATGGGTTATTAGAAGTACATGTATAGTATTATAACATTACAGTAGGGGCTTTTAAAATTGAAAAAAAAATACATTCTAATTTCTATAACATAATAAATTAATAATATAACAACATTGATTATAAGAGTCAGCAGGTCATTAATTTATCATGACAAGGAAGAAAAAGATTATCATACCAAAAATTATGAATATCTAAAGATTGATAAATTTTGTAACATCCCATGGAGAGTAATTAGGTGAAACAAGAATAAAAGATTTGATGGCTAAAAATAATCAGAACATATAATCACAAATAGAATAATTTAACTGAATGAGTCATAATTGGATAACAAGTTATTATTGATCAATAATGAAGTTACATGTATATTGATATCTATAAACAGATAAGACTCATCATGTTGCATTGGCTTCATTTCTATTGAGATTAGTAATCTTCTGTAAAGAAAATCTGAAGCAACATACAAGTTTCATTTAGGGCCTCCATTAATTTTTAATTCGGGGAGGACTTATTTTATTGAGGAGGGTTTATCTTAATGGGAGTTGGGTAATTCTAAAGGGGAAGTGGGGGGGGTTAGCTAGCTGTTGAGTTGAGGGCAGTTAGTCATAAATTCAACCATACTTCAAAAACAATCTATTTCCCCAATTTGCATGTAACAAAATTAATACAATGTATTCCCAAAATTTGTCTATTTGGTGTAATTTTTCCCCTTTCTGTATTCTACCAGCGATCATCATCTTCCACTTTTCTTTAAAAAAAAAGCCCTGACTTGATCTTATTCAGTGAGATACATGACTATGACAAAAATATGTATACCTGATGTGTACATATATGACAATTAATGTACTATAATGTACGCATCTGAAATAAAGTTCTGTTCCGTTCCTTAAAGATGACCATCATATTGGTATGCTGGACTCTATACTATTGACCATTGTTGAGTAAAGCAATCTATTGATACCTGACTACATCAGGGGATGAACCATGATTCAATTTCATTGACTACTTTTCTGATAAAACAGTAAAATGTGTTTTATATACAGGAAATCGAAACTTCTATTACATCAACAGTCATTTGTATGATTCACATACAATCAGGCTACTGTTATAACACAACAATCATTTACGAAACAAGGTAAATATTTAGATATAAAATGAATAACAGGCTAGTCTTCAAAGCTTTTAGAGAGAGAAATTTATGAAACATTTAATGATCATGACTGTCTGAAGTCCAAAAAATACCAGGAAATATAAACCAATAGGATAAGATAAACAGAAACAAATTGTACATTGAAGGAAAACCAATAACTACATCCAATAAATGACTACTCTCACTCTAACAATGAATGAGTGATCTTCAATGAATAGAAAGAGGAGCTCTGGTTAAGGCAACAATTGATACAGGGAATACTGTTTGGGCATATGATGTGAACAATACAGTTAATCTTCCTTCATATCACTAACAAGAGAAGGCCTGTCTTCAGAGATTATGTGTCATAAACAGCAACATTTCAAGAACTCCAGAATAAATATTCGTATTGTGAAATAATTGGGGAAAAGGAGGACTTCTCCGAGATGTGAAATATTCCAACTTTTAACCCTTACTTTGATTGTATTCCATTTTTCTCATGTAAAATAATTTGATGGCCAATAAAATATTAAACTCAGAGACAATTGGACTGTAAAACTTTAATTAGCAAAAAAAAGTGGACTGTAAAACTTTAATTACCGGTAGCAAAAAAAAGGGGGTTCCTTCCAGCACATTTCATTTAAGGCTGCCATATAATATTTGTTAACAATTATATTCAAAGATAAAAACAAAAGAACATTAATTACTAATAAAACAATAATGAAATAATTATACAGATATAAGTTTGAAATTAGGGATTCTGAGAGTGGAGCCCTGTCAATTAGTTATTCATTATTCATGAACTATTCATAAAGTATGCAAGAATAGTTCAAGAAAAGTCCATTATTTCATGAATTCCCCCAAATTAATGCAATAAAGCTACAATATAAACACAAAAAAAGGTAAATAATTACATGTATAAATTCTTAACCTTAATTTGATATGGACTTTAACCCCAACAGGGGCTCACAAAATATAAGAAGACAGATATAGAATGTTCATCACAATAAATATGATATATTAAATTGTATTTTGGAAATCATGAAACGGCTGATATTTCTTAACTATATGAAAAGCAAATTACAAATGTATCTAGGTGTTTCAAGCTCTAAGTTTCATTTCTTCTTCTAATCACAAGAATGTCGACATATTACAAGAATTTAAAACAGGTATTAATGGCACCCCTCAGATAAACCCAGACAATGTCTAGAAATAGTATACATTATTATCTACAAGTTGGTGTACAAAGGAATGTTAAATAAATGAAACAGTTCATTGGCAAGCACTTAATTAAACTTCTGAAGTCAGATACTTTTCATGGGTTAGTCAAGGTGGAGTTTTTAGGTGGAACAGGGGAAGACAATGGGGCTGGTAAAAGGATCCGAGGACAATTACACCATAGAGCATTTTATAATATCAAGGACTTATATACATACATGGATTCGCAACTGCTAAAAATAGCTCAAACGATATCGTTCGGCGATCCCACAATGCATTGCTATACACTCGGCAATGTCCGACAGCTGTAATTGGGTGTTTACGAATTTGATTATACTAAAAAAACTCTAGCAATTGGGCACGGGAAATTGGTAAAGGATGCAACAAATTCCTTAAAGATATTGAGATACATTTATAATCCACAAAGTCTAAGTATAAGCATTGAAAAAGGCATCAGTCGAACATTTTAAATTCCAAGATGGCGGACATCTATTATAATCCTTTCGTCTCCGAGATTAAACATTCGGAATACCACGGATATTTTCGCTGTTATTATCATTCGGATTATCACGGATATTTTCGTATTTTCGCTTTTGTAAACAATAGCTTGTATTCCCGTTGATTCACGTCTTATCATCGCGGGATTTGATTACTTTAAACTGTTAATACGGAAGTTGCGAATCCACGTATGTATATAAGTCCTTGATAATATAAATAGGAGAAAAAGATTTTTTAAAAACAAACACAGCTTATTTTCTGAGGGGAAGATGCTGACGATATATCCAAAATAAAAGCTAGTTACATATTCAATCAAACCTGTGTTAGGGGCCACTACAAATAAACGTAACTCTTAGAATAAAGGCGATTCTTTTAAAAACTGTTATTGATTATTTAGAACATGATACTTAATGGTTGTCACATTTTAAAGCTATTTATCATTTTTAAATAATAATAAATGAAATTTATACTTGATAAAAAAAGATAACGTCAGATTATAATCAATACTCTCACAGATTTGTATTTCATGGTACATTTGTTCAATTTTCTATCTAACACTGTAATCTTTTTTAGCTTCCATGATTGACTTAGGCCATGGAAAATACTTAGAGCTTTTTCACAAAAGGGACTTTTATAAAGTACCCCGCCGCAACTTTGACACTAGAATGCGACAGTAGCTAGACTATATTAATTAGAATATAAATATCTAATCTAATTATGTATCTAATTTCAAGGGCACATAACTCTGGAATGTATGGATCACTGGGCATGGAAAATGTGTCTTGCACATCTACACTTCATGGTGATAGCATATTTCAAATTTCATTGCAATCGCTTAAGGAATGTGGAAGTAGTTCGCTCAACAAACTTGTAAATAGTATGCGGATGGACCAAACGACCGCCCAACTGACAGAATAACCCCAATATATACCCCCTCTCAAACTTCGTTTGCTGGGGTATAACTAGGGTTCTCATCCCAATTGGGGTGGGTGGGGAATGGATTTGTAATATATTTATACATGTATAACCATTTCAAAAATGACAGACAATATGCAATTAATGTAAGACGTAGTTTCGATCAATCGTTCGGAAATGATTGAAGTACTATAAAGTAGTCCAAACGAAACGTTACAGAGATGTTTTAGACTTATGATCTCACATTTAACCCGGCAATCTGGGTTCAATTCTTGTCACTGCGGGTCTATTTTAATTTGACAATGTTGATTTTCCTCCACATGCGGAGATGTTGTCAATTTTTTTGGAAGGGCAAGTTAGTACTGATTGATAAATACAGTCCAGGAAAACTTGTAAGGTGAATAATGGCCGCTTTAATTATACAGTACAACCTCTCCAGAGCACAGCCCTCTCTTCAGCAACAACCTCCCTTCAACAACAGTTTGATTTTTCCCACTATTAATTCAACCTCTCTAGAGCAACAACCTGTTTGCTTTAGAGAGGTTGCACTGTAAATGAAAAATTGTTGCAATACAGCATTAAACCCAAATCAATCAATATAATTTCATAAGATTGTTGAACATTTTGTTTTTCATATTTTAAAAGCTAAAAAATCGTAGGAGCGAAAAATAGTGTTTTTTTCAAAACAGAGGCAGCTCTTATAATCAGCTGATGAGTACAGTATCTTAACTTTTTAATGTACAGTCTTACTCTTACATATACATGCTAAAACATACAATAAGTGGATCTACTTTCCTCTAAGTGATTGAAACTTAAGACACTGAATTTTTTATTCATTTCACAATAAACAATTGACATTGTTAAGTGTTACATTAACAATAAACAATACTACATTTTTATAAGAAGAAAGAAAATATTTCCTGATAAAAATCAAGTTGTCATACAGTGACTTAGCAAGTACACCCGTCAGTTATACATGACAAACCATTTAGCCTTATAAATTTACATTACTAATGTACACAGAAAAAAACATGTCCTTGTTCACTTTGTTATATCATATTTCTGCACTTAAAAATCTCTGTGTTCAATTGGAACATAAAACTTCCCTTAGTTAGCAGAAATGAAAATCATAGAATGTCAAGTTAAATACAGTCAAAGCAGTAAATAAAAGTGATCCTTAGGAAATGTGACCTTTATTGACATGACTGTGACCTTTATTCGGAGGTTAACTACTTTGTTCTAAGTATTAAATCAATGAAAGTTTTAAAAGAATAGCCTTCATTCACAGGGTGGCCTTTATTCAGAAGTGGCCACTAAACACAGGTCTGACTGTACATGACTTCAGTTTGAGAATGTGTTTTACATGATATGGATGCGCAAATTGCTTAGTAGACATGATAAGAAAATCATAACATGTCACAAATATTTTAATATCAACACCCTAAAATACATATGTATAAACATAATTAGAGGCCAACAGTAAAAAAACATTATTTTACATCTCAATTTCAAAAACTAACACAAATAAACTAGTGAATTAAGAAGTAAACATCTATACTGACATCTATGCACAAAAGCATTACATCGTTTGAAAGGTTACGCTAAAAAAAATAAAGAACAAATTGTTTTTCTTTTAATTAGACAACTAAGTTACAGGGATATTAAACAAATATAAATATGTATTAAATTCATATTGGCCTGTCAACAAAATAAATACGATGAAAATTCAACACCATGGCATGCTCATGAAACGCAACAAAAAGCACTTATACAAAGTGAAATTATACCTTAATTTTTATTACTACACTTTTTCATTTATAAAATTGTTGCATTGAAAAGATCACCTGAGCACCCAAACAACTATAAGCATCATGCCATGCAAACATAACTTCTGATAATAGCCTTTCTTGTCCTTTGAAAACAAATATGGTGTGTGATTACAAATTGCTCAAATAACGCTTTCATTAAATCGAAGCACAATTGTATGCAATGTTAAAGGATAATACAAAATAAAAAATGATCCTTAATTATTGATTACAAAGACTTGAATGCAAATAAGAGACATACATTGAACAATAGCAAACGAATCTAACTCTAAAACACCGAATAGCATCCTTGAAAAATTTTCATTTGCGGTATCTAAACCCAAATTTTTAACAGCAGGTATTTAGGTATCATTGCTAAAAATAACTGAAAACCAAAGATTTTTTAAGGATGGCCTTATCTAGTTTATCATTCCTGTGTAAAGATTTATTGGAAATTTGCATCATCATAAAGTAAAACAAAATGGTGAAACTTTGCCGATGAAGAAACTCAAGGGCAGAGTCATTACCATATAAATACCAGTATCACCATTCTTTTCAACATCTTTGGTTGAGCTAGGACACAAAAACAGTAACGGTCAGAACTTAGATGTCATATTGAAGTGTCAGCCAAATCCTATGATGAACAAATGATTAGGCATGCAGGCCTATCTGTGTGTTTTAGGTCACTAAAATGTAGCCTCAGTCAGCAATGTCACTCAAAACACTAAATATTCTTGAATAAATACACTCGGCTTCGCCCCCACCCCGTATTACAGCTATATATATATATGTCCCTGTCATATTTTGGAGATAATTAAAAATCTTACAACACCATTACACTTTTGTGATCATTCAAGTTAAATAAAAAAGCAAAACATCTAAAATCATTTAGCTAATTAAAAAAGAGTAAATGTTACATAACTCCTCCCCCTACAGCTCTAGGGAATATTTCATATAACACAGTTACAGTATCAGTAATTACCTGTTCATATATGTTGATACTCTTGTATGGGTTCACAGCTACCAGTATGGATCCTGTAAATGTCTGATATAAAGTTAAGGAATAAAAGAATTTTAAATATCACAAAATTTCCTATATATGTCACAGGTACATGGACTGCACCGAACATTCCTTAACGGGCCTAATAAAAAGTCTAAGAGTTGTGGGGGAAATTTAGGGTAGGTCAGGTAACAACCCAAAACAAAAAAACTTTTTAAGCCTTAGAAAATATCTTTTTTGATATCTTGTGTACATGTATATCAGGTGGCTGGTAAGGCTGAAAATAAAAAAAGTATGTTTCGAGTGCTCCGACCCAGAATTAATGCCCTGGGTAGGTAGGGATTTTTTTACTATATATTATATATAACAAAGATGCCAAAAATATTTGAGTGCTAGGATTTTCGTGAGCTGGTCAGAGCACTCACTCCAAATTTCAGCCTAACATACAATGTCATGTCTTTTCATATTTTTTCATATAAATGACCATCTGCTTTCCACCGTTTACCATGGTGTTACAAATGTACATACTGTTTTGATGATTTATCATAAAAAGAATTTAATAGAGTCTGACCTAAATAAGTGACTTATATAATAAACTTAGTAGTCCACAACACCATTTGATATGATTTTAGTACAGTTTGACTATATAAGTGACATTTAGAATAAACTAGTCATGAGTGAATTGCATTATTTATAATTATCACACATCATTATGTGATGTCACCTGAATGACTGTTCAATAACAGAGAACTACTCATCCGAATATTCAGTAATGTTCTTTTCTTACATGTTGAATTTCATTAAACTTGTATTTTTCAACATTCCTGTGGTTTGACAAATGATACATTGCTAACGAACTATGAGTAAAATCACAATTGGCTGATAAAATACATCAGGCTGTCATTCTTTCATTAATAATACATGTAGTTCATATATCATACACATGTACACAATTCTTGACTTTATGACAGAATTTGGAGAACAGAATCTACAAATTACTATTTGATTATCATATGATATTTAATTAAAACAAAACAAAATTTAGTTATCATTGTTATAACCAACAGAAATATATCACATATAATATATACATTGAATTTTAAATGACATTGCTTTACTCAAATCACTTAACAAAGCATAAATGATTGAGTATTAATATAGAACCATTATATTACCATTACACTAGCTTGTAGTCAAATTTCAAACATAGAAAATAATCTGGTTATTCTGCCTGACTACGAAAACCACAAATTTTTGTATGAAATCTACACCTTCACTCATTATGTTTAAAAATGTGACCAATTATTTGTCAAGGATACATGTACAATGATTCATACAAAAATAGAAAGACAAAAATATAAACAAAAAAAAAACATTATTTTTTACTACAGATCACCAAATCCATAATCATTAGGCTAGATTTATAAGTACAAATGTATTGTTAAAAATAATGTACACATTATTACATATTTAATTGACCAACTTTTCCACTTAACAAATCAATTATTATGATGAAAAGTATGACCATTTATCATAATATTGATATTTTGATTTCAAAACGAATAAATTTCATTGTGTTAGTGAGCCAGCCATGTGTCTCCATGACCTGTCCTAATACGGTAGTGAAGATTTATCCTATTCTGTACTCAAAACATAAATCTTAATAAAACAATAAATATCCTGTATGAAAATTAATGCCCTGGCAATTTTCATATGGGGGAAATTAAAGGGAAAATTGACATTACTGGTATGCATTAAAAGAAATCAATGACCATGTCATTGAGCTATCTAAAGTTTAAACAGACAGCAGGGTAACCTCATTTCATTAAAGGGTCATGGATGATTTCACTTCATTTTACCACCACTTCAAGACAGATCAATTATGTCTCACACAAGAACACCGTCTACCATCTGGCAACTTTAAATGCACTGTCACATGGTATTGTTGCATGGCTTTGTCACATGGTACTGTTGCATGGCATTGTCACATGTCATCTGAATTCAGGAATACATCACTGATCATCTACATAATTAAGGCCTAAAAACTGTTTGTTTCTGGCTACATACTACCGGTAATTAAAAACTGGGAAGGTAGGGCGTGTTGTTTGTTTGTTTGTTTGTTTTGCTCTTGAAAGCGCAAGTAAAATTAGGGTAGGTCGGTTAAGCAGAAACCCATTTTTTCTAGCCTAACTCTTCTATCTGACAATGACATCATTGAATGATTTGTACTACACATAACTTGAAGAATCATTGATTCACTTCCATCCTCTTTGATGAATAATACAATTCACTACATAATAGTTGATATTTACAGGGGAAACGCAAGATTTGTCAAAGATAAGAAAAGTACTGGTGTTCAGGACAACTGCATGTTAAAGATTTTTGACATTTAAAGTTAGTCTTACACAGCATTGGCGATTAACTTGTTATCCTTTTGATTTATTTGTTAAGTAATCAAAGCTGGGTATTTAAATGTCTACAACAATACAGATTGAAATTAAGGAACATACTAAGATCTGATGGCTGTATTTTAACACCGGATCTGTCTGATGTTCATAAATTTACAAGATTCAATACTCAGGGTACACTAACTGCATACATGTAGTAAAGGTATTTTGCCCAAAATTAAGTGAAGTATGGTTTTGCTTGATATTATATGTAGTCAATTCGCTTCAACAATATCCAAATATTTAGTTAAATAATCCCTATCATTTGGCTACATTAAGCCATACATCAAATTTTAATTTAAACATAGAGCAAAAATATTAGCCACATTTTAAACGGATTACAGTCAACTGGTACCCAATGTCAAGTGGTACCCACTATTTATTGGTCAAGTGGTACCCACTATGAAGTCAAGTGGTACCCACAATGCAAATTTTATATTTAATTGATAATTGGTTGAAATTAAAAAAGTAATTGCTAATTTAAAAAGTTTGTCGTATCATTTAACTATCACTCCTAATTGCTAATTTACCAAACAAACTGTTATCTATGTTTTATCGAATTAAAGTTTTGTGGTACATTGATTTAGTTGAATTTTAGTGGTGTATCAGGATATATTTATATAAAATTATGTTTTGGATTTATGATAAATATTTTATTGTATATGTACTATAATATCATATTAGGTGAGTGGGTAACTTACATTTTCAATGACAAAAACAACTTTCGGACTCGTATTGAAAATATGTTATTTTCTATCAATCATCAATGTATGACCAGTGCTTTTTCTTAGTTAAAGTCCACATTCTAACACCACTAAGTGGGTACCATTTGACTTCATAGTGGGTACCACTTGACTTCATATTGGGTACCACTTGACCAAAATATAGTGGGTACCACTTGACATTGGGTACCAGTTGACCAGCTCCCATTTTAAACACGTCTAATTGAATATTATTGATAAGGACTGACCATGCAGTAAAAGTGCCCCATCCGTAAAAAGGGTCCCTTTTATTAGAAAATCATGTTTATGCATCTGTTGAGTACCGGTATATCAAACATAAAACACGCAATACATAAAAGTGGCGAACATTTGTAATGACCATAAACAGAATCCTAATGCAGCAATTATTATAATTACCATAAATACTACTGGAAATATAATTAATTACCATAAGAATGGAGCTGCAACCAGCAAGTGCCGACAAACTTGATGCTAACGATAAATGTATTCATTTTCTGCAGGAAATGACAGATTTTGAGCTTAAACTATATAGAGAACAGTATAACAAAGTAATTTACCAGAATTGATATTCATAGATATTGATTCGATATCATGAAAAGATCATAGAATGAAACTGGAGTCCCGAGCTGCATTAGCCTACCAGACATGCTGGGACGTTCTATTGATTCGATATCATGCAAACAACCAAACTTGAGCATTTACGCAAAAAACTCTCATTCCATAAAAGCAACAAGTAGATTATACAAAATTGGTGTATCTCCGAGAAATATTACTCGATCTGAAATGATAAAGAAGCCAATAAATAAGAGGAAGGAGACATGGCATATATGGGATTACCCTTTAGAACGGTTATAAAACTTGCTGGAAGAGAATAAACAATAAAAACAACCTTAAATTTCAATAATGAACCAATCTATATTTTGACTTTAAACAATCTTCAGAATTTACGCCTCTAAATTTGGCAAAGATACAAAATGCCATCAATACATTGTACACATAAATATAACTACAAAATGTATAAGGATAGGTCCCATTGGGTAATAAAGCATCTTCATTTGTACCATAAACATCAAAACATCATGAACTTTAAATTACCTGATACAGTGTAACTGATCATAGTACAGTCTTGATTCACACACCACTTTGGTCTCCTATGTTATGTATAGTGCAGGTACATGTACTCTTTGATAATTAAGATATAGTTGAAGAAATCAAGCAAATGCTCAATAGTAGAATCATTTCCATTGTAACTATATTAAAGTAAAATTATTCTGGATGTATTATAGTAAACGTACAGGGCCAGAACTAAATCTACCCACCCCCATATCAGACAAAATCTAAAATTTAACAGAATTCAAGAATTTTTCTTGCATACTTCATGAATAGTTCATGAAATATGAATAATTTTTTGACAGGGGCAGATAGATATAAATACTCATTCATGTGCACTTTAATATTGTACAGCATTACTAATCCATATGTAAAAGGACTGTGGTTCGTCAATGAACATAATAATCATGATGAATATTGATATTTCATGATTGTCCAACATTTATATAGAAACAACAACAAATACTCATTACCATTGATTGGTTGAGTTCACATTGACACAGCTGTCTTTGTACAGATGTTGGGGTCTGATTAAATCAATCAATCATTACACATTAAAGATTCCCCTCCCACAACCATAAACAAGGCATTCCTTAAACCTCAAATGTCCCCAAGATAATGAATATATAAATGTTATAATTAAAAAAAAACACAAAAAAAACAACATCAATTTCACTACAAATTTTAAAAGTTTAAGGAAGTGAAATATTTAATGAAACTAAATTACATACAGGTGTGAAACACTGATAAATCAATTAAATAATTGACAATTTAATTATAAAAATTCAGCCTCAAGACAATTAACAGACGAAGAAAGGGTACACAGTTACACAGTTATTGTCACAAAAGCGTGTACACAAACTTGGACCAATGACATAGTTCAGTACCTGAAGGTCATTAAACAATAGCAGCTAATGAAACTATCGACCATTGCCCAATTGTGATGGTAGAGATGGTCGAAGTGGTCTGTTATATGTCCCTAGGTAATAAATAATGGAGAGTTTGGATGTACATGTGGAATAGATACATATAGCACTTTATGATTCAGTGCTCTAAGCATCATATAAAGTTATTGCTAGTATTGATTTATTTATTCTATCTGATCTCATTTATTCATACTTCCATCATTTTGCTAAATTATCATCCAGTCTCATATTACCAAATATTTTCCACTGATTGAATAAAACAACAAAAAGCAACAGTTAAGCAGTGAGCCGTTCTCTAATATTTTCATGCATGTAATGGTATTGACTTAATTTTAGTCAGATAAAAATAAAAGCTAACACTTGTATAAAGTAGCAATAAAGATTGAAAGTAAATTATCTATAAAAGCATTTAAAAACATTAAGAATGAGATTATTTTTAAATGCGGTATATTTTGATAGTTATATTAACCAGGAGTAAGACACATAATTTCTACATGAACACACTTTGAATGCAAGTGAATCTGATTGGGTGATTCAAAAACACAACTGACCAATAACAAGGTGTCACTAAATTAAGTGGGGTAGCTTGGCAGAAGCTTATGGATAAAATGTGGTTAGTACTGCATGGTTAAGGCCTAAAATGAAGTCCAGGAAAGCTGAGGTCAGGATAACTGCCTGCCACGATATGACTGAAATAATAAATGTTGAAAATGGCGTAAAACCCAATGAAACAAACAAACAATAACGAGGTGTCAGTCCAAGCAAATAAAAATTAAATCAACCATGGAGCAAGATGTTTCATTTTTAGGAATCCATGGATGGTCTCCAAATTCATACACAGTTAAATCTGTGTAAGCTGCCACCTTATGAATAATGGCCACTCTTCTAAAAACATCAGTGATTATACAGAGCAAAAAGTGCTCTGAATAAAAGCCACCCCTCAATAATGGCCACATTTTGTATTTTCCTAGGTTCACCAATGTTCACAGTTTTTGACTGTATTTTATATCAAACGTATGCTATAAACAGTGTCGCGGGTTCAGCGCAACAGTGTTGCAACTCATATAGAAATAAGAACAAGTTACGACAGTGTTGCGCTGAACTCTCGAGCTGGTCCTATAAAATTTGTATTTTGTAGGCTAGCTCTATTGAGAAGACACAGAGACTAAAAATGTTCTACTTAGCATACAATATGATACAAGATGTATAAAGGATACATAAATCACGTCATTTTTGTATCTCGTCTTCAAATTTTCATTGATTCCAGTTTCATCGATATCACTGATGACTATCATATCACGCACTCCATCCTCCGGTCTACATCCTGAAGAAAGAGAAATATTATTTACTCATAACAGATCATGAGAAATTTTCATCTGTTAAGAAGGTCATGTTGAAAGACAGTTCAAACAGTTTGTTTTTTTATTATATCCATGGAGGGCCCTAGCTGCACTATAGTGGAACCTTAGTAGGGTCCCGAGTAAGGGAATTTCGCGTCATTTTGAGGAAAAAGGGGAATTTTAAGGGATTTCTTTCAAACCGCCTTATAACTCTCAGGGTTTTCATTAAGAAATGATTGCCAATGAAATTTAACTATCGGTTAAAATTGCGAAAAATTAGGTTATAAATCCCCAAATTTTGAAAATACAAATGTACTTAAAACCAGGCAGCCCCCTGGCCAAGTCTGTTACTTTCATAAGAAAATATGTTGTAATGAATATTAATTAATGAAAACCCTGACCCTGTACTGAACGTTTCTAAAAGCTTAAAATAGCTTATCTTAATACAATGTACATGTACATAAATGATTGTTGATTGAATAAAACATCTACATTGTATTATTTTATTTATATGGTCATACATCAGCTTTTCCTATAAATCCTTGCAATTGTGAGACATGATTTTCAGATAAATGTATTCAACGCTTGAGGGAAACTAACACATGGTCATATTCTAAATGCCGTTCCTAGGGTCGAAATACGATTTTTTAAAATAAATCAGCGAAAAAAGATTGTTCTAGAGAGGAATTTTTTTCTTAAACAGGAGAGAAATCTATATCATTTGAGGAGAATGGGTACAAAATTCGGCCCCAAAAAATGTCAAATGAGGGCCCTGACATCTGAATTCATAGTCATACATTTGTACATATATTAATTTTAATCAACATGATGTTCTGAAATTTCAAACTTTAACGAAATTTGATTTTCTGGGGTCCACTGGGCCTCTTGAGGGAATCCTATTAAAGGGGGACAACAACAACTACGACACCCCTAGCATGGTATACAGTAGATTGTTACATTTAAATGAAACTTTCAACTATGTTTTACATCATTTATAATAAAATGTCATTGTAATTTTGTATTATAAAATTGTATAAGGTATATATATATATATTATAATATTATATAGACCCACATATGCATGGACCATCTTTAAAGATGAACACTGCATTCATCTATTATTTTACCCTCATACTTGACTTGTGAGACTGTGGCCCTCTGACCCCTTTTTAAACACCTTAAGACTAAAGTGATGATAAAATATGGATCCCGACCCACCATCAATTCATGTATGATGTTAAAAGTAGATCTATAGACAGAAAATATTCCCTCTGTTTTTTTTTTATTTTTCATCAAAGAATTTTTTTCTTTACCAGGCATGTCACAATTGTTCACACTTGGAAATGCAGGTGTAAACAAAATGACTGAGTAAGTTAATAATGTAAATTATGTCCTTAGATTTCAGACATAAAAAATATTAAAATAATAGCAAAATTCAGAACCTATTTGTATACATTAAATGGGTTTGAAGTCTTGTGAACTCATTCACATGTACAGACAATCTGACAAAACTTCACTTCGCTTTTAAATTATACTCAGTATTATAAAATTTATACAAATTAACCAATAAATGAATTACACTTCATTCGAAGAAATTGCATGTGAATGAAAAGTAACTTTCTCAAATAAATTATTCGTCTGAAATATGCTGACCATCTATCACAATCAAGAGGTCATGCACGTATTTGCCGTGCAAAGAATGAAAGATACTAATGCGTTGATTAAAAGAACTAGATCTACACAAAACATGAATTCATGATATAAAATTATATGCTAAAAATAGATCATCTTAATAATTGAGGCATTTAGACCTTCAACTAACGAAATTAAATCAGTCCAAACAAATAAATGAACATATTGCCATCTTAACATAACACGTGTGTGATAACTCACAAACAAAACAACGCTGATTTCTGACCGATCATATAATGCAACCAATACACAAACAGCGGGTTGGACAAAGAGATCAACCAACCGTTCAATAAATTCTTAAATTTTCTTACCTCTGGAAGACATCTCAGGTCTTCTTAATACCGCCGACATTTTGGGTAAAAGTTTACTTTAACATTTATTTAAATCACATATAAGTCCATATTAGAATTTATCACAGTTTTCACAACTCCGGCCACTGAATCGAAGTTTGAACTACTGTCTGACTCACACAAACGGAGGAGTTTCCGCGTTTAGCCACACCTTCTCATTTGCATATCACATTGTCGTAAAACTGTATAACACTACATGTGATTATTTATCAAATTTTAATGACTCTGTGATAATTATCACTTTTACTTTAATCCTTATCCACAGACGTTTAATTTACTGTACATAAACCAAAATATAAAATTATTTCACGACATACCACGCTGCCGGAACTACCGTAAAACGTCATCTAAAATAAGACGAAAAATGTATGAAAACACGAGTTAATTTTCCACAAAACTATGGTTTTTATCAGTCGAGGTCGTGGTCGCGGTGCAAATAGAGGCCGCGGTCGTGGTGTTGGTGAAGTTGCATTCGAACCTCGTGGTCCACATGGTGTCAGAGAGGCAAGACAGGTTGTTAAACTTTCTGTTTTCATTTTCATAAATTCCGTGTTATGGTCAATTTTTATTATTTTAACCTGTTGTTGTTAATTTTATTCTTATACAAAACTTTTGTTCCTTCTGATTTGGAAATGGTAGAAGCCTCTGAAGGATGTCAAATAGTTTCATTGCGGACTACATCCTGTCAAGCATAATTCATTTCAGTTTAAGTTTTTTTGTTTTTAGTTAACTGCTTGTAACAGGAGAACTGCAGTTTATGTACCCGATGTGGGTTTCGAACTCACGACCCCCTGCTTGCCTGCTCTACCAACTGAGCTAATCAGGCTGTTAATATTATAGCAAATTTTTACGAATACTACATACCATGCCGCTACATTCCTCAAGATTCCCTTTTTCTCAAAGGAATTAATCGCGACAACCACAGGCTCTTTTGAATAACCCAGCCTTTGCTTTACCCTAGCTCTAGGATTCCAAGGCTAGTCAAACACAGCATTAAATGTAACAGGAGGAAAATGAAATACAGGGTTCAAACATGCGACTTGCTTTCAAATTTATCAGATGCTCTACCAACTGAGTTATTTGTAAACAGCCAATTTGTAAATACAAAATTCTATATGCCATACTGCAGTAACTGCTACATTACAAGTTATAATATTGTTCCCAATTTCAGACACAAAGTCCTGAACAAAAAAACAATTTTTTACTGAAATGTTTAAATAATATGCATGTGAATTGTGATATCTAAAATTGTCCTTAATTGACCTCGCCCATTTTGGTACAGGGCCCTAGCTGCACTTTAGGGGAAGGGGCCCGGGACCCTCAGGTAGGGGAATTTCGCGTCATTTTGAGGAAAAAGGGGAATTTCAGGGGATCTTTTTCAACTGCCGTATAACCCTGCAATAAGCCTTTTAAGCTTAAAATAGCTGTATTTAAATATATAACATACATTAATATACTATTACTCAAAGGTTAATAACTTAATATGAATCATTTAAGCAAAAAAAAAAAAAAAAAGATTTTTTTTTAGGGGAATTTTTTTCAAAAATAGGGGAAAAAAGTATATGATTTTAGGAGGGGAATGGGGCCGAATTTCGGCCCCAAAAAACGTCAGTGATTAATAGCATATTAATGTATGTTGTATATTTAAATACAGCCATTTTAAGCTTAAAAGGCTTATTGCAGGGTTACACGGCAGTTGAAAAAGATCCCCTAAAATTCCCCTTTTTCCTCAAAATGACGCAAAATTCCCCTACCTGAGGGCCCCGGGCCCCTTCCCCTAAAGTGCAGCCAGGGCCCTGTAGATCGTTGTTAATTAAATGAGAAATATTTCTTTATGATTTGTAGCGATTGACATGTAATTGTATTGTATTGCAGCCGTCAGAGTCTCTGCGTATCACAGTTGGCAATGATCAGTTTAGAGAGCAAAGAGATCACAGTGGAAGTCCTTCCATGGGTAATAGGCGTGTTCCTTCACATGAAAGTTACAATTACGATCACAGACATGAAGAAAATCTCTATAGGCGTGAAGCTGAAGCATATGGACATCCTGATCGTGCATCTTATGAAAGGGAAAGAGATTATGATCATCGTGAATTGAGGGATCATCCTGTTCGACCTGAAGAGAGGGATTTTGGGGATAGGAGAGGGTTAGGTGGCAGTAATTTTGAGCGCAGTTACGAGCCTCAAAGCTCTGGTTATCCTAGTGTACCAAGTCAGCCACTTTTTCCAGCTGGTTCACGCTCTCCCCCTAAAGGTGCAGTGGCAGCCCACCCTGCACAATCATCTAGACCACTAAAATCAATATTGAAGAAGAAATCAGAACCTGTTCCTGAAGAAACACAACCATCCAAGCCATCTGGACTGCCTGGTATTTCAAGCTATATTGATGATATAGAAGATGAAGATAAGTTCCTGTATGGTGATGATAATCGAGACAGAAGACAAAGTGGGCATAATATCAGGCCTGATGACCACTACAAGGCTCATCCTCAAACTGGTGATATGCGCTCTGCTGCCCAGTCTTGGCAACCGTCAGCACCAGCACCTACTTCTGTGGCAATCTCATCAGCAAATCAACAAAATTACATTGATAACAACACTATGCACCAGCAACAATATCCTAGTAATACTGGGTATCAAAATCAACCAGCTCAGGCACCACCTGCAGATGGAGATCTTTGGAGTATGCTTGCAAAGAGTGTACAGACTGTTCAACAACAGCAGCAGCAACAGCAACATTTTCCTGCTCAAGGTCAGTTTGATTCTCAACAAGATAACTTTCAACCACAGTTCGGTGCACAAACAGCCCCTTCAGCTGTACCTGCTCAGCCTAGCCAGGGGGCTCAAGCACCAGGACATGATCCTACTATTGAAAATATACTAAAATCTATTGGCTTTGACTTTGAAATGTCTAAACGAATGCAAGAAAAAGCAAAACAGGGTACAGAACTCCCAAAACCCCCTATGAAACCATCTGATTCACAATTTGGTATTAATCATACTGCTTCTTTTATTGGAAGTGAAATGTCGCATGAAGATATGAGGTCACACCTAGCCCCTGGTCATGAACCCAAGGCACCAGATGAAAGACTGTCAGATTATGGCCATGACAAATCTAGGGGAAACCAGGATATGTTTGATTTTGATGATAGGGGTAGATCAAGCAATCTAAGTAGAGAACGATTGAATAGTCCACAAAAAGGCATGTCACCTGAGACTGAGAGATTGCAAAGGGGTTGTTCTCCAGTGAGTGCTGATGGTTCACCACCTCCTCCAATGTTTAATCTACCACCAATTACAATCAAAAGGAGATCAAATATTGAACAAAATGTAAGTCCAAACTGGGACAAAGACAGGAGTTTAAGTAGGACCCCTACTAGAGACTCGAGTAATGATAGGAATAAACATCACAGCAGAAGTCCAAGTTGGAACCGAAATATTATTGGTTATGGAGGTCGATCAAGCAGAAGCCCTGGCAGAAAGCGATCATCTAGTCCCGCTGACAGAGTAAAAAGTCCTATAATTAAGAGAACATTTAATTTAGATGCTCTTAGTCCTATATTTAGAAGAAGGGTCAGTCCATCTCGAAGAAGCTTAAGTCCTGGTAGAAAAAGGAGTCATAGTCCACGAAGAAAAAGTAGAAGCCCTGGTCGGAGAAGTCCTGGTAGAAGAAGTAGAAGCCCTGGTCGGAGAAGTAGAAGCCCAGGTAGACGAGCTAGAAGTCCTGGTAGACGTAGTAGAAGTCCTGGTAGACGTAGTAGAAGCCCAGGAAGATTGAAAAGAAGTCCTGGAAGGAGAAGCCCTGGTAGACGAAGCCCTGGTAGACGAAGCCCTGGTAGATGGAGTAGAAGTCCAGGCAGAAGAAGAAGTAGAAGCCCTAATCGTAGAAGGAGCAGAAGTCCAAGGAGAGCTGGAAGAAGAAACAGTCCAAAACCAAGAGGAAGGAATCGTAGCATCAGTCCAAGAGGAAGAAAAAGAGTATATGGTAGTCGTAGTAGAAGTAGAGAAAGAAAGCATAGACGAAGCTCAAGTAGAGATAGACACAGGAGAAGAAGTGGTAGCCCTGGTAATATCAGAAACAGTCGATCTCCTAGACCAAGGAGAAGTGTGTCAATATCATCTGATTCTGACCCTGATGGTCCTGCTAATAAGAATTATTTTTCATCACCATTAAGGTTGAATAGAAAAATGCCTCCTGGATTCAATGGTCCTCCCCCAGTTGACTTCAGTGTCCCACCATCTGGATTTGTTCCTTCTGGCCCACCACCAGGTTTCCCAGTGCCTGGAATGCCACCACCTCCAGGCCAGCCTCCGTTTGGAATGCCACCTATTATTTGTCAACCACCCCCATCAGTGCCACTTCCAGGATACCCTTATGTAGCACCTAATCCTGTTATGTATACAGCTAGTGTCCCACCTAATGTTCCTATTAGTGTACCTCCTAATGTTCCTATTAGTGTACCGTTTGAGTCTGAAATGGTCCCTCCTGGTACAATGGAAATGCCTTTAAATTTGCCCCAAAGGCCAAATCCTGAACCTGAAGTTAGCAATGATAAACCCAGTCTTGACAAACGAGAGCATGAAAGTCCTTCATCCAAGTCTGATAGATCTGACCGATCAGGAAGAAGGGAAAGTAGCAGTAGCCAAAAGAGTGAGAGAGCCAGTACAAGCAGCAATAGAACTGTGCTCCTACCAAAGATTAAATCCAGAGACGAAGACTCTGCTAGCAAATCATCTTCATACGAACGTGTTGTTATCATAGGAAAACAAGCTAAGTCAGTTAAAGATACTAAGAAAGTTGATGCTGAAAAGGAAAAAGCAAAGCTTGTTAAAGAAAAGGAAATAATGGTGAACAAGATTAAAGTGTTAGAAAAGGAATTCAATAATTTGAAGAAACAGGAGTTTGACTTGAAAGCACGGCCTGCCAAAGATGGTAAAGTAGATCCAATTTTGAATGAAAACAAAAAACTTCTCGATGAAATCAAAAAGGAAATTATAAAGATTTCTAAACAAAAAGAACAATTTGAAAAGAAGCACGAGTTTTTGAAAGAATCTGCCAGAGAAGTGAAGGTAACACCAAAGAGACCTGTGTCTGACAAAGGAAAAGGAGGTGATAAGAAAGAGGAGGTGAGTTGATCACTGTGTCTGAACTGTATAATAGGTATAATACATCAGTTCTGGTAATCAATTGGCTGTACCCTTCCAATTATCCACTTTAATGACTTTTTACAGTCAGCATTTTAAATTCAGTAAAATTTGTTATACTCAGTGTGATGAAAGTTCATTGAAAAGGGGCCATTTATTTAACTGCAATTTTCTTATATACACAACTGATAGTCTTAATGCTTATCTTTTAACATTAATGGTTCCCATTTGAGTGCTTAAAAAAAGCAGAAACACTAGGTACCGAGTCAACCTTTCATTACCAAATAAAGATGGTAGTTTCTGAGAATGGTATGTAGAATGAATTTGACTGTACATAATTTTCAGCAATCATATTGAAAGTTTTTTTTAATTTAGGTAAGTTAATTAAGTTTTGTATTTTTTTTTCAGTTCAAAGTTGAGAAAGGCAAAATGATGAAGCATTGCTTTATAGACAAGGGTGATCACTGGTGCAAACCATGTAACACTGTTCATTCGAATATTCAAGATTTTATCCACCATCTGGGCAGTTATAAACATAAACAGGTTAGACAATTGAAACTTTTAAAATGGGTGTTCTTTGTAGGACACTAACCATTTTACTGACCCGTCTCCGTAGTCCCCTGACTTTAAATCACTGTAACCTCTGACTGATACAGGGTCGAGGGTTTGAGCCCAGCTGCCGACCATGTCTCTTTATGTAAGAAAATAGACATGCTTACAGAGAATGGGAGTCTAGTACTGGTTCTTCCCAGGAACAATGGTTATATGTACTATCCGCCTTATATGACTAACTGTTGAAAAGGGGCGTAAAACCCAAACAAACAAGGTCGCCACCCTGTTGACTTAAATTGGGAGAATATTCACCAGCGGGATATTAAATGTTATAAGAAAATATTTAACCATTTATCTGTTGGACATTTCAGTCTCTACAAAGTGATTTCAGACCTTGGATGGATGGTTTTCAACCCCATGATGGAATGATCCTTAACAAACATGGTGCTAGAGTGGCTTTACCTGGTATCTCTTCAATTTCTTTTCTGATATATTTAATGGGTGGCCTGGCACTAAGGCTATAAAACATTAAATTTCTGCTCCATACTAAACTGCAAGCTCAGCTTAAGGTTTAATAAGCTTTCTGAGGACAAACTCATGACTCAATATTTTTATGTTCAAACTGAACTTGGAGCATGTTTATGAGGTAGGAGATTGAACTTAAGAGTTTTATACCTTCAGGCCCGGCAAAATGACCTTGCTTCGGTGGTCGCCTTATTGTGCAAGGCTTCCTTGGTTGTCAAATGAGCATTATGTGGCCGTTACAGTCCTTTTGTAAGTTCTACGTATGGCAAAGTTAGTTAAAAAATATTTTGAACAGATGAGTACTCAACAATTCTTGCCGAATCTACTATGTTTTGTCAGCAATTTTAAAGCTAAAAATATCAAATTGTACTTTGAAATTAGCCATCACAGTATGACTGTGAGTGTAAGAATATAGATACTTCAGCTTAAGTTAGATTGTCTCAGTGTTGAGAATAGAACTAATAAAATGCCATAGTAAATAGTCATAACCTAGACGTGTAAACATGTTCGTTTCAGGTCTCCTGATCTACCCTTACTTTTCCCTACAGCCCTATAGATACTTTTATATGGCTCAAGGAACAGAGAGCCCACTGTCTCAATGTTTTACCTTTCTGTGTACTATAAAGAACAATAAAAGAAAAAAATCTACTTAACCTACCAGAGGTATTTTGCATTGCACATGTTGGTCAGTCAGTCCGTTGGTAGGTCTGTATTCAAACCCTGTCCGACCAATAACTAGAGCATGATTTGCCCTAAGCTCTTAAGATTTGGTTGATAACTTGATAGGATAGCCATCATAAATATTATGTAGATGACACATATTGATTTTGAGGTCAGTATGTTAAAGGTCACAGGGGCCATCCTAGTTTCACAAACACTTCTTGTTTTTATGCGCATGTAACCAAAAACAAGCATTTTTTTACGCCCTGTTAGAATGAGTAATGGTTGATAGAATAGCCATCATGAATTTTATGTAGATGACACATATTGATTTTGAGGTCAGTATGTTAAAGGTCAAGGTCACTATTCTCAACACTGCAATTTTACTCTGTTGTTGATATTTCAGGTGTGGAGTTCATGATGCCAGTGTCTGCCTATTATTGTCAGATATGTAAGGTTTTCCTGGGAGATGTGTCATTTGCTGTCGATCACTTAAAGTGTGAAAGTCATTACTTAAGTTACAAGGTAACATACAGGAAGTATTCAACTCATATTGACTGTACAGAGCTGGTATACTCAGTGATATTATTAAAGATGTTGTTTTCTTCTTATCAAAATCGGCAGAATTTGCAGCACTTTTTCTTGTTTGCTAAGCTCAAACTCAAATGGCCAACCATATTTTTGTACATCCCTCCATGTTACAAAATCAGTATTAAAAATTTAGTCCACAGCAATAGAGACATGGGTATCACATTACCTATATTACATAGCCTAAACCATAAAACAAAATAGTGTTTGTATTTTAATGAAAAGGGTACATCAGTATGAGTTGTACCAAATTATATACATTTCATGTTTACCAAAATGAATAATTCAGTTACTTGTATAAGGTAAGTTGTGATCTAATGCATGCATGCATCTATTGTGTCTAAAATATGTATTTAAGAAGGCGAGTGCATGTATTGCTATTGAAGAAAAATTCAAGGTCTTGTCTTTTTATCTTAACAAAAGTCATTTAACTTTGAAGTCAAATTCTGGCTTAGGATTAATACAAAAATTTAATGAAAACAATACTGGCCTTAATATCATTCAGGGGTCAGAATATTCAGGATATATCTGGAATTCTGTATTTATCTGTCATAAAAGATTTCTTGGCAAAATAAAAGTTGTTTGATGAAAATATCTCAAGAAATGGCAGAGTTATGGTGAATTTAATCTGATTTGAAGGATTTGTTTTTAATACAAACAGAGTGAAATATGTAAACAATGTGGTTGAAGGCCTCTTGTTTGGCAAAAATTGTTGGCGCGTATGGTTTCAGGATTTTTAATTTGGCTCTATTGACACCCCTGACTATTCCATTCTGTTGAATATGTTGTTTAAATGCAAAACTGGCTGTCAGAAACATAAATATTTTACACAGTGGTTCCACATCATAATCTGCAGTATGATGATATCATTATGGTTGTACAAAGTAAACTATGTATGTATAAACAAACAATGTGTTGAAAAAGATGTGAAATTTCAAAATGCACATTTAGTATCGTATGTGACATTTAGCTTTACACTTTACAATGAACATGAATTCAATGTTCTATCATAACTTAATCACAAGTATTACAATATTTGTACTGACTTGTGTTTAATCTGAATGTGATAATCTGAGGGTATGTGGCATTCATTAATACTGTGAGGTAAGTACAGGTTGTCTTATGTACAATTTTGATTAAGTCAAACCTGTGTTAGTGACTTCCTCCAAATAAAGGCTACCTTGCCAATAAAGGACATTCTTTAAAAACTCATTATTATATAGAAGTAAACAATCTCTGAATAAAGGCCACATGTCAATAAAGGCCATATTTTGTCTTCAAAGGGTGAACTCTATTCACAGGTTTGACTGTATTGTTAGTATTGAAACTTGATTATGTCACCTACTTTTAGCATGATAGACACACACATTCTTATTAATTCCTGTCTGAAGTGCAAAGTGCTCATTGGAGTAGTTGGCATGACATTGTTTTGGTCAGATCATGTATTGGACTGAACTATGAAAATAAAATAGAATTTCTTTGATAATCCTGTTTGTCTTGATAGAAGATTTTGTAGGTTATTCTATACTTTCTCCATTTTGTATGTCGTTTTGTTTTGCAAAGAATAATTAGATCTTACTGAAAATTAGTACTTCAAGAAAGTGAAGTGTAGTTTATTTTTATGCCCCCGTATCGATAGATCGGGGGCATATTGTTTTTGGCCTCTCTGTTTGTCTGTCTATTTGTACCAAACTTTAACCTTGCCTATAAAATCAAAACGCCTGCACCTACATCCATCAAACATTATATGTAGGTTCCTCATGACAACCTCGACAGGACCTGTGCATTTTCAGGTCAGTAGGTCAAAGGTCAAGGTCACAGGGTCATTGTGTTTTTAAAAAAAACAACATTTTTTTAGGATACTACTCCTACATTTTTCATGGGATTTTGACGAAACTTTTACAGACTTGTTACCAAGAACCACCACATATTCTGGGTTTTGTGATTCGATCATTTTTTACTGAATTATGGCCCTTTGTTTTTTTGTGTGATTGTAACAGCGAAATACTCTTGTTTCCTTGTTTTCTCAAGGGATTTTGTTATTGTTTTGTTATTGTTATCGAGATACCCAATGCATGTTGTAAAGGCTTTATGATTCAATAAATTTTGACGGAATTATGGCCCTTTGTTTATTTTGTGCATATGTAATGTATAGAGAAATACTCTTTTGTCTGCAACTACTTCTGTATTTTTCAAGGGATTTTTACCAAACTTTGATAGAACTATTGTCACCATGTTCACCAGCACATATTGTTAGGGTTTTGTGATTCGATCATTTTTAGCAGATTTACGGTCCTTTGTTTGCCTGTACCGAAATTTAACCTTGCCTATTAAATCAAAACGCTATCACCTGCAATCATCAAACTTTATATCTTGGTTCATCATGACAATCTCTACAGGACCTACAGGTGCGTTTTCAAAAAGGGCAACCGGAGGGGGCACGGTGTTTATAAAAACATCTTGTTTATTGAAATATTACAGAATGTTAGAGTTTTCTAACATTGTTGATTAATCAAGAACAGTTGCATGCCTCTATTGTACTATAACATGAGTTAAGAGTTTCTTTTTTATGCCGCAAGGTTGATATTCCATGTCAGTAATTTTATCTAAAAATTTCGAATAAAGCCATGTCTATGCCAAATAGTTATTCGATTAAAATGTGAGATCAATTTTGTGCATTTATGTTACTTTTTTTCTTAAATCATTTTCAGAAATATTTATCCCAAGACCAGTTCTATGAGAAAAAATGGAAAGAGGAGAGAGAAAAAGCTGTAAAACAAGCTAAGGCTGATAAACAAAAAGATGCAGTTCAAGTAAAAGCAGAAGCAAAAGCTGCAAGGAAACGAAGTGATTCTGAAAAAGATGCTAGGATAAGAGCAAATGAAAAGAAATGGGATCCTAGTGTTGAAGACTTAGATGATGTTAGTGAAGATCCAGCTAAACAAAAAGCCAGTAAAAGTCAGAGTCAGATAAAACTGAGTTTGAAAGGTCAGTCATCAAAAACTGAGACAAGTGTTAAAACCAAGGAATCCACAAATTCAGCTAACTCCAAAGTGCAAGCAAAGTCTGAAGAAAAAAATGAAAACAAAGTGTCTGAGGCAAGTTCTGAAAAAGAAAAGGACAAAAGCAGAATTAACTTTAATTTCAGTTTAACTGGAAAAGCAATTGTCGGAAAATCTGGACCAGGAGCAGCTAAAAAGAACCCGCTGTTACCACCTTGGCAACCAGTAGGAAAGAAAACTGACAGTGTTGGAAAGCCTGGTGATGCATCTGATTTAGACCAGTTTCTGACTACAAATTCTGGTGATGGAAAAATTCCTATTGTTTCTGATAAAAAGAAAGTTAGTGCTAAAGATGTACTGGCGGCATTTAGTGACAGGTGCAAAGAAAAAGAAGAAGCAGCCAAGAATCAAGCCAAAGCTGAAGAAGAAAAGATTGCAGCAGAAATTGCTGCAGAAAAAGCAAAGAAAGAACTTTTGGAAGATCTAGAGAAAAGAATATCAGCCATTGATAGTGAAGCTGAAAGTGCTTTGGCAGAAGAGATACCACTACCGCCTGCTTCACAAAATGTTCCTCTACCTGATCAGAAACCATGTGCAACTGTTACTTCTGACAATGTTCATGATATTTTTAATTCTAGCATGGAAGAGACGGTTGATGTATTAGACTCAGAGGACAATGCTAATGATTCAGTGTTAGAAATTCCAAAAACAGAGGTGGTTCTGAACCCAGAACCTGATCTAAGTGATATACAATTACCACCTTCACTAACAGACTCAAGTCCAATAGAAGAGTTACCTCCTTCAAACACAGAACCAAGTCCAATAAAAGAGGTGGAGTCATCATTACCACCTTCACAAACAAAATCAAGTCCAATGGAAGAGTTAGAGGTGCTTCTGAACCCAGAACCTGATATAAGTGATATACAATTACCTCCTTCCCAAACAGAATCAAATCCAATAGAAGAGTTACCTTCTTCAAACACAGAACCAAGTCCGATACAAGAGGTGGAACCATCATCCATACAGAGCTATGAAGACCAAGTTAATGAAACGAGGACTAAAATAGAATTGATGGAAACCCAACCTGAATTTGACCTGGTTGATGAACAGGTTTCAGACTCTGAGTTAAACAAATCTGATGAACTTGTTAATTTAGAAATGTTAGAGGCTGCAACTAATGAGTTCAACACGATTTTTGATTCTGATCTTTCCAAAAATGAAGGTATTGCCACTGATGATGTATTAGGGGCACTTGAGTGTATTTCTAAAGATGATACTGGACTTTTTGGGTTGCAAAGTACTGATGAAATCAAATTTGATGACATTATGGTTAACATGAATGTTGTTAATGAGAGTTCCATGGAAATTGTTGGTAGCACTAGTAATATGAATGTAGCTGATACTATTGATTCTGATACAAATGATTCAAAAGATGAAAAGAAACCAGAACATGCTGTGGTGTCCTCAGATAAAGATAATTCTGAGCTGTCAGAAATAGAAACTGTTCATGAACTTATCAATGAGGAAAACACTGTGACTGAAGTAAAGGACTTAAAAGAGGAGGAGGAAGTTGAGGAAACTGTAGAAGTTGTAACAAAAACAAGAGGGCGAGGACGTGGAAAAGGAACCCGGGGACGTGGAAGGGGTTCTAAAACTGCCCAGTCTGCTAAACCAAGAAGATCTACACGATCTACCAAAGTTGTTGAAGTTTCTGTTGAAATTACTGAACCTGAAATTGATAAGACTCTTGTATCTGATAATATTGAAACTGATGCTAATAATAAAGATTTAGAATCAACATCTAGTGTTGAAGTAGGTAATACATCCAATAATCGTGGTAAAAAATCTAGTCCGAGAGTTAGAAAATCATCATTGAAATTAGAGCCTGAGACATTGGAAATGATATCAAGTGCAGACATTGATGGTAAATATGTATTTTAACTTGAATTCTTGCTGTGTTTATTACAGTACATGCCTATGCTCGTTAATTGATATGTAGATTTGTAGTTTGTGTTATTTTTAGCATTCTTTAGAATTATGATTTCTAGTTTTTAATATTAAATAGTTATTCAATTATTCAATATTAACTAAATGCTAGTATTGATCAAGAAAAAAAAAAGAAAAAAGCATGAATGTAATGATTGGCTTGGAAAAATAACTCTAAATTCTGCCATTTGTTTGTTAGACAGTTTATCAGTTGTCTTATTTTCTGTAATCTGTGTTTGTGAACATTATGTGTTAATTTTTTATGCAGCTTGAAAAAAGTTAAATACAAGACAGCTATGTCAATTTAAGTTCTTCTCAAATAAAATACCAAGGAGATAAACAGTGTAAGTGTAGACAGTGTTCAAAACATGTGTTCAACCAAGCTACGGTAAATCTTGGAAGTCATTTGTGATTTTAGAAATAGTTGAAATTTCATTCTTAAGAAGGCTGAAGCAGTCTCATGCTCATCCTTTGAATGACTTACCATTTTATAATGCATAGTTATAGAACATATTGTAATGGCTCAGCTGTCAATATTTTGTTGCAGATGCTGGTAGTGATATTAGTGGAATCAGTATGAATATGGGAAGTGACTTTGAAGTTGTTGATGACTTAGAAGATATGGACGTCCTAGATGAAACTATGTAAACTTGAGTGATGAGGGAAATCAGGAAATCAGAAGAAAAACAGAGGATGAAATATTCCTGTACTATTGTTGACTTTCATTTCTAAAGAATTTTTTTACTGATTTCTAATACAATGTGTGCTATAATTAATAAAGATGAAAGTTGGCTTAATTGTATATGTGAGTAATATTAAACTTACATTATCCCGTAGAAGAGAAGAGGAGCTAAAAATGTACCACCACGAAGAATTACATCAGTGAAGTGTTTTCTGTGTATTCAGTGTGGAAGAATGAGTGAAGCAACGGCGATATGGTGGATGCTGATGTAATTGCATAGAAATTGTTTATAAGTAAATGAGTGTGGTGTATTCAAGGTGTCGGATGTTGATCTTGTTTTCCACAATGGTGCTGATGGTTGGCCCTTTGTTAAGAATCGGGCATGGCTTGTTTGTGTCTATGGTGAATTTCTTCTTGTTTTATGGATGAAAGATAATATGCCTACTTAATTTGTACATGAAGATGGAGCGACGGCATGTTGTAACCAGAACTGTGACTATAATGCATGATAATATTATTAAACAATTTCATTAGTGTTCCAGTACCTTGCATGATACCTGATTTTAATTTTTACATGGACCCATTGCTAAGATTTATGATAGATGCTTGTATTTTATTATGTTGTTATAAATATGTTGTTTTAATAAAGTAAGAAGTTTGATGTTTGTTTGAATTTAGATTAATTTCCAGCAGAAGAAGAATGGATCACGATTTTGTTGATTTGGAAGATGAGTTGATGATCGTGAAGTTTCTTCTGGATGTTTATTAATACAGTCTTCAACTTCATGAAAAAGATTACTGATGGCGAGATCAAAAATTGTAGTATTACCGTACATGATAAAGTTACTGACTGAAGTCAAAGGCCTGCTCTGTACTAGTAGGTATCCACATTGAAGAACCAAGATTTAGAGAACAAAGCTTCTTGTTGTGTGTGCATTTTATCCGCAGTTATTGCCCTTTGTCGAAGCTTTCTTTTTCTTTTTTGTGTCAACATTTATATTCACTGAGAAATTGTATTTACAACATGATAAACTTACATTGTGTATGTTTTACATATATCTGGTATTGTGTTTGTGAATTGTTTGTTCGTTTGTGTAATATTTCAGGTTAATCAGAGTTTTATTGCCTTTGTCTTCTTTCACAAGTATTATAGACATTAAGAGACTTGTTGTATTTTTTGTACTAGAATATTGATTGCTTATGCTCTTTGGAGGGGTGTTCAACCACACTTAGATTGTGGGCAAACCTTTCAAATAACAAATTTTTTGTTGAACAATTTCTGAATTATTTTACACAATACATCATTATATTAATATAAGTTCAGACTTAGGATTTCAAAACCTATTTATTATCTCTGTTTATCGTCAGATCTACATGAAAGATGTACTTGCCATATTTTTAATATAGAATATTGGATTACCTCCCTTGTATTCTTTGTTTCATGAAGATAATGCACGCTAGTTAAATGATGCCCCTGTCTAAGTCAGTGAAGTTAGCTATAGATCACAATGTATAATTGGAACTGCTTTTACATAAGAAATTTTTACAGGATTCAATGAACTTAGGTTCACCTTACATGGGGACACAAAGTGTATGCTACTCACTAAAATTTAGTTCCAAGCTGCTATGCATGTGTTAATCTTGTGTAAACTACATGTAGTGTAATAAACTTAAGCCAATCATGTTTTTTTCTTGTTTTTATTTTTGTATGACTACATTATGATTTTATAGCTGTGGCAGGGCATGTAGCCATACTGGTCCACCATACATTGTATATAAAACTAAACAATGTATGGTGGACCAGTATGGCCACCTAGTATAAAACCTGACCATACGACATAGCTAATCAATGGACGTTGTATAGACTTCAGACTGATATGTGCAGCCATATGTACGAATTCATCATCCAGTTCTTGTAGGACAAGGATTATCATCAGTGACGATTTTCATGCAGTGGCGTCGAATGAGAAAATAAAAATGTGCAGTTGTGCATTTACAACTTCACATTATCAGGGCAAGGTGGACATACATTGAACATCACTGTTTGCTTGGATCAATATCATTCAACGAGTCTGATGTTTATTTATAAGTACATTGTATCTGTTACATGATCCCCAAAGAAACAGGAATTTATTGATAAGAGATACTGGAGAATTCCTTGACCTGTTGTGCAATATGGTTGATATGTGGAAATAGAGGTGTTGCTTGTTTATTTAAACAAATGAGTTTTCCAATGACGTTTTATTGATAGTTAGCCATGAAAGTGCTTTTCAGGCTTTCCGTATAAATTTGCTAGTAGCTTGTATGAAGATAACAAAAGTTCATTTTTTGCAGTAGTCTCCATGAGGCAATATGGTATATATACATATATCAAACGTCAACTGAGACCAATGCGAACACTCACTGGCGTAGCTTCTTCGTGACAAATGAAAACAATAAAAATGCCCCCCCCCCCAAATGCAATTAAATGAAAGGGGTATAGGGGGCAGGAGATTAGGATATCCAAGTACCCAGAGCTTTTAACCAGTTTTAAATAGTCTCTCCGACAAACTGCATCTTTATCGGGATGCATACATGCATGCTCCCGGACCCCTAGGAAGGTGTCAACACATCATTTTAGGGCAAGCTACGCCTCTTACATTCGACTGGTTGAGGATTGTACATTTGTGCAAAAGGTCGTCCTGTGTCAAATGGTCCTTGCTAACATTCAAAAGCTGTGTTCACTTTATTAATAAACAATAGAAAGAAAACAATTAATAGTGTACATACAAACGAACCAGGCGAGGTATCCTTGCCACACGTACTGAATCAAAGGGGTTTGTCACGAAAAAAATCCTAAAAACAATTGTTCCATGAAAACCGTATATATACGGGTTAGGTATACATGGAAAAAATTAGGATTTTTTCGTGACAAACCCCTTTGCACTGAATTTGAAAGATTAACAAAAATGTTTGACACCGGAATAAGCATGAAGAATGATCTTTATGTCTGTGAATTCATATGAGATAAGAATAGGCCATAATACTTTTTAAGTCGACCCAGAATTCACAATAGGCATAATTATATATAGTCCGTTTTTTTCTCCTATGAAGAAGTTAATAGTCCACCACGATTACATGTATTTTAAAAGCGATATACGTGGGCCGGTTTCCTCGTGGAAACATGACGCAAAATATACTCCATTACAAATATCACTATAAAATATGCTATTCGATCATCTGTTCATTTGCAGTTCCAACCTTTTTTTAAATACTAGTGCAACATTTTGTATTCAAACATAGCCAGGAATTATTTTTACAGTCGCTGGCTTATTGATAAAAATGTCAGTCCCTTGAAAAAAAATGCGTTATTGGCGATATCAATAAATCTGACTGGTAGAATTTCGATGACAGAAATAACTTGACGAATGATAAATTATTTTTAATACTAATTAACTTCACTGTTATTTCACAACCTTTGAGTATGACTGTTCCATCCTTGAAGTAGTTTTATTTCGTATTAATTGTGGGAGGTTTCATACATTTTCTTGAATATCACCCATTTATACTGCCCGAAGTGTTTTACCATCAACGTGTCCTCGTGTACTGTTAGTTTCTGTGGAAATAGGTCCATAGGCGGAAGTATGTTCTCTTCAATCACGTGACCTTGTTGTCCAATTGTCATAATTTTCCGTTCGTCTTTTATACTTACAAAAATAATTGTTCTGTACGCAACAACGTCTGTGATACCCTTACGTAGATCTATTGTCCAAATCAGAATTCCAGTTTTATCAATACACGTGACCCCTTTGTTAGCGGCAACTAAGATATTTCTATTTTGAAAAGTGGAGACGCTTGTTATTCCTCGGAAACGCGATCGGTTTCTTCCAAATGAACTTTCCACTATGGTATTAGACTCAATCGCAAATGAAGGCGGGTTTCTTGGAAATTTTGTTGGTTTTGGCTGGATGAGATCAACACATTCTGTTTTGTGTGTCTCTCTGGTTGAATAGCAGACGACAAATACTGGTGACTGTTCCGGACAACCGCGAACTCCTTGTATACTTTCTAAGTAGCTTATATCATCATATACGTTATTCAAAAATAATGTGTATAAAAAAGTTAAGCTTGGGGTGGTTTCCAAAACGGTGATTTGCCCGTGTCTTTGCATTACCGAAACTTCCGTGGTCTCCCCAATGACACAAAGGTTTCTTGCACCTTCAACTGTTATTGCTTGGCGGAATGACATTCGTTTCCGGTCTCGCTTTTGTACACTATCACCAACGGAAGCTATGGCGTAATCTGACATCATTACAACATCTGCGCAATGTTCAAGACTAAAAGATGACTTTTCTATCAAGTACACCGTTTCTTGGTGGCCTGTGTGTGATGAGACTGTGTCGTTTAAGTCTTCTTCATCACTAACATCGGCTTGACCATTTCGTTCTATTAGAAGAGGATTACCATCGAAAGTGAGAGACTTTAGGAATTCCTGATTAACTGAAACTTCAACGTAATTGGTTAATGCATTTAGTGCATCCTGGGCAATTTTCTTTTGTTTCTTTACTTCTTGTAGTCTGGTAACCATGTCTCGCGATTCCTCAAAATCCGGCGGGTCACTTTTAAGTGGAGGACCTTCTTGTATCTTTTTGGTAGCAATAGCTTTAAGTTTCCAACGCTCTTCTTGTGATAATTCTGTAAACGGTTTCAATGATACTCTAGATTTTCTAAGTTTCCTCCTTAACTCTTCTACATAGTTGTCGATGATAGCTTCCACTTCGTTTACAGTCTGCATTATATCATCTTCTCGCCTTCCATCTAAAATTGACTGGGTAATTCCTTTCAATTTCTTCAGTTCTGCCATACCGTGTTCAAGCTTTGGAGCGATATGTTTAGATGCTTTTGTCAAAGGCATACTTTCACATGGCGTTTGTGCATGTTCCTCAGACGCACATTGAGAACAGACTATCATCTCATGATCCAAGCAAAAATGATCCAGATGCTTTCCTTTATGTCGATCACACATTGTGTTCGCCTGTATTTAATTGTTATTTACAGAATTGTTCGACTAAAAACATTCATTTTTTTCGAATTTACTACTGTATCTTCATCGTGACTTTAAATACGCATTATCTTAGTCCACAATGTTCAATTTTCCCGTTTTTAAGAATTAATCAATGTGATATTAAAAATGTTCCTTTGTTCACATAATTTGTATAATGTTGCGTGATTAAAATGTTAGTTTATACTGTATTACGGAAAGTATTCATGAAATTTAAATGGCATTGTCTTTAGTTAGTCGGTTCACTTGTCGCACTGGATTTTAGTTTTCATTGTTTCTGTTCACAAGTATGACAGAGACGACAGTATACGTATTTTTTTCGCTGTCATGTCTACAATGGAAGAAAACATAAAATAAAGCTATTTAGCATTTATAAATATCAAATCGAGAGCTATTTTTCAAATCGAAACAAGATGTGTGATATTCATGGACGGAAGTTGGAGTATTTTTGTCTTCATCATGAAGATTACTGTTGCCGAACGTGTAAAGATAAAGATCACGTGTTGCTTCCCTGCGAATGCATGCACGTGCGTGATGTGTACGATCGTCTACAACTTGAAATGGAAGAACACGTTCAAGATTTAATGCGACTTAAAGACAAAAGCAGACGAATTCTTGACAGTTCGTATCAAAGAAATCTGTTGTATCGAGTGAATGACGAAGAAGTTCATCTGGATAAGTTTTATAAAGATATGAAGAGAAAACTTAAGGAAACAAAACTGAAAATTAAAGCTTTCACATCGGATGAATTGTCGGAACACTTGCGTCAACAATTAAATGCTTTGGTATCCAAGGCTACTCCTAAAAAGTTCAGCAAACATGAGCGTCCTAAGGATATGGTGCAACAACTGAAGTATGTAAAGAAACTAATCAAAGGGTCCAATGGACTACTATACAGCTTACCTAACTATATTGAGGTTAATATTGATTCAAAATTTACAAACTTGTTAAGTTATAATGGCGATCCAGTTGTTATCCGAGGTCGACCGAAATTTGTTACACGTGATCAAGTGTCTGAAGAGGATTTCATCATTTCAGATGACGATGATAACGAATTAGAACCTGGTGAGTTAGACGAAAATGATAATTATATTGAGGATACAGATGATGTTGGCAAAAAGAGACGGAAGTCGGTAACATATAAGGCTAAGGAAGGTCACCAACCTACTTTGCCCATGACTGATGATAACGGGGTGGAAACTTCAGACCCCATCTCCCAAATTGGTGTATTGAAATGGCAGAACAACGCTCCTGCGTTCACGCTACGGGGAACAACAACACGGCCCGCTCAGAACAGCTTGATGACAGCTAGACGTGAAAATAAGTATGAGAAACAAATACAAGCTGTCAAAGAAAGATTGAGACTACCACCAGTGTCTCTTACACCACAACCAGTCAAGAACAGAAGAGATAACATTCATACAAAGAAATCGTCAAGGTCTATGCCTGATGATGAATTAGCGGACAGGCCAGTGAAGAAACTCTTTTTACGGAACGCAAAAAGTTCAAAGTTCATTGTGCGTGATAAAAGCAAACTTGATGGTTGTGAAGACGCACTGATTTTGAAGGACTTTCTGGTACTTTCGTTGGGCGATAAAGTGCAAAAACGTGATCGGAAGTCTACGAAACTTGTGGTCGAAATGAAGCTTGCTAATTGTTCAACGATGTGTCCAATCATAGGGTCTCCCACTCAACTGGCTGTCTTGCAGCTTCAGAAGTGCATTTCTGTTCTAGACACATTGTATGGATTGTCTGTAGTGTATAAAATCACAATAAAACAACCGTATGTAGATTTGTGCCATATAGGAAACCGAGACGACGGACCCATACATCCAGCTTACGTGTTCGCTGCCATGTACAGAGGTTACCAAAGGCAACCAGTGAACTGTGTAGATATCGTTCATGCAAAGGCAGTTCATCGTCCAGGAAGGCCACCGGTTTTTGACATTTTAGCGTCTGAAGTAAACATATCTGACGAGAAGGGAAAGATCAAAGAAATACATGGCATAAGTGGCTTTGCTGACGGTCATATTGTTCTAGGAACTGGAGATGCTGTTGTGTGTATAAATGAAGAAGGAAGACTTGTGTGGAAAACACCCGCCCCTTATTCTGTGTCTGGTGTTCTTTGTACGAAGTCTTTGATCTATGTTTGTATTCAAGATGCTAAGAAAATAATTACTTTTAATAAAGCGGGTTTTGTAACTGATGAAAACGTACTTTCAGAGTTACAATTAATACCATGTAAACTTAGTGCCAACTGGGATATATTACTGGTTAAAGACTTCAAATCTAAAACATGGACTTGTGTTACTTTCAAACATGGACTTTTTATTGTTTGAAATATAATAGAAGTACATTTTGAGGGTTCAGCATCTCAATTAAACCTTGTACAACTGAATATTTGGTACACTATATAAAGGTTGTCTTTGATGATATACAAGTCATGCATCTGTAATTAATTACCATTGTTCCATCTGGAACCAAATAGTGATCTACGGGCGAGTTATCTTCATGTATCCCTTCACAGTTATGTAACATATTGAAGATGTTTACCACTCTCTATATAATAATAATAGTACTAAGTATGTCGGCACACTCAGATTGTCATTGTGCTAAGTCTGCATCTCAAGTTTAAATGTAAAGATATCACTGATATCAACTTAAAATAGTTGCAATTTTCACTCACTCAATTTAAAAGCTGCATTTTTATGTTGGATGTGCCCATTAAAATGGTCCTAAGTTAATCTTAAAATAAATATTTCTAAAACGTTTATGTCTTGACCGTAAGTATGAGAAAGTAACCAAAGAAAGTGGCATAGGCTATATATCTTTTTACAAAATACAAGTAGGTTAAATTTTGAAAATTCAAATAACATACTGGTATATATACTTTCCAGTAGTCTCAAAAGAAATTACACAGTGGATATTTTTGTATTATACATTTTACAACATGAAATACTGTGTAAATAATAAATTCTGCAGTTAATATATTGTTGACTAATAACCTAAAATCTAAAACATGTACAGTTTAACTTGTGTAAATGGCCACCTTTTAATAAAGGCTACCCTGTGAATAAAGTCAATTCTTTAAAAACCGTTATTGATTATTTGTAACAAAATTACCTCTGAATAAGGGCAACCTATCACTAAAGACCACATTTTGTCTTCCCAAGTATGGCCTTTGTTTACAGGTTTGACTGTGCTAACAAAAACAACTAAAGCTCAACATTTTTATTCAATGTTTATTAGCAAAGCAAATAAGAAATATTGATTCCATTGAAAATTACACAAACGTAATTCTTACATAACAAAACATAAACATTATGTAAATGCAACTGATGAAAAACTATACATTACATACATGTAAAACTTAATTTTCATTCAAATTCATCAGTAAAATTACTTGAACTATTTATTTAGCTTAAGATACACCAATTCATTCATTCTCCATAACCAATCAAAATCCATTCAAAACCACATGCAACAAGAAGTCTTTGTGAAACACGGATGCCCTCTAAAGGCCAACTGGACAGTAATACCTTGGCCTATTGAACTTAAATCAATAGGGGCCATCTACATGTGATGACAAACCTCCCAACCAAATCTTGACAATCTAAGGCCAAATCATTCTCTAGTTATTTGTCTGACAAGGTTTTTGTGCTGAAGGTCACTGTGACCTTTGACATTCTGACCTCAAAATCAATAGGGATCATCAACATGTTATAACCAACCTCCCAACCAAATCGGATAAGCTTAGGCCAAATTGCTCTCTTAAGAGTTATTGGTCGTCCAAGGTTTGGTTACAGACAGACCGACCAACCGACGACATGTGCAAAGCAATATACCCCCTCTTCTTCGAAAGGGACATATTCATCCTAATTATTACATAACAAGAAAGTAACACTCGATAACAGATAAAGTTTGGGGCTTGAGACTCACAACATAATATGAACATCGCATGATACTCTTAACACAATTTTAACAACTCTGTGTTATTATCTGTCAAAGTAGGCAAGTCGATCATTATAACAGATTCAATAAGTTAACCCACAACTTTTATTAAAGTCTTGAATACCGAACCCTAGATCGAAATATTTGTCATCCATAATATGTTTTCATTAAGTTATACAACAAATAAATACATATATTAAAGTAAAAAAAAAACTTAGTTCATTTACATTCATTTTTATTCACACCTTCATGAAATGCCCATGTTTTAATTATGTAATACCTCTCATTACTAAAAAATGTGTTTTTAATGATTCTCACTCACTTACTGTTGAGCACGTTTATGCATATTCTTAAGCAAGTCAGAGACACAAGGTTATTACAATATGAATGTGATAGGTAGCGCTTAAACACACAAAAATATGCAAGTACATTTCTAATATTTTGTCATGTATACAGTACAGCATTATAAATATGAATGAAGTATAACAACACTTAATGTACAAACTTGAAACTTAGCATGATGAAAAAGATGACATTATGATTTAGAAGCGTAGTGTTGATAACCATGATCATGCATAAAATTTTGAACAGATTCTTAATAAATGTGACCTTGTATGTACAAAATTAATGTACCTATATGTACATGAATATTTTCCTTACACTTAGGTTTTTTTGGGGATCATGTGGGTAGGAGTGATTCAGGGGCCAGTGAGGATATCACTGAGGTAATAGACAAGGCCAATAATATTATACCAGTCACATGATGAGCAATGGACAATTAATTTAATTACTCCTACAGAATTCAATTAAGCCCCTAGCTACATGGTGTACGATGTAGTTCTTCAACTACTAGGTATGAGTTAAGTCTTCATTTAAGAGGAAAAACTATGTACTATTGAGTATGGTTATAAACAATGTCTATTCAATGAGATCATAAGCAAGATAATGGTTGAAAGACTTAATGATTGTTTTTCAAAGCAATATCAGCCCCTTACATTCTGGATCAGAAGAACAATATTAACTCCTGCAATGATTTACTGGCAAAACCTGGTTATGGTACATGCAAGATGACAATAAACATCTTTTTCATGGAATTATGTCAGAGCCACATATTTATGACATTATAATGAAACTTAGGATGACAAAATTTGATATTAACGGTATGAAAACTTCTATAGAGGTTAAGATAAGGACTAGATAGTATGTAACAAAACTGCATTCATTTGTAAGTCGTATCTCTGATGAAATTTTTCCGACTTAAAAATGAATTTCAACATTGTAACTTTATGAATTAACTAACATCCAGTCAAGATTACTCAGTTCCTGCATTATTGTCTTACATGCAGCAAATCATTGTATCACAAGATATTGATAAAGTGTATCAAATAATAAATTAAAAAAATGTCGAAGTCTTTTCAGTGACTGAAAATAAGTACTGATTCAAGCAGACTAGACATCTCCCAAGATTTTTAATATAATTGTTACCTAATACAATACCTATGTAGTATAATAAAATAATGTTAACTTTTCAAAATCATACAGGTAGATTTGCTTGGGCAGTGTTTCATTTGCCAAAAAGCGAGAACATAGTGTATATGGAGAAACATTTAGTAAGCTTGTAGAATCTTGTATCATTTATAGATCTGTCAATGTGTAAAAACGTTCGACATACTGGAAGTTCACTACATTCAAAAAATTGTCCTGCATATGTTGTAAAAATGCATGACAGGACCTTGGAAAATGAAAAAGATAGCTACATAATTAATACATCATGATATCAAAGTAAAAAGTGAAATTACAACAATATTCATATAAACTGAATAGTATTTCTAGCAGATTTGTACTTGTGGTCTAGTTAATTTGCTACTATACAATACAAAAGACAAGCCAAGTTGTAATAAAAATTTATAAAATCCAGCATGTTTTCTTTGTAAAGTAGTTTCAGCTTTCTTTCGAAATGTGTAAAAAGATTTTGAACAATTTTGTTTTCATCCATCGAGTAGCAGACGTCAATCCATCATTAGAACACCAGCGGCATAACTTACTGACGAATCACGCATGCTTCCACATTTACTGGATTGTGAATATTGCAGAAATTTAAAAGAGAGTTTATAACCATTGCTTACTTTCCTCATAGCATCGACAGTCTGAAAAATATACAAGATACCATCAAGTAGAGCAACAGTGGGAACAAGACTAGAACTGGATCTTTTATGTAAAAAACATCATTACATGGCGTAACACTTTGAAAATAACGAAATGTACAGTGATTTTTTTCCAAACTTTTCTCACTTCCTATGCCCATCAAAAGGGGAAATTTAACGCAACAAATTCCAAAATGGGAATATATAATAACATTTATTTCTATGAAATTTCTATGGAATATGTGATTATTTAGTTGTTTAAAACATAAATATGAATATTACTACACTGTAATTGGTGACAATGGTGAGAAAACTGTTGTATTTTTCTTGTTTTTACATTATCATGTGTAAAACACTTCTTGTCAGGGGAAATTTCTGGCCATTTTAGGGGAAAAATGAAGGAAATTTTGGTAGGGGAAACTGCCCATATTTGGCAGTAAATAAAGTGAAATAAAATCACTGATGTAACTGACACCTCTAAGTCTTTATTTCTTGGAAGTCAAACATCATATCTTTAGTTACTACATTTTTACATAGCTATGTGCATGAACCGGTCAAAGTAAGTGGTTACAGTTTCTGACAAGTTCACCAGCCTCTTACTGCTCTGGGTTCAAATCCCACCCTGGACCAAATTTTAAATGTGAGGGACAGCCCAGCTGGTATATGGCAGACCAGTGCCTCTACCCTCGGGAAAGCCTGGAGTCTTCCTTCTTCATAAAGGAAGGAAAAGTTGCAAAACCCTGGCTGATGACCCAATTTTAAAACTATGAGAAAAAAATCAGACTACACTTGGATAAAATAAGAAACTAAAGCTTTGTTACAGAAGTGACTAATACCCCCGACGCTTTGACACTAAGAATGCGATAGTACACCATACGGCTAAATTGAAGGGCACATAACTCTGAGTGTGTGGATCACTTGGTCTGGAATTTGTGTCTTGCCCATCTACACTTCATGGTGATGACATACTCAAATTTCATTGCAATTGCTTAAGGATTGTGGAAGAAGTTCGCTCCACACACTTGTGAAATAATATGCGGATGGACCGACAGACTGCCCAACCAACTGACAGAGTGACTCCAATATATACCCCCTCTCAAACTTCATTTGCGGGGGTATAATTAAGAGACCCAGCAACAATATACAATATAATCATGTCTCATTCAGGGAAGACATACTTAACTTACATGTAACAATACACCAATAGGATATCGACCACATATTGTATTATGATATTGTCCTAAATATTCATTAAATCCTTTAGAATCCAACCTTTCAATCCTCTCCATGCCCTGAAATAAATATTAGACAAACATGCTATTAAATTATCTGTATCCAGTCAAACTAATAATCATAGACCCATCAAAGCCAGAGAATATGTGGGACTCAATGCCCAGTAAGTCTTTATACAGAAGTTAATTCAGTCACTAAGCATGTGGTGGAAATGATATGATATCATAGTGGACTTCATTCACAAGTGACTGATCAAAAAGGTTTGACAATGTTCATAAAAGAGATTGGTGTAGTTAACATTCAACTACACCCCTGGCAGGATCAGTTCCCATTTTTAAAGTATGGTGTATGATCAGTACTTATTGCTTTCTAAGAAGATAATGCTACATATCAGTATGACAACCATTATTACATTAAACCAATTTCCTGTTCTAATAAAACTTCCAACTTCCTCAACAAGTAGAACAAATAGAATTAAAACTGCACAGTGACTATGTAAGAAATGTCCACTACAAGGCTGATCCCGACCTATAGTAATCAGTTACAAAAAACTCATCACATGTGGCTACTGACTTTAGATAGGAAGAATGGAATCACAGACATGTTAAATCTAGAATAGAATTATAATATAGAGGTTCCAAACATTGATTGACAATGTTCAATCCTCTCAAATTTAATGGTGATGCAATCATATTTTTTGTTTCAGTGGCAACTGAAATTGCTATAATTTTGTCCATATATCATATATATGAAAGATAAAAAATGCACTAAATTGAAAGTGGTACGGAAATATTTATTTCATGGAGTTACAAACCATTTTGTCCAAGTTCTCAATTGACTGCCATATATCACCCTTTGATTTGTCATAGAATGTGTAATTAAATCTCTGTCCTAAAAATATAGAAGTACAAAATGTAAAATGGGTGTAGACCTACATGCAATTATTCTGATAAAATACGTACAGCAAATCATGTGTTTAAAACATAATAACATGATAGATCACGTCTACCAACTGAGACCAACTCAATTTCATCTTTTTCTGTCTATTTTACACTTTCAAAAAGACTTTCTCAAATAAAGACAGCTTTGTTCAGTATTAAACTATTATGCTGGGTTGTAATAGTTAAAAATGGGAAGTTTTCTTTCTCTGTTGTGTTAAATCCACACACACAAACTCCATCAAACAAATCTATAAGACATATACTAACTTCTTCAAAGTAAAAATTCTTGATTTCAAAATTGCAGAAAATCAAATCTTCTGGAAAGAAACATCTGGGTTTAATGTGTCACATGATAATTAAACTTACTAAGTATTGGTAATAAGAAAGACTAGAAAAGCCCCGTCAATATAAGATGATATCAGAAAATTTGTTAGTTTCTCTTACCCCAATGGCAGAAATCTGAAGATATCACAAAGAAGTTGTCAGGATCAGCCAGATATCTGCTGAATATTTCTCCATACATTTGTTCCTTTTCAGGTGTCAAGGATCCTACAAGCACCGGTACCACTGTGAAGTTACCTTTACGACTGCAAAACAATGAAACATCAAATACAATGCGACCAGTCCAATGAAATAACAAGAGCGCCCCAAGCGGTGCCAATGCTCATCTGTTCACTGCCTCATCGAGATCTATCCACCTATGAAGTTTCATGTTGCTACCTTTTATAGTTTTGAGTTAATGAGCTACATCTAAGTTTTTGCAAAGACACAGATATGCTTAGGCTGCAGTGGTCACAATAGCTTTGATAACAGACAAGATAAAAATCAATAATGATAAAAAGTTTTAACATATAATATTCAGTAACTTACAATGCATCCATCAGATTACATGTACATGCAAAATTATGCAATAGATGGGCTGCATTGTGACTTTGGCATTTACAAGCAAATGATAGCTAATGTGATACATTGAGTTGATTAGTTAATTATTAATCTGTACAAGAAAAATCAAACACCAAATATGATACATGACAAACAGGATCAATTTCCTATATGTCTGAATTACTAATACACTAAATAAATATGGATGCATGTAATTATGTAATTTTTAAATTCATCATTCAATTCTTAATCTTGGTAGGTACTGGAATGTAAAAGCTGCCGGCCACACAACACAAAGGTTATGAATTCAAACCACACAAAGGTCACACAGTTCCTTATGAGATACCAGTTTTCACAAGCAAAAAGACTTGAGGACAATTGGCCCTAGTCTCCTAAAATGTAATTAGGGTCCTGGTCATTCAAACAGAGAGATGTTCAAATCATTATCAAGCTTTGATATCATTTTAATAAATACAACTTCACTGATTGCAGAGGTAAAACCTAAGAACGCCTATATAATTATAACTAGTTATGTTATTTACAGAATAACGTTTCAGATGATACCATCAATTGACATACCAACAAGGCTGAATACTGGCATATACGTATACATTAATTTCTATTATCAATATGCACACACTGAATAGTTTATGATAAGGCCATGGTAAAGTTTCAACACTATTTTTCAGACTCACTGCCATTAATACCTTGAGGAATCACATACCAGTAATGTTAACTTCTTGACCAATCAACTGTTCTTATTTAAGCAGGTTATATTATTTTACCAGACAGTTATATGATCAAACATGAAACAAACCTCTCCATAGCCTTGGCAATGTATGGCAGCTGCATCTCTATACTGTGTTCATCTTCATCAGTACTTATACTCATTGTTTCAAATGGACCAGCTTTAGAAAGTTCTGCATTTACTATAAATAAAGAAAATAGGTATTAAAATATTCCTTTGAAATTAAAACTTCGAAGAGTCATCATGCATATATAAAGAATTAGATGAGCTGTTTGTTTTCTTTGTTGTCGCTATGAGTTATCAACCAAATGGCAAACAATTCAGTCATTTGTAAAGCTTCAATGCTAGCCATTAATCCCAAAACACTTCTTATTAAGATTTAATAAGAAAAACAAGGATAGCAAGATTTTCATGTTTTAAAACTGCTATCTTTCTCTAAGCTATGATATGTGAATGGAAAGGGCCCTGGGAAGCTGACTTACTTTGGTGATCAACAATAAGGTCATAGAATGGTGTACGATATTTCTCTGTGGCAGTTAATGCACATCCTGACAATCTTACATGATGAGAAGGTCCAAGAATAAACACACGCTTTCTGGAAATAGAAAAATAATTAAGAAAAATTGTTATCTCATATCCAGTAATTTTCAGATCACCATTTAAAAGGTCAAGTATGAAATAGTTAGTTATTGTAAGTAACAGAGAGACAATTGTTCTAAGTTGAAAAGGGGGATAATTTAGTTTAAAGGGCAACGCAACCATAATTGACCTTACGCCAGGGAGAGTGTAGCCACGCCCACCAGTTTTCAAGGGGAGCAACTCTGCTAGGCCCGACAAACACAAAATGGCTGCCTCCACCACGGAAATGTCATTATCCGATTTGCCAGACGATATTGGCATCAGTTATTTAAACGAACATGTATCGCTCAGAAGAAAACAAAAGGCCCGTTCTTTTGTTAATGGATCCTACATAGAAACTTTAAATTTCTACAGAGATGGCGAAGAAAAAATCACGATTAAGGGTGAAGTTTACCCTAGTGTAAAGAAAAATGACAACAGACATATCGTAAATATTGAAGTTAATACGAATGATAAAGTGATTGTTGATGCATACTGTCGTTGTCAGATAGGGTGAGTTATCAATCTACGATTTAATAAATATTATTCACTTCGTTCTTTGTATTCTCAGAGGTAAATTTTTGTAATTAAATTCACCCCAATGTAATAACAACATTTCATTTATTTACATTCGAGCTCAGCTTACACTGTTACAGTATCAGGGTTGTGATTCTTCCTCCTTTTGGCTGATTTCCTCTTTTTTGTCCTAAGATCTTAGAAAAAAGGGTCCATATTCAGTCTGACCTACTCAAAAATTATGTTTAAAGTGTGAGGGGGGTGGGGGTAGGGTATTTCAGCCTTTATGCCCTTGGAGCAATCACGCCTCAAGAGTATAATGAATAGTCCACATTTATGAGACGTACAAGCAATCCGTTCATGATTTTGCTATGATGGGCGCTACAGTCCTCCTTCCTTTTTATTGTAAGTAAATTAAGCGTGACAACCGACTAAACCAGCCTTTGCTTCACCCTTGCTCTCGGATTCCATGGCCAGTCTCACACTCATGGCACTAAATGTAATAAGAGGAAAATAATGTTCCCAACGCAGGACTCGAACCCGAGACCTCCTGCTTGCAAGTCAGATGCTTTACCAACTGAGCTAATCGGGCTGGTGAATATCCCAATTTATAATACAATATACCACACCACTACATATACAGTATAAATGAATTATAAAGCTGCATCAGAAATAGTACAGAAGTTCTTGCTGATATACATTTTCAAGAAATTGTAAGATTTCATCACCATGAATCATTCATCTGGGCATGATCTATGTTGTTACCTTTCCATAGATACTAACCATGATGCTTACTTCACTAATTACTTTATACCATTTATAACAGTAAGATTACACATGTATTATTTTTCAGGAGTGGTGGGACATGCTCACATATTCTTGCAGTGCTGTACATGGTAGAGCAATGGAAGATTGCTGGGTATAAAGACAAGCCTGCATTGTTGTCATCGACCAGTCTACCACAGCAATGGGACAAACCTCGTGGTGGGAAAATAAAGGCAGAGCCAGTGTCACACATGGTCATGGCAAGCCCCTTGAACATGAACCGTAAAAGAAAGCCAGTTACCACTGAATTTACTGACAATAGGTAGGTTCATAACTTCCATGTACAACCATCAGCTGTTTGTACTGTGTTGATCTAATTTTTTTAATTTGTAATGAATGTGACAATAAATAACTTATGTATTCTATTGTGTTACATTTAGGGTACCTTACAGTATACATACATTAATTATTACTTATACTGAAATCAATATATATTCATGAAATATAATAGTGCACTAATGTTTTTTATTATGTATACTGACTTTCTTGTAAATACATTCTTCGAATTAGTTTTGTGTGACACCAACCCTCACATGCAAATATATTAAACATGTATAGATATCACAAATTTAGTGACAAACAAACTTGTAATATTGTTTACAAATTTATTAATTTGGAATAAATTAATAAGGAATAACAAAATTTAGTGTGATAAATTTTATCTAATACAGTAGTCTAACTCATCAAAGAACTGACATATATCTTTATATTTCAGACTAGTACAAGTTAAAAATGAAGAATTGCAAGCACTGAAACAAAGGAAACAAAGTCCAATTAGTTACTTGATTGAAGAGCCTGACTCAAATACAACATATGCCAACACACACATAGGACCACAAGTTGTGGGAAGTGGATTGTCTTATCATGCAAGTATTTCATATTCAAAATTGTACTATTTATAGTTGTCAAGCTTTGCTACTTTATCAAAAAACCCATGAAGTTTGTAATAAAACATGAGACAAACCAAATCTGGTTAATGCATGTAAACAAAGTCAGATCTACTTTTTGTGACAATATTTTAAAATTTTTCACACGACTTATTGCTCTCTCAACGTGTACTCGATGTCTAGCTATTTTCTCAGTTAGCTTAATGTCTGCTTTGCTCATTTGACTACCCGAACGAGCAAAAGGGGGAATATTCAATTTGAGTCCTAACTTTTCAACTTCATCTGAGATGTGAAAACCTTTGTCGACCATTATGCCATCACCATCCTTCACCTTTCCACATTCTTTCAGCTGTTGAAGTAGTGTAAGAAACCCACTCTGTCTCGTAATTTCTTTATCAGAAATTGAACCCGCAAAGAGCATCGAAGCAAATATTATAAAACCTCTAGGATCAATGCCAACTAAGCCTTTTAGTGTGTTACTTGACTTGTAGTCTGAGTAGCACTGACTCTGTCGAGTCATCGAACTTGGTCGCTGAATTTTTATTTCAGTCCCATCAATAATTACTAGAGTATTTGGGAATTCTTCCCGAAAGGAAGGGGGCATCATCGAAATTATGGTGTCTCTATGAGGCCAAATAGATACTGAACCACAGCGGTGAAACATGTACTGGATCCAGTTCTTGAAGAGAGTACTTGCATCTTGCTGTGATAACCCAAACAACTGTCCTAAATGAGCAAAATCGAAATTCTGTCTAAGTTTCATTATAACAAATAGTAGCTGGTCCTCCATTGTTAATTTTTTGATGCTTTTTACTTTTTTAGACATTTTGAATGGCTGCTCTTGTGGGACAAGAAAGTCATACAGAGCTTTAAACTGGTCAGCCTTTAACCCAGTGTAGTAAACAAATCCATCTTTCTTTGTATTCTCTCTAATTATATCAGCACTAATGAACTTCAGCTTCTTACTTGCTACACTAATTTCATTTAATTTCTGTTCTGCATCTGCTGCCTTCATTTTGAGGTCAATACTTTGTAAAATGAGTCCAGAATTCTGTTTTTTAAGTCTTTCATTTTCTGCAGCAAGGGCCAGCATATCCAAGGGATTGTTTTCTGAAAATAACAATAATAATTTTATGTTTAACAGGCTGATTTAATGAAATCTGTACATGAACCAAGAACCGAATATGGATGTGGCGACATTGATCTCCCACTAAGCATTCAGCTGGATGATGCAACAGAGAAAATACTGAGTGAAAATGCTGGGTCATGGACGGAAATGATACTAAGCAGTGAAGAAGCAAACACTATAGAAAAGAAAACTCGACTTCAAAGTAACTGTAAAGACTGGCATGAAGAAAGAAAAACAAGGATCACTGCTTCAGTGTTTGGTTCCATAATGAAAAGACAGAAAACAGTCAATGAAAGTTTCATGAGAAATACTTTTAGACAGAAGTCATTCATTTCAAAACCAACAACATACGGCCATGTTCATGAAAAAACTGCTAAAGTCATATACATTAAAAAAACAGGAAGTCATCTGCATGATGTTGGGTTAGTTGTGAATCCAAAATTTCCATTCTTAGGAGCTTCCCCAGATGGGCTCGTCTGTTCAGGGGGTAGGACAGGGTTAGTGGAAGTAAAATGCCCGTACTCAGCAAGGAACTATTCCGTACAGGAAGCCATTGAAAACAATGTCAAGGATTTTTGCTTGATCCAAAATGGAGAAGAAATTGAAATTAACACTAAGCATCCATATTATTATCAAGTGCAAGGTCAATTACTTGTGACAGGCCTACCATTTTGTGAATTCATTGTGTATTCAAATGATGACATATTTGTAAAGAGAATAAAGCCTGACCCAGACACCATGCTTTGTATCTTGAAGAAAATGACTGACTTCTATGTCAAAGAATTTAAGCCATACATACAAAGTGTAGCGGCAAGTGAAGTCAACTGAATGAGTACCTTTATTGGCTGTTTCTTTCGAAGTGTCAACACATTGGACTTGTGTGTTCAAATTTGAAGGAACCATTGGGTGTACAGTCACAACACCATCATGCTCATTCTGTATATACCTGTAAATAATGTAAATGTAATTCAGCCTTAGTCAGCAAATACCATAAATGTATACATAAGTATTTAAGCAGTAATGATTGAATTTTGAGAAAGTGAATTGATTAATAAATATTATTGGCTTAGAGTATGTTGTAACTTTTGAGAAAATATAGTTACTGTGATACTGAAAGAATTGATTTACATTCAGGAACAGTTACTCATATTTAAATTCATGCAGGTAGCATTTTGAAAGGTAGTCGGTAAACAGATATTGTATCCTGTATGTATTTTGTTAACTGTTCACAAATGATTTTAAATAAAGTACCTGAATGTGTCAGTTAGTGCCGTTCTTACTTTCTTCTTTGGTGGCTCTGTAAGTGCACGGGGCTTAGGGGGACGTCTTGCAGGTGTAACCACTTCATAACGACTTGCTGGTTCTGGGTCCGGCTTACCAACTGTTGGTTTACCGTCAATAAAATGCTGAAGAAAGTGATACAACATTATGTTTCAATATAGATCTCATAAAATAATAGTGCATTATCCATGAATACATGGTAGTGTTACATACATAACTGGAAATAAAAATCAAGAATTACAAACCAAGGATGAGGCTAAAACTGTTACACAGTTGGTAGCGGTTCTACTCATACCTATGTATCAATATGTAATAATGAGCTAAACCGTGACAGCATAATTAACAGATTATGTCTGCTACAGACCCGTCATATTTAGACGCAGGAAGGACTGATCATGTTTATTTGCTTTTCAATCAATCATATATTTACTGGTTAACATACAAGTCTTCACTGTAGCAGATCTAACCTGACAATTATGTTCATAGCAAGCTACTTATTGGTTACCAGTAATTTTGACAAATTGTTTATTTTTGGGTCTGCTGCACCCACAACTGGGATATTTATTTTTAATGATTAGAATGCTTACCATTACCTTTATTCAATAGCTGAAAATTGGATACCGGTAATATGCATTCTAGACTAAATATCCAATGAATGAATCTTCTAATTAGAAGTTGAGATTTTAAGAATGAAGTATATAAAAGGCTGCATCAACACTAATCAATAAATAAATCAAATCCCGAAATAATAAACACGCCTTGTTCTTCAGCAGAACACATTCAGCAGCAACAAGTTGCTAATTTTTAAACAAATGACTACATGAACACTTACGATGACACGTTTATGTGAAAAAATCCGGTTTAAATGAGTGGGAAATAAATATTTCAGCTACTTCCGCCTTCGTAAAATGAAGGTCAATGTCATCGGATGACTCATCAAAGAACGACAACCTAGTAAAATTTCAATAAAACTATATCGTACCTTTGAACAAACGTACATGTGCTTCGCTTTGGATCGTTCTTGCAGGATTTTTAGGTTCAACTGTTCGTGAGGACGACCGCATAGCCTAATCCATTTTTGGCATTTTTCAAGGTTTGAAACTGGCTTAGGAAACGGAAAGAACTGGATTACACAGTTTTCCCGGTCTAAGTACCTCGAGTCTGTTTTACAAGTGCCGTAACAGCACCTTTTCACCATTTTAGTTTCTGCAGATTACTTTATTTTAAGGATTTTTACGTAATAGTTGTGACCTACATCGGATGCCCGGCAAGTAAGTTTGTCGGGCAAAATGGCGGATAGTAACGATGCTTATCAGCGGCCTTATCTGATTGGTCAGTTCCACCTGCCAATCACAGACTGGCGTAAGGTCAATTATGAATTAATCTCATTTAAATAATTATTCATTATTATTCTGAAAAAATTAAATCATTTGAGCGTTAAAATACGCATATTGAAGATATTTTACGAAAATATCGTAGAAACTTGGCTATCTGGAAGAGTACAGGGCGCCGCCATTTTACCCATTTACAATCGATTAACATGTGTGTGTGACGTCGTATTTCACAAACATGGATATGGCGGATAAGCGGTAGCGAAAGAGAATGGTTGATTATTTTAGATATCGCCTTTAATTGTGAGGAATAAGCTTAGGAAATCACGCATTTGTATTTTAGAATCACAGCCAACATATTCTTCCACGTTATCCACCAAAACGCAATTTTCACAGCCACAAAATTCTTCAATAGAATCAAAGCTTAATTTTCCATTCGACACTTTGTAAATCCATTTCTATAGTGACATAAACTAATACTAAAATTATTTTTATATTTATGAATTGCGTGAAAAATACTGACGTGAAAACTTAATTATAGCATGGATGTAGTATAACATCCCTGATTAAAGTAATATTTCATTTATAAGAATAAGATCAAACACTACGAAGTACGACAAACATTATAATTGGTTGTATTTTCTTACACCATTTCCATCGTAAATCTATCTATATACAAACATGTAAAAGTTAATTTACAGATTAAAATATCACTGAAGATTATTATAATTATCACATCTATACAAAGTGGTGTGCGAACGCACAGTTATATTGTTTGTTGAGTTGGGAGTTAAACAGTATTGCACATTTAATTGTGGGGTAATATATATAGCATCATTGGTGTGATTTGCGGGAAAGCACGGAAAATCTGGAAATTGGCCATTATTTTCGGAAAAGTAGAATATGATATACGTAAATGCTTAATAATCATATAACAAACATAAAAGCCAAAATCATGTGTAGTTACTTCTTAAACGTTTGCTTAAATTACCTTTCAGACTGTCAATCCATAATCACTACACATTTATTTTCCACCTCAATACGCTCACTTTAAAAATCAATATCTCCCACACTGATGAAAATTACGTCACAAGACAACAAAACCAGACATAATATTGCATCATAGACATCTTACACTTCTGTTGAAAATAATGTTCTAATTGATCAACCAAAGAAAAGTCGCTAATCAGTTGATCACGCGACCACACATGGTTTTGCCATATTACACATGTCTGTCGGTGTTTCTTTTTGAAGTCAGCTGTCTCCACATATCATTGTCCAGTGCATATTTCGGTGTCATAAAACTTGCTGAGACAGGGTGGTGTGTAATTTACCGCTTATCTGATTGTTAATTGAAGTTTCATGTGAAATTGGAGTAATAGTAGCAAATTGGGACCTTGGTTATTGTTTTAGGTACGTGACGTAGACTAAATAAACAAGTAGTGTCATGCAGTTGTCCATGATTTGAAAGAATTATTAAATCATTATCATATATTTTACATTATCAGTAAAACGATTTAAGAATTACATATAAAACTCGTACTTAGTTTTATTTTGATCTCATGAAATGTTTCTGTTTATTATTAATTTTCCATTATGAAATATCACTAACAATCGTATTTTCATCTTTTCTTCTTTATTATACAGACAAAATAACTTTACCATAATTATTTGTTCAAACATCATAATATATAATGCGTTCATGTACATTTAAACAATCAATAATTATTACGTCGGTATGACATAAAAAATTGATAATTTTTTAAATTAACTGAAGTTTGTCACACCACCAATCACATCCTTTTTGTATAAATTTAAAACAATTAGCAATATTAAATTGTTTGTACCGAACGGCTAGTAACCATTTATTTGGATAAGTGTAAAAGAATATTGTCATTTATAATACAATATACATGTACCATACAATATCTTTAATTTTAGGCCGTATCTTTTATAATAGTGCTCGCAGAACGGGTGTACTGGCTTTTACACTTTGTAATATAAGACGTCACGGCATGTGACTATTCTTTCAAAATGGCGGTGCCCTAGGAGATTCGCTCAATCACTAAATAACAATATTAAATCACCATTATTTTTGTTAAATGGTGGATTTTAAAAAAAAAAAATTGCAGGAATCATCATAACTTTTATATTTCTACACGACTAAGTGCTTGAAAAGTTAACATTGCGTTGCCCTTTAATACATGAAAGAGTTATGATTCTCGTACCATGGTTATGGATACGAGGTACGTACCGGTACGCAGCCATATCGGGACAGCCCTAATTCCTACCTACCCAGTGCTAGTGGAGCACTCCAAACAAACCTGTTTTTATTTTCAACCCAATAAGATCTATATTCATTTTTGGTTAGTTTATGAGATGACTCTATCCATGGATATATTTAAATACTCCAGAAAAGAGTCACTCGTCCATATACTATAACTGTTTATTCACTTACATCTTAGATGCATCCATCTGTCTGTAGGCATAGGCTCCGCAAGCGCCGCAATAATAATATCCTGCATGTCTAAAAGAGTAATATTAAACACAATTATAACAAGAAGTGCTTTTGAAAAACGGATGCCCACTGTGACTTGGACCTTTGACCTCAAAATCAATAAGGGCCATCTACATGTGATGAACAAGCTCCCAACAAATCTGAGGAGCTTCTAAGGCCAGATCGTTCTCTAGTTACATGTATTGCCTGCACAAGGTTTGGTTACGGAGTGGACCGACGGACAAGTTCAAAGCAATATACCCCTTTTTCTATGAAAGGCAGCATAATAACAAATAACAAAGGATGTGTTTCACGATATCTGTTAGTGACCATAGCCAAACTAAAAAAATCTTTCGGTATTCATGATTTGTCTGATTTTATTTATACTACTGATACACAACTGTCTACCTTTAAATTTTAAACCTTTTTACAGAAGTTAGCTTAATGAGCTGACATCTAGGTTGTAAGTCAGAGAGAACTAAATTTTCAAGAATTTCCAAGAATTTCCAAGTGTTCTGAACTTTATACAAGCAATTATTTCAGCAAACATTTAAGCTCAAATGGATGACTTTTTCTTATAGGTAGAATTCATCTAAATCAGTAGACGACTCATAGTCATAACATGACCAAACAAAAATACATCAAGTATTGATTTAAGATCAGGACTTCAAAAATCATCCAATCTCATCTGACTCTAATTTGAGACAACTTTCATTTACAGGACATCAGTTTAAAGCTCACGTTGCCAGGGTGACCATCTACCTCGCATGACATACTGCATACTACCTAGCACCTCTTTGTCATGTCCATTAAGGATTTTGTACTAGAGTGAGTATTTGAAGTATTTTTAGAAATGCAGAAAATAATATCCTGAGAGAAAAAGTTAACACATTCAACAATGCTGCTTAGAACTCATACAAATATACTTACGGGGCAATGAGAGCTCTGACCTTTGAATTCACTGCATCACATTTAGACAGCCATCCACTCAGCTGATTGTCAAGTTCATTAGCTGTTGATGTAAGGACGAGATTGTAATGCATGGTATAAATAAAACTAATACAAAAATTAACATTTTATTGGCAGGTAAAAATATTTCTGTGTCTTAATATTTAATGATTGGTGCACAGATCGAAGTCAAAGAAAATTTTCTAACTGAAAAACAAAATTCACGGCAGATAAATTAATGCATTTTATCATTTAAATTTTTTTTTATCACAGACTGGAATGGCTCTTCATTTAAGTATTTTAACAATGATTAACAATGATCAGCTTGTTTGAAAGATCTACATGTGACCTACACAATCGCATATCATACACAAACTGTAGGTGAAATAAATTTTTAATTATCTGACAGGTCAAAATTGTCGTGAGACGACCCCGAGTCAAAACATCGAAAATTTGAGATGCTCCCTTATAAGATGAACGGTATAAACAAATGATTTTTTAAAGGATTATACTCACGATTCTCCGTGTACCAACTTCCCGAATGAGAAGCTCTTCTAACTTGAGCAGTGTCTTTTTTACTTTTGAACATTATGGTCCCAAGAAATGGAATATATCTACTTTATGAGTCTTTTGTCTCGCACATCCAACCGGAAGTTTTGAATGTACAAATTGCGCAGGCGTTTAACAAAGTGTATTACGCGACTGATAAACTCGGTTTGCGGATTATGTGCTTAATTCCACAAAGAACAGGGTCTTAAATTTCTGTTTGAGTGATACTCCAAAGAATGATAAATTTATGTTTTTTTAGTCGTCGAAAGTAAATTTACTTTTGCCATAGATTTGTCTTTTCGACTTTTGCAGGTCACTACTGCATAAACATAGTGTCCCTCTAAAAGGCATCTTTAAGTCTATGAAAAATTATATGGTAATTTAAACGAATTAACTACTTTAATTTAACCAGGGCCATAATGAAATATAGTGCCCCTGTTTATACCTGGGATCAATATACACATGGTCCCAGTTAATACCCAAATATTTACACCAGATCACGTGGTATATGGTCCTTTGAACAGATATACCATTAACTTTCCGTAGCACATGTGGGCCGGGCAAGTTGAAATATCAGACTCTAACTGGGTATCGTGGGGATTAAGAATGTCTAGAAAAATGTTCATTTGTGCACAATTGTTTTATCAAGAACCAATTGTCAGAGGTTTTATAAATGCGCTCACGTTTTAAACGTTGCACACATCCAAGAGTTTCATAATTAATTAAGTATCTTCTATCGATGCATATATCGAGATATTCGTTAATTGCAATTGAGAAGCGTATCTAAGTAAATGTCTATGCATTATGACGTCATGCAACTCAATTGCTACATGGGCTTGAGCGTAAATAAGAGATAAAAATGAAAATGTACTTATAAATAATCCTGTATACAGACCCTAAAATATGAGGCTGGTTAATCTTGTAAGAATTCTCAGGGCCAATTAAACTAGCTAGATCATTGAACAAAAATTAAGTGTTGTTCGAGGGGTATACAACAACATGAATACATTCATAATTTATACGCCATATATAGTTCTAAAAAGAATGATTATGACATGTCTATTGCTGCATGGTCAGAATTACCGATTCGACAATTTAATTGATATTGTGTAGTAAAGATTGACACCAACGGCTCATTCCATATGTATGTATACATGCATGTACTTGAAAAATAATAAGCTCAGTAATTAACACAGCAATTGTAAATGTCTTGCCACCAATTGGTAGTATAAAAGTGTTATTCGATGTTTCATGCGAATCATGACGAATCATGTTGCTTTGTTTTATTGTCTGTTAAGGATTTGAGCATTATTGTACACGCAGCTTTGAACAAAACAACGTACGTCTTCTTGTATGCATAATGTTATTACAAAGAAGTGTACAACATAAGTATATACATAAATTATAATAATAAAATGAACTAATATAACAAGAAGACAACTTTATTTAAACAATATCACAAATACGAGATGAACATCAAAAAATACAAACGTATGTACATGTATGTACAATATTTTTTACAATGGTTTAAAACAACAGTAGCAAAAACAACTATAACAACAGTTAAGAACAACAAGTATAAAACAAGAAAAATATCACAGTTGACTACATAATATATGTATAGAATACTCAAAGACATACACTATACATGTATATCATGTGTCTTTGGTACACTGAAAATGACTTAGTGAATACAAGTATAGTAGTTTCGTGCCCAGTCGTACATGTTTCGTCAGTGCCAAATTTTGTAACACCAAACGTTGTCTAGTCGAACTTTTTTAGTTTTAAGTGAACACAAACTACGCATAGTAACTTATACAGACCCGGTCTAGATACATATAAAGTCACCCATAGACATTACCGTGAGTACTGACAGGTCAACCTAGCAAAGACTTGGCAAGGCAGAATGCAGAAAATCTCCAAATCACGGTCATATTAGCAATGGCCGGCACTTTGAAGATTTCTCTTGATAGTTCGAGTGTTTATCTTGAGAGATATTAGTTCAATACCTCGGTTTGGTTTTTTGAAAATCTTTCACGAGAGATGATAATTGGCTCATTCCGTCAAATATTCCATCGCCGTTAGTTGCGCATGCAGCTTGCACGTACCACTTCCTACCGGTTAGCTTATGCAAATTCAGTTGCTCTGTTATTTTTGATACATTGAAAGCGTCTGCAACGAAGAAATTATAAAATTAATCGTCTGCTGAGAAGAAAATTCTAACATGGAATTAATAAAAGTTCTAAGTACTTGTATAATGAAAACTACACCCAAAGACCAAGAATATGTATGTATGTCAATGCGTCCCCGGTTGCTCCAAACAGAGAACGTACTCTTGCTCTACTTCAGTTATGAAGGTATACCACGAAGAAAAAGAAGAAGAAGAATTATAAGCGAAGACTGGATCAAGCTTGGGTAAAGAGATAACAAGAAATGATAACGAATTTAATACTGGTATAAGTATCAGAATGATACTGTATTGTTTGTTAATCGTGTTGGATGCCAGATATAGAATTTTGGTCCACTTTCACGGTAATAAATTTATGAACAATTACTGGTTACATATTGAAACAACTTACATGGTAAATCTTGTTTATTGGCTAACACAAGAACTGGTACATTTCTCATCTCATCATTATCAAGAATACCAAACAATTCTTCCCTGGCTTCTTCCATTCTCTCTCTATCAGAACTATCTACTACGTATATAAGACCTAAAAATAAAAGAATTCTTTAGATTGTTCCTCACCCCCAAAAAATGTATCGACAGCGTCTCCAATGAACAGAAATTGAATTATGCTTACTGCGTCAAAAATACAATTAATTGTGTTTTGGAAAACAATAAATGAGCGTCAAAATATCAATTTAAACAGCCGGAAATTCAGTCACACATTGAGTCATGTGAACAGTATCAAAAAGACAGAATATACAGTAAACCCCCAGAAAACCATACTCACAGTCAACCGGAATTCCCAGAAAATCGGCCAAATTTCAAGTCCTATTTTTTCGCAATTCTCTGAAAACCGGACCTTTGGCTCAGTCCGGAAGAGGTCCTGTTTACAGGTGTTTTACTGTATTAGAATATAATGAGTAGGTACGTACCATCAACATTCTGATAATAATGTTGCCACAGTCTGCGGATTTTCTCCTGACCACCAACATCCCAGACTGTAAATGAGAGGCCCTTCACGGGGGTAACTGTCTCAACATTAAATCCTATCGTAGGAATTGTTGTTACTGTTTCATTCAACTTTATCTTGTACAGAACTGTTGTCTTTCCTGCAAAATAAGAGCGAACAGATTTATAATCATAGTTCAAAGGCAAACTTTTATTTCAGATCTTGAAGAATCGCCATTTTACACTGAAAAAAAATGTCAAAGCGCACCATGTATGCAGTCTAGTTATTTTCCTACCAAGCGGTTTTTTGTTCGATATCATGAATTCATAAACAAAACAAAACAAAAAAACTTAACTTATTATCTAAATAATTATCTAAAAGAGATAGAAAATGGTAATAAAACACATCGCAAATTTTACAAAAAAAAATGTCAAAGCGCATCAGTCTAGTTTATTTTCCTCCCGAAAGAATTTTTATTCGATATACAAATGTAATTCATAAATAATTAAAATAAATTGTAAAACAATTTTAAATTATTATATTTTTTGTCTAAATAATTATCAAAAAAGAGAGAGAAAATGGTAATAAAAAACATACCTGCAGCATCAAGTCCCAGCATAACAATTCTAGCTTGGCTGGTTCCCCACTCGCTGAAAAGCTGAGTTAATTTTGATAGTAACAAACCCATATTGTATGTTCAATTCAGTTATGAATCAATAATGAAACAATATATAATATATATATAGTACTGTTGAATGCGCTTTTTCAACTCTTTCACTAAATATTTTCAAAGTTAATGTTGCTGTCTAAAGACGACCGTATTTATATATACCCTCAATTCCTTGTCATTATTGGATCGTATAAATTGATACCGTATTTACTTCCAGCGTGGAGTTTAAATCGTCATATGTATAATTACTGATCGTTGATTGGTCGATATATATAAATAACCTGGTTACTATATATGTCTATATTTAGATACGTTATTAAAGATTCAATAAATCTTATGTATATATACAAATTGATCTCACCATAGTTTATTTGAAAGTGTACACGTCGTTAGAGAGCATTTGTAAACACAAAAATTGCAAGGAATTACGCGACAGCTTTTTCTAATATATTATAAGAATAAAAAACGAAACTAGCTTTTAAACGCTATATGTTAAAATCATAGGACTGAAAGTCCACGGTATTCTCATCGATACATCAAAGTTATAGTTCCAGCATGGTTTTATACAACTAATTATTTCAACTTGTATTAATGTATATTAACTTGACAAGAATGAGGACAAATTTGCAATATTTGTTTTACAAGATGAATAAAAATACATAACTAAATGTTGACTTAAGGATTACAGACCCTAGCTAATGCTAGCATTAGTTAAACTCTTGTTTATTTTCATTGAATATGTAGAATGGATAATTTATTTATCATTCACTGTAGAATGGATAATTTATTTATCATACACCACGAGCTTTTTCTGAATTGTGTAATAACACTATACAAACATAGAAAAGGGAGAGTACTATTTAGTAACATAACCTCCCTTTATAATAATTATATTATAATAATTATGTAAAGTCAAATTTAACTGACCTGGGACCAAAATTTTGTACATGGTTGAAAGTTAATATTTTATCAATTATGTTTGAATGTCACAATTTATAAGGATCAGGTATTTCTAACTTTTGTTCATAGTCATTAAAAGTTTGTATTAGGGTCCATTATCCGTAAACGCTGAACTTGTAAAAACCGCGGAACTCATTATTTAAAGCCCCATTAGCATTTTGGATGTTAAAATTAAAGTAGGTAGAGACAGAGAGATTTTATCAGTGAAATTGACTTTTACTTGCAATAAAAACATTCCGAAATTTTCTTTCTTTGATCACTATTAAAGTAAATATAGAAATATAGCACAGTATTTTTTCTGTGATATTGCAAAAATAAGAAAACGCGTCTGATAACATTTCTACGATCGAGATGTGGCTTAAGAAAGGCATCGTGTTATATTGTTTAAGAGTAAATAAGATATATTTCTTATATTTTACTATCATTACATATAGTGTTCTGTACTGCTAAATTTAAAAAGCTAATGGGGCTTTAAGGCGAATATGATATTTGAAGTTACATTGTAAATTTACTCATATTAGCATACACGTAGCTACATTTAATATCAAAGCGCTGGTAGCGCTGGAAGAACAGGGTTTGATCCTAAGGTTAGACAGTTGTATTATCAGCAACAGAGTGCCACACACCACGACCGTTATCCATTGGTTTATTATTTATCACTGAAAATAATAGTAATTTAATTTATTTACATGTTTTAGGCAGTTTGATGATTATTGATATTGTTTTTATCAGTTTTCATGAAAACTGCATATAATTATGATTTGGACTATTCATGTAGATTTGTTTTTTATTTCATTGAAATACATTTTTTTAACACAACTATACTTTCTCTTTGATATCTTAGCTAAATATTTGAAAAAAAATGTTCATATAAATAAAAAAAACTGTGCCGAGTATCGAACCTAGGACATCTCACTCCATAAGCGAGCATCCTTATAGCTGGACCACCAATCTCCATACTATGTAGAAGTTCGTTTTTAATATACATACAATACCAGCTGTCAATAGTTCAGCTGCGCAGTAATCTCATTTGACTTTTGTTTTAACGTATTTCATTTGATTCCACTCATTAAGCAACATATATTACATTATAATCTTTACACCAAAGTCGTTTTATATGGATAGTGTGAAACAGATATGACCAATTACCGTCTTCTCCTTGGAACTATTGTTGCCGGATGTGTATAATTATGCGTTGTGCTTATGGTCGGGATCGTCATGAAACTACTCAAATGGAAATCATCATTCATCGTCGTGTATTCAATGAACTCCATGACTGATTAAAATCAAATATACATGGACAGTAGGGAATCAAATTTCCCGCATCTAAAACAGAAAATCGCCGTTCGTCTGATATGATGGAGGTCGGCGCTTGCGCTTGGATCGTCGTGGGAGTACTCCTCTTTCACCATGACCTCTCTTGTGTGGTGGTATTTAAGTGTCCTCACTACGCCTTTTCCATCTTCTCTACGAACACGAAAAACCGGTATGTTCTGGTCAGGTTGTTCTTGTACTAAGTAGGTGTGTTCACTCCATTTGTCAGCTAGTTTATTCTTCCCTTTCAGGCCTAAATTCTTCACTAGTACTCGATCGCCAGGAATGATCTTTGCTTCACGGACCTGGCGGTCATAATAGAGTTTGGCCTTCTGTCCTTTACCAATAGCACTGGCGTTCGCCGTCTTGTAGGCTTCTCGGAGATGTTTCTCTAAGCCGTGCATGTACTCGGAAGAGGCAGTACCCGCGACTGTCTGTCTTTTAAGCCCAAGGACAGCGTCAATTGCAAGCCTAGTTGGTCGACCAAACATCAGCTCAAATGGTGAAAAACCTGTTGATTCATGTGCAGTGGCATTGTACGCATGTGTCAGTGATGGAATCGCAGATTTCCAGTCGTTTTTTCTTTCGTTTGGTAAAGTTCCAAGCATTTTCAATAATGTTCGATTGAATCGCTCGCATTGACCGTTTCCCTGTGGATGATATGCTGTTGTTCTTGTTTGCTTGATTCCAGCGATCCTGCAGAGTCTTTTCATGACCTTTGAAAGAAAATTCTGTCCTCTGTCGGAATGGAGTTTTTCAGGAAAGCCATAATGTACAAAGAAATTATCGAATAGTATTCTAGCTGTTGTCTTAGCAGTTTGGTTTCTTGTTGGAATGGCCTGTGCGTATCTTGTGAAGTGATCAGTTATTACTAATACGTTCTCAAATCCACCTTTAGATGTTTCTAGTGACAGATAGTCTATACAAACAAGTTCCATTGGTGAAGATGATTGGATATTAACAAGGGTTGCAGCTTTTGTTGGTGGAGTCTTTCTTCTTATACATCTGTTACATTGACTGATCCATTTAGAAATATCACTATCCATACCAATCCAGTAAAATCTTTCTTTAAACAGCATTGTGGTCCTGTCTCGTCCCTGATGGCCAAGGTCGTCATGGAGAGCCTTGAAAAGCGTAACCCTGGCTACAACAGGTAATACAACTTGTCTAACGTGTTGACCTCTAATATTGGCTGTGTGGTAGAGGATCCCGTCAATCAGTTGTAATCTGTCGAACTGTCTCAAGTATTTGCAAACTGTAGGATTTTCAGACCTAAACGTATCCTTACTTGGTGAAGCACCCAGTGCCACTAAAACTCGCAATCTTGATATGGTTGGAACTGCATCTTGGCCTGCAATCCAGTCGTGGTCTGTCAGTAATGGATGTGTCGCACAAGACTTTGGGATCGACTCCCAGTCACTGTCGTCATTTTCTGTTTCACCTTCTATGGAGTGTATTTGTGGTGTGAGGATGGCTTGTATGACATCTTTCTCCATTAATCTACCGTCAAGTACAATATCATTGCTCGAATCACTACTGTTGTCGGTGGTAACTGGTTTGACGTTCATTTTCCTAGACAGAGCATCTGGTTCTATGTGGGTCTTCCCGGGACTGTAGTGGATCTTAAAGTCGTAATTGGCAAGGCTAGCAACCCATCTCTGACCGCATGCATCCAATTTTGCAGTTGTCTGAATATACGTTAGTGGGTTGTTGTCCGTGACGACCTCAAACTTGGAACCATACAGATAATCGTGAAACGTATCCACTATCGACCACTTCAAAGCTAAAAACTCTAGTTTACTTGAGTGGTAGTTCTTCTCTGAAGGTTTCAGACTTCTACTGGCATACGCTATTACCCGTTCGATTCCGTCGATCGTCTGGTACAATACAGCCCCTAACCCCAATAAAGATGCGTCTGTTTTGAGCTTGAATGGACGACTATAATCTGCATAAGCCAAAATTGGTGTATCACATAGTTTATTTACGATGGTCTCAAATGCTGTTTGATGTTGACTTTCCCACTTGAAATTCTTATAACGCTGCTTGTCTTTCGATAAGCCAGTAAGGATGTCGTTTAAAGGTTTCACTATACTTGAAAAATTACGGATGAACTTCCGGTAGTAGCCTGCAAATCCAAGAAAACTTCTTACTTCCTTCACAGTCTTTGGAATAGGCCAATTCTTGATGGTTTCCGTCTTCATAGGATTGGTTTTGATGCCATCTCTAGAGACTATGTGGCCAAGGTAAGTTACTTGGTCTAGCAAAAATTCACATTTTGAAGCCTTTAGTTTCAAGTTGAAGGATTTGAGTTGTTCGAATACTGAATCAAGGCGTTGTATGTGTTCGGTTAAAGATGAAGAAAATACAATTATGTCATCAAGATATATAAGACATTCTTTTAGGTTCAAGGTACCCATACATCTCTCCATGAGCCTTTGGAATGTTGCTGGTGCGTTACACAGACCAAATGGCATCCTGTTGCACTCAAAGAATCCCAGGTTCCCTACTCGAAAAGCTGTTTTCTCTTTGTCTTTCTCTTCCATTTCCACTTGCCAAAATCCAGATTTCAAGTCTAATTTGGAGAAATATCGGGCTCCAGATAATAGATGTGTGGTGTCATCGACTCTTTGCATCGGGTATCCATCTTTATGCGTTCTTGCATTCAGTTTTCTGTAGTCAATACACAATCTTATCGATCCGTCCTTTTTACGCACTATAACAACGTTTGAACAAAATGGGCTCTGAGATGGACGAACGGCTCCCATATCTAACATTTCCTGTAAATGCTCTCTGACTTCATCGATTAAGCCGGGTGGTACTCTTCTGTATGGTTCTTTAAATGGTTCTGTGTTATCAAGGTTGATTTTATGTTTAACGGCCGAAGTGTTTCCTATATCTAAGGGTCCTAACGAAAATGTATCTCTCCACTTCCTTAATAAATCTTCAAGTTGAGTTCTTTCTGTTGTATTTAAGTGTTCTAGGTTGATGTTTAATTGGTCTAGGAAGCAACGCTTTGTATCTTCGTCATTACAGCTGGTCTGTTCTGTTTCCTTTTTACTGGTTTCTGGTGTTATGGGTCTCAATACTTTAGCTTCCTGTAAATCACAGAGGGTGGATTTTGGTTCTATGTTCACAGTTTTACAAGACATGTTGAATATCCTAACAGGAATTCTCTTAGTTGTTGTCTGTCCGTCTGTGTTGACAACCCTTGGACAAACACCTATCCTTGACGACGCACCGGTTGATTGTTCAGTTACAGCACTCTGACATCCCGTTGATAGCCTAGCAAAACCTGACAATGTCAATGTTTCAAATGGATGCAGTTCTATTGTTCTTTTGTTGGTGCTCTTGACTGTGCCCACGGAACTTGTTGTTAGGTTCATGAATGCTGCTTCCCAAACACTACTACACTTGTCTGTTTGATGTTGCTGTACAATTCTTATGACATTCGTCCCTATAATAACTGGTACCTTCAAATTAAAGTCAGTGTCTTTAACCACTAGCACGGGGACCACTATTTCGCCAGCATTAAACTCTGGAATCACTATGGAAGCTTCAATATATCCAATGTATGGTACTTCACTGCCACCGGCTCCTATTAACGATATTTCAGATAGTTCATGGAGGTGAGGCTTAGGTACAAGCATATCAAGATACCTCTCACTCACTGTTGTGATCATCGAGCCACTATCAACTAATGCTGTTGTTTTCAAACCATTCATAAATACTGTTGATTCGTTTGAATACCCTATCAAGCGATCGAACAAGTTCTTATTAAATGTATGATTTTGGCCGCTTTTTACTGTGTCGTCCATTTGGGCCTCAATGGCGACATCATCTAGTTTAAATCGTTCTCTTTTGGTTGATTTTGGCGGTATTGGTTGTTGTTGTATCCCCCTCTTTGGTATTCACGACCCCTTCCTCTGGGGGATGGTTTCGATTCATTTTGTTGGTTCAAATTATCAAACTTTTTATCTAAACTGTCAATTCTTTGAATAATATCCGCCAGTATTTGCTCTGTTGATTTTTCTTTTTCTTCTACCGTATATTGATGAATTCTACCTTGTTTCTTTTGGTTACTAGAATATTGTTTTTCTTTGTAAACTTTAATTTCGTATTCTTCCGCCCGTACTTTGTTTCTTAGTTCTTCGTATGTTAAATCGCTGTCAAAATGTGATCTTGTAGCTTTCTTGAGTTCTTCATTGTGTAGTCCTCGCCAAAACCGATTTTTCAATTTGATGTTTCGTTCTTGTTCTCTTGTTCTAGTCATTGGATAGGCCTGTATTAACATCTCTTCTAACCTCAGACCCCATTCAACAACCGACTCTTCTGCAGTCTGTTCCGCCAACAGAAATCTCGAAAGAATACTATCTTCACTGGCGACATTACCGAAACTCTCTTCTATTCGTTTCATGATATCGTTTACCGAGGCATTGGTTCCTATATGTAGCATTGTCTTTCGTGCCTGGTCCTTGAGCGCCTTCCTTAAAGCTTGTTTTAACACATCTTCTGAATATATGTGTTTGACGGTTTCAAATTCTAATTTAAAATCTTCAAATGACGCCTCATTCTTTGGTACTGGCTCCTTGCCTGAGAACGGCGTTAAATGTAATTTTGTGTTAAGATCATATCGTCCATATTCAGATCTAGGTCTATGTAATGACTGGTCCAGATCGGTAGCATCATGTATACCCGTCACACTGTATCTTGGTGAAAGCTCACGTTCCAAATTCTTTTCCCATTCAAGAAGACATGTTTCTCTTTCTTTTATGCTATTCTCCATTTCATCAAATTGCATAGACATATTTTCTTTGCAACTGCACAAGTTTATGTTCATATTCACTATTTTGTCTTTCTCTAATACTTATTTCTTTCTCTCTTTTATCAAGCTTTTCACTCCATGTCTCTAGCTTTTTCATTTTCAACTCAAGTTCTGTTTGTAACTCTAAAACATGAGGTTTGCTTACACTAGGTGTCCTGTTTCTCTGTGTATTAAGTCTGTTTATATCTCTCTCTAGTTTGCTGATAGTTTCGTCCAAGTTAATTCCTCTCTTTAGTTCATGTTCAGTAGATAATCGTTTAAGTTTTTCATCTAATTCGGTTATCTCCCTTGATAAGTCTGGGGTTCTCGTAGTTATGCTTTCAATATTCTCTTCTAAATCACTATTTGTCATAACATGCTTGCCTTGTCTCTGCTTCAATAACTGTTCTCGTTGTTGAGAAATCAGTTTAATGCCTCTTTCTCTATCCTCAAGTTCCCTTAATCTACTTTCAATATCACTATGATTCAATTGTTCCTGTTGAACCCCTGAGAATTGTCTTAAATTATATGGCCAATTACTTTCCGCCATCTTCTCTAAGTTATAATGACAGTAAACACTATTTAACGCAGTACTTCAGTAAAATTAAATTTACAATATGTAAATTCACTTTTCACAACTTTCACATAAAATCACAGTTCGCAAATACCACAGTTCATATTAATCAACGTCAATTCACATCAATTACAGTTCATATCTATAACAGTTGATCAAGCACTGTTCATCTCAACCACAGTTCACTTCAAGTATAGTTAATATCACTTAAGTTATATATCACTTCAAATACAGATCACTTCAATCATATATCACTTCAATTACATATCACTTCAAATACATATCACTCCAATTACATATCAATTCAATGGCATATCACTTCAATCACATATCACTTCAATGATAGATCACTTCAAATACATATCACTTCAATCACATATCACTTCAATGATAGATCACTTCAATCATATATCACTTCAATGATAGATCACTTCAATCACATATCACTTCAATGACAGATCACTTCAATTATATATCACTTCAAATACAGATCACTTCAATCATATATCACTTCAATGATAGATCACTTCAATCACATATCACTTCAATGATAGATCACTTCAAATACATATCACTTCAATGATAGATCACTTCAATCACATATCACTTCAAATACAGATCTCTTCAATGATAGATCACTGAGTAGTTACAATATATGACCATAAGCACAACAAACCAATTCAAGTAATTAAATCTAGATATAGACAATTAACTGTATATAATTGTACAAAACAAAAATCTACTTCCTAAACTATTTATATTTAACCTAAAGTGTATGTTTGAAACAAATATAATTAATCTAAATGATGTAATTACAAATTCAGTTAACTACAATGTTTTAACAATAAATACATTGAAGTTACAAACGTTTCGGACAGTCAGACCAATCATTTATACTTATAATTAAACACAAATCAGTCTACTGCGATATGGTCAATGCGTGTACATGTACCCTAAATCAACAACAGACAGTACAAATTCAATCACTAATAGTCATTACAATTATACTTAAACCAATTAGTTCAGTACCGTATCATAAATACTTTAAATCATAATGCCTATGTAGCCTACAGTGTTATATCAACACCAATGCTCAATTATAATTATACTCTGTCGTTATAACACATGTAATCACATATGTAACAATGACATCAAATCAATATCTTTCAAATCTGACGTCTGCTATGCTACCTTAAACACCCAAACAGTCATTTGTTTCTTTGCCAACTAGCTATACTCATATGCACCCCTATGTAATGTAGTATACAATGCAAAGTTCAAAAAAATAAATACACAATTATGATTCTCAAATCAATACGTCAATATACAAATTTACTATGAAACATCTAACTAGTCAACAGTCATATATATGATGAACGGTTCATTTTGTTGAATTCTCAACTATCAATGTTTCGGGCCAGTATAAACAATCACTTTATAAGGTATTACAATTACAATTATGACGTCAGACACACTACAGTCACAACAATCAAAGAACAGGTCATTACATCAACCAATACATGTCATCAATTAACTTCATACATCCAATAAAGTGTTATCACGAGAACAATTTATAGAGTTTGCAATAGAAGTTATTTGCTAAAATAATGTAAATGTACAACTTATGCATTGAAACATATTCAACCTGAATATAAGTAATCTAATGACACACAAACTGCATGGAATCAACAATTACATTATAAGCATGTTCTTTATAATTGTTCCAAATCATCAATAAGATTATTCAATACTGCCAAATAAAGCAAGTCACGTAGTTCACCAACAATCAATACACTATTTTATAAATAGATAACGTTCTTTACGTCAATATCATATGATGCAATTAAATGCTCAGACGAACTTATGTAAGCTTACTATTTCTATCAACCACGTTGTAATCACAACAGTCTCTAATCTCAATAATCAAAATATACCATCAACCACTATGCCTATACAAGGTTGTATTAACAGGGTGTATATTCTACAATTACACCATATATTTAAACACTATTTGCCCGTAATCAAAAGGAGTTATATATATATATAATCACACAATGAAACAAAAAATGCGTACACATATAAGTTTTCAATGTTTTAGATCGTACCTATAATAATCAGACAAACCAAAGATATATATGCAATACGTTAAGCTTACAAGCCTCTAGTATAGAGCAAACAAATATTTTAAACAGCTAGCGGTTTCACAGACAATAAGGGATATGTCTATCAAATGTACTTATGATAAGTTTAAACAGGCGTATTTCTCATACAAATTATACTAAATAAATGGCAACGTAAAATACGCATAAATTCACAATAAACTTGAATATGCATAAATACACAATACGCATAAATACACAATACGCATAAATACAGAATCACAACAGAAATTTATTAAATCAGCAAGGTAACCTTAGAAACCCACTTACTTGATCAATTCAATTCCATATCATCCAGTTAATATATGGTAAAACAATTACACGATAAAACTAAATAATCCATCCACAGCATTTAACACAATATTTAAAAAAATAAAGTGAACTATGTGTCCATAAAAAATGGCACTTTGATAATGTTTATTCCTATATATATATTTCCGAGCTCGATCCTAGGGTTTCACAAACTGCTAGACACCGTCCTGGTTTGGTACCATCTACATCTTAAGCCCCACGTTGGGCACCATTGTTGCCGGATGAGTATAATTATGCGTTGTGCTTATGGTCGGGATCGTCATGAAACTACTCAAATGGAAATCATCATTCATCGTCGTGTATTCAATGAACTCCATGACTGATTAAAATCAAATATACATGGACAGTAGGGAATCAAATTTCCCGCATCTAAAACAGAAAATCGCCGTTCGTCTGCCATGATGGAGGTCGGCGCTTGCGCTTGGATCGTCGTGGGAGTACTCCTCTTTCACCATGACCTCTCTTGTGTGGTGGTATATAAGGACCGGGACTGGCATCAGAATCCGAAGTTGTAGAATAATTCGGTCTCGGTGGTTCGGTGTCTTCAACTGATGACTCACTGGCAACCTGGCTCTCAGATTCGGATGATTCTGGGATCGGAAGGTGAGATATTGGGAGGATATTGTTGCGATGGAGTGTCCTCACTACGCCTTTTCCATCTTCTCTACGAACACGAAAAACCGGTATGTTCTGGTCAGGTTGTTCTTGTACTAAGTAGGTGTGTTCACTTCATTTGTCAGCTAGTTTATTCTTCCCTTTCAGGCCTAAATTCTTCACTAGTACTCGATCGCCAGGAATGATCTTTGCTTCACGGACCTGGCGGTCATAATAGAGTTTGGCCTTCTGTCCTTTACCAATAGCACTGGCGTTCGCCGTCTTGTAGGCTTCTCGGAGATGTTTCTCTAAGCCGTGCATGTACTCGGAAGGGGCAGTACCCGCGACTGTCTGTCTTTTAAGCCCAAGGGCAGCGTCAATTGCAAGCCTAGGTGGTCGACCAAACATCAGCTCAAATGGGGAAAAACCTGTTGATTCATGTGCAGTGGCATTGTACGCATGTGTCAGTGATGGAATCGCAGATTTCCAGTCTGTTTTTCTTTCGTTTGGTAAAGTTCCAAGCATTTTCAATAATGTTCGATTGAATCGCTCTCATTGACCGTTTCCCTGTGGATGATATGCTGTTGTTCTTGTTTGCTTGATTCCAGCGATCCTGCAGAGTCTTTTCATGACCTTTGAAAGAAAATTCTGTCCTCTGTCGGAATGGAGTTTTTCAGGAAAGCCATAATGTACAAAGAAATTATCGAATAGTATTCTAGCTGTTGTCCTAGCAGTTTGGTTTCTTGTTGGAATGACCTGTGCGTATCTTTTGAAGTGATCAGTTATTACTATTACGTTCTCAAATCCACCTTTAGATGTTTCTAGTGACAGATAGTCTATACAAACAAGTTCCATTGGTGAAGATGATTGGATATTAACAAGGGTTGCAGCTTTTGTTGGTGGAGTCTTTCTTCTTATACATCTGTTACATTGACTGATCCATTTAGAAATATCACTATCCATACCAATCCAGTAAAATCTTTCTTTAAACAGCATTGTGGTCCTGTCTCGTCCCTGATGGCCAAGGTCGTCATGGAGAGCCTTGAAAAGCGTAACCCTGGCTACAACAGGTAATACAACTTGTCTAACGTGTTGACCTCTAATATTGGCTGTGTGGTAGAGGATCCCGTCAATCAGTTGTAATCTGTCGAACTGTCTCAAGTATTTGCAAACTGTAGGATTTTCAGACCTAAACGTATCCTTACTTGGTGAAGCACCCAGGGCGACTAAAACTCGCAATCTTGATATGGTTGGATCTGCATCTTGGCCTGCAATCCAGTCGTGGTCTGTCAGTAATGGATGTGTCGCACAAGACTGTGGGATCGACTCCCAGTCACTGTCGTCATTTTCTGTTTCACCTTCTATGGAGTGTATTTGTGGTGTGAGGATGGCTTGTATGACATCTTTCTCCATTAATCTACCGTCAAGTACAATATCATTGCTTGAATCACTACTGTTGTCGGTGGTTACTGGTTTGACGTTCATTTTCCTAGACAGAGCATCTGGTTCTATGTGGGTCTTCCCGGGACTGTAGTGGATCTTAAAGTCGTAATTGGCAAGGCTAGCAACACATCTCTGACCGCATGCATCCAATTTTGCAGTTGTCTGAATATACGTTAGTGGGTTGTTGTCCGTGACGACCTCAAACTTGGAACCATACAGATAATCGTGAAACTTATCCACTATCGACCACTTCAAAGCTAAAAACTCTAGTTTACTTGAGTGGTAGTTCTTCTCTGAAGGTTTCAGACTTCTACTGGCATACGCTATTACCCGTTCGATTCCGTCGATCGTCTGGTACAATACAGCCCCTAACCCCAATAAAGATGCGTCTGTTTTGAGCTTGAATGGACGACTATAATCTGCATAAGCCAAAATTGGTGTATCACATAGTTTATTTACGATGGTCTCAAATGCTGTTTGATGTTGACTTTCCCACTTGAAATTCTTATAACGCTGATTGTCTTTCGATAAGCCAGTAAGGATGTCGTTTAAAGGTTTCACTATACTTGAAAAATTACGGATGAACTTCCGGTAGTAGCCTGCAAATCCAAGAAAACTTCTTAATTCCTTCACAGTCTTTGGAATAGGCCAATTCTTGATGGTTTCCGTCTTCATAGGATTGGTTTTGATGCCATCTCTAGAGACTATGTGGCCATGGTAAGTTACTTGGTCTAGCAAAAATTCACATTTTGAAGCCTTTAGTTTCAAGTTGAAGGATTTGAGTTGTTCGAATACTGAATCAAGGCGTTGTATGTGTTCGGTTAAAGATGAAGAAAATACAATTATGTCATCAAGATATATAAGACATTCTTTTAGGTTCAAGGTACCCATACATCTCTCCATGAGTCTTTGGAATGTTGCTGGTGCGTTACACAGACCAAATGGCATCCTGTTGCACTCAAAGAATCCCAGGTTCCCTACTCGAAAAGCTGTTTTCTCTTGGTCTTTCTCTTCCATTTCCACTTGCCAAAATCCAGATTTCAAGTCTAATTTGGAGAAATATCGGGCTCCAGATAATAGAAGTATGGTGTCATCGACTCTTGGCATCGGGTATCCATCTTTATGCGTTCTTGCATTCAGTTTTCTGTAGTCAATACACAATCTTATCGATCCGTCCTTTTTACGCACTATAACAACGTTTGAACAAAATGGGCTCTGAGATGGACGAACGGCTCCCATATCTAACATTTCCTGTAAATGCTCTCTGACTTCATCGATTAAGCCGGGTGGTACTCTTCTGTATGGTTCTTTAAATGGTTCTGTGTTATCAAGGTTGATTTTATGTTTAACGGCCGAAGTGTTTCCTATATCTAAGGGTCCTAACGAAAATGTATCTCTCCACTTCCATAATAAATCTTCAAGTTGAGTTCTTTCTGTTGTATTTAAGTGTTCTAGGTTAATGTAAATTGGTCTAAGAAGCAACGCTTTGTATCTTCGTCATTACAGCTGGTCTGTTCTGTTTCCTTTTTACTGGTTTCTGGTGTTATGGGTCTCAATACTTTAGCTTCCTGTAAATCACAGAGGGTGGATTTTGGTTCTATGTTCACAGTTTTACAAGACATGTTGAATATCCTAACAGGAATTCTCTTAGTTGTTGTCTGTCCGTCTGTGTTGACAACCCTTGGACAAACACCTATCCTTGACGACGCACCGGTTGATTGTTCAGTTACAGCACTCTGACATCCCGTTGATAGCCTAGCAAAACCTGACAATGTCATTGTTTCAAATGGATGCAGTTCTATTGTTCTTTTGTTGGTACTCTTGACTGTGCCCACGGAACTTGTTGTTAGGTTCATGAATGCTGCTTCCCAAACACTACTACACTTGTCTGTTTGATGTTGCTGTACAATTCTTATGACATTCGTCCCTATAATAACTGGTACCTTCAAATTAAAGTCAGTGTCTTTAACCACTAGCACGGGGACCACTATTTCGCCAGCATTAAACTCTGGAATCACTATGGAAGCTTCAATATATCCAATGTATGGTACTTCACTGCCACCGGCTCCTATTAACGATATTTCAGATAGTTAATGGAGGTGAGGCTTAGGTACAAGCATATCAAGATACCTCTCACTCACTGTTGTGATCATCGAGCCACTATCAACTAATGCTGTTGTTTTCAAACCATTCATAAATACTGTTGATTCGTTTGAATACCCTATCAAGCGATCGAACAAGTTCTTATTAAATGTATGATTTTGGCCGCTTTTTACTGTGTCGTCCATTTGGGCCTCAATGGCGACATCATCTAGTTTAAATCGTTCTCTTTTGGTTGATTTTGGCGGTATTGGTTGTTGTTGTATCCCCCTCTTTGGTATCCACGACCCCTTCCTCTGGGTAATGGTTTCGAGATTCATTTTGTTGGTTCAAATTATCAAACTTTTTATCTAAACTGTCAATTCTTTGAATAATATCCGCCAGTATTTGCTCTGTTGATTTTTCTTTTTCCTCTACCGTATATTGATGAATTCTACCTTGTTTCTTTTGGTTACTAGAATATTGTTTTTCTTTGTAAACTTTAATTTCGTATTCTTCCGCCCGTACTTTGTTTCTTATTTCTTCGTATGTTAAATCGCTGTCAAAATGTGATCTTGTAGCTTTCTTGAGTTCTTCATTGTATAGTCCTCGCCAAAACCGATTTTTCAATTTTATGTTTCGTTCTTGTTCTCTTGTTCTAGTCATTGGATAGGCCTGTATTAACATCTCTTCTAACCTCAGACCCCATTCAACAACCGACTCTTCTGCAGTCTGTTCCGCCAACAGAAATCTCGATAGAATACTATCTTCACTGGCGACATTACCGAAACTCTCTTCTATTCGTTTCATGATATCGTTTACCGAGGCATTGGTTCCTATATGTAGCATTGTCTTTCGTGCCTGGTCCTTGAGCGCCTTCCTTAAAGCTTGTTTTAACACATCTTCTGAATATATGTGTTTGACGGTTTCAAATTCTAATTTAAAATCTTCAAATGACGCCTCATTCTTTGGTACTGGCTCCTTGCCTGAGAACGGCGTTAAATGTAATTTTGTGTTAAGATCATATCGTCCATATTCAGATCTAGGTCTATGTAATGACTGGTCCAGATCGGTAGCATCATGTATACCCGTCACACTGTATCTTGGTGAAAGCTCACGTTCCAAATTCTTTTCCCGTTCAAGAAGACATTTTTCTCTTTCTTTTATGCTATTCTCCATTTCATCAAATTGCATAGACATATTTCTTTGCAAATGCACAAGTTTATGTTCATATTCACTATTTTGTCTTTCTCTAATACTTATTTCTTTCTCTCTTTTATCAAGCTTTTCACTCCATGTCTCTAGCTTTTTCATTTTCAACTCAAGTTCTGTTTGTAACTCTAAAACATGAGGTTTGCTTACACTAGGTGTCCTGTTTCTCTGTGTATTAAGTCTGCTTATATCTCTCTCTAGTTTGCTGATAGTTTCGTCCAAGTTAATTCCTCTCTTTAGTTCATGTTCAGTAGATAATCGTTTAAGTTTTTCATCTAATTCGGTTATCTCCCTTGATAAGTCTGGGGTTCTCGTAGTTATGCTTTCAATATTCTCTTCTAAATCACTATTTGTCATAACATGCTTGCCTTGTCTCTGCTTCAATAACTGTTCTCGTTGTTGAGAAATCAGTTTAATGCCTCTTTCTCTATCCTCAAGTTCCCTTAATCTACTTTCAATATCACTATGATTCAATTGTTCCTGTTGAACCCCTGAGAATTGTCTTAAATTATATGGCCAATTACTTTCCGCCATCTTCTCTAAGTTATAATGACAGTAAACACTATTTAACGCAGTACTTCAGTAAAATTAAATTTACAATATGTAAATTCACTTTTCACAACTTTCACATAAAATCACAGTTCGCAAATACCACAGTTCATATTAATCAACGTCAATTCACATCAATTACAGTTCATATCTATAACAGTTGATTAAGCACTGTTCATCTCAACCACAGTTCACTTCAAGTATAGTTAATATCACTTAAGTTATATATCACTTCAAATACAGATCACTTCAATCATATATCACTTCAATTACATATCACTTCAAATACATATCACTCCAATTACATATCAATTCAATGGCATATCACTTCAATCACATATCACTTCAATGATAGATCACTTCAATCATATATCACTTCAATGATAGATCACTTCAAATACATATCACTTCAATCACATATCACTTCAATGATATATCACTTCAATCATATATCACTTCAATGATAGATCACTTCAATCACATATCACTTCAATGATAGATCACTTCAATTATATATCACTTCAAATACAGATCACTTCAATCATATATCACTTCAATGATAGATCACTTCAATCACATATCACTTCAATGATAGATCACTTCAAATACATATCACTTCAATGATAGATAATTTCAATCACATATCACTTCAAATACAGATCTCTTCAATGATAGATCACTGAGTAGTTACAATACATGACCATAAGCACAACAAACCAATTCAAGTAATTAAATCTATAGACAATTAACTGTATATAATTGTACAAAACAAAAATCTACTTCCTAAACTATTTATATTTAACCTAAAGTGTATGTTTGAAACAAATATAATTAATCTAAATGATGTAATTACAAATTCAGTTAACTACAATGTTTTAACAATAAATACATTGAAGTTACAAACGTTTCGGACAGTCAGACCAATCATGCATACTTATGATTAAACACAAATCAGTCTACTGCGATATGGTAAATGCGTGTACATGTACCATAAATCAACAACAGACAGTACAAATTCAATCACTAATAGTCATTACAATTATACTTAAACCAATCAGTTCAGTGCCGTATCATAAATACTTTAAATCATAATGTCTATGTAGCCTACAGTGTTATATCAACACCAATGCTCAATTATAATTATACTCTTTCGTTATAATACATGTAATCACATATGTAACAATGACATCAAATCAATATCTTTCAAATCTGACGTCTGCTATGCTACCTTAAACACCCAAACAGTCATTTGTTTCTTTGCCAACTAGCTATACTCATATGCACCCCTATGTAATGTAGTATACAATGCAAAGTTCAAAAAAATAAATACACAATTATGATTCTCAAATCAATACGTCAATATACAAATTTACTATGAAACATCTAACCAGTCAACAGTCATATATATGAAGAACGGTTCATTTTGTTGAATTCTCAACTATCAATGTTTCGGGCCAGTATAAACAATCACTTTATAAGGTATTACAATTACAATTATGACGTCAGACACACTACAGTCACAACAATCAAAGAACAGGTCATTACATCAACCAATACATGTCATCAATTAACTTCATACATCCAATAAAGTGTTATCACGAGAACAATTTATAGAGTTTGCAATAGAAGTTATTTGCTAAAATAATGTAAATGTACAACTTATGCATTGAAACGTATTCAACCTGAATATAAGTAATCTAATGACACACAAACTGCATGGAATCAACAATTATATTATAAGCATGTTCTTTATAATTGTACCAAATCATCAATAAGATTATTCAATACTGCCAAATAAAGCAAGTCACGTAGTTCACCAACAATCAATACACTATTTTATAAAAAGATAACGTTCTTTACGTCAATATCATATGATGCAATTAAATGCTCAGACGAACTTATGTAAGCTTACTATTTCTATCAACCACGTTGTAATCACAACAGTCTCTAATCTCAATAATCAAAATATACAATCAACCACTATACCTATACAAGGTTGTATCAACAGGGTGTATATTCTACAATTACAACATATATTTAAACACTATTTGCCCGTAATCAAAAGGAGTTATATATATATATAATCACACAATGAAACAAAAAATGCGTACACATATAAGTTTTCAATGTTTTAGATCGTACCTATAATAATCAGACAAACCAAAGATATATATGCAATACGTTAAGCTTACAAGGCAAACAAATATTTTAAACAGCTAGCGGTTTCACAGACAATAAGGGATATGTCTATCAAATGTACTTATGATAAGTTTAAACAGGCGTATTTCTCATACAAATTATACTAAATAAATGGCAACGTAAAATACGCATAAATTCACAATACACTTGAATATGCATAAATACACAATACGCATAAATACACAATACGCATAAATACAGAATCACAACAGAAATTTATTAAATCAGCAAGGTAACCTTAGAAACCCACTTACTTGATCAATTCAATTCCATATCATCCAGTTAATATATGATAAAACAATTACACGATAAAACTAAATAATCCATCCACAGCATTTAACACAATATTTAAAAAAATAAAGTGAACTATGTGTCCATAAAAAATGGCACTTAGATAATGTTTATTCCTATATATATATTTCCGAGCTCGATCCTAGGGTTTCACAAACTGCTAGACACCGTCCTGGTTTGGTACCATCTACATCTTAAGCCCCACGTTGGGCGCCATTGTTGCCGGATGTGTATAATTATGCGTTGTGCTTATGGTCGGGATCGTCATGAAACTACTCAAACGGAAATCATCATTCATCGTCGTGTATTCAATGAACTCCATGACTGATTAAAATCAAATATACATGGACAGTAGGGAATCAAATTTCCCGCATCTAAAACAGAAAATCGCCGTTCGTCTGCCATGATGGAGGTCGGCGCTTGCGCTTGGATCGTCGTGGGAGTACTCCTCTTTCACCATGACCTCTCTTGTGTGGTGGTATATAAGGACAGGGACTGGCATCAGAATCCGAAGTTGTAGAATAATTCGGTCTCGGTGGTTCGGTGTCTTCAACTGATGTGTCACTGGCAACCTGGCTCTCAGATTCGGATGATTCTGGGATCGGAAGGTGAGATATTGGGAGGATATTGTTGCGATGGAGTGTCCTCACAACGCCTTTTCCATCTTCTCTACGGATACGAAAAACCGGTATGTTCTGGTCAGGTTGTTCTTGTACTAAGTAGGTGTGTTCACTCCATTTGTCAGCTAGTTTATTCTTCCCTTTCAGGCCTAAATTCTTCACTAGTACTCGATCGCCAGGAATGATCTTTGCTTCACGGACCTGGCGGTCATAATAGAGTTTGGCCTTCTGTCATTTACCAATAGCACTGGCGTTCGCCGTCTTGTAGGCTTCTCGGAGATGTTTCTCTAAGCCGTGCATGTACTCGGAAGGGGCAGTACCCGCGACGGTCTGTCTTTTAAGCCCAAGGGCAGCGTCAATTGCAAGCCTAGGTGGTCGACCAAACATCAGCTCAAATGGTGAAAAACCTGTTGATTCATGTGCAGTGGCATTGTACGCATGTGTCAGTGATGGAATCGCAGATTTCCAGTCTGTTTTTCTTTCGTTTGGTAAAGTTCCAAGCATTTTCAATAATGTTCGATTGAATCGCTCGCATTGACCGTTTCCCTGTGGATGATATGCTGTTGTTCTTGTTTGCTTGATTCCAGCGATCCTGCAGAGTCTTTTCATGACCTTTGAAAGGAAATTCTGTCCTCTGTCGGAATGGAGTTTTTCAGGAAAGCCATAATGTACAAAGAAATTATCGAATAGTATTCTAGCTGTTGTCCTAGCAGTTTGGTTTCTTGTTGGAATGGCCTGTGCGTATCTTGTGAAGTGATCAGTTATTACTAATACGTTCTCAAATCCACCTTTAGATGTTTCTAGTGACAGATAGTCTATACAAACAAGTTCCATTGGTGAAGATGATTGGATATTAACAAGGGTTGCAGCTTTTGTTGGTGGAGTCTTTCTTCTTATACATCTGTTACATTGACTGATCCATTTAGAAATATCACTATCCATACCAATCCAGTAAAATCTTTCTTTAAACAGCATTGTGGTCCTGTCTCGTCCCTGATGGCCAAGGTCGTCATGGAGAGCCTTGAAAAGCGTAACCCTGGCTACAACAGGTAATACAACTTGTCTAACGTGTTGACCTCTAATATTGGCTGTGTGGTAGAGGATCCCGTCAATCAGTTGTAATCTGTCGAACTGTCTCAAGTATTTGCAAACTGTAGGATTTTCAGACCTAAACGTATCCTTACTTGGTGAAGCACCCAGGGCCACTAAAACTCGCAATCTTGATATGGTTGGAACTGCATCTTGGCCTGCAATCCAGTCGTGGTCTGTCAGTAATGGATGTGTCGCACAAGACTGTGGGATCGACTCCCAGTCACTGTCGTCATTTTCTGTTTCACCTTCTATGGAGTGTATTTGTGGTGTGAGGATGGCTTGTATGACATCTTTCTCCATTAATCTACCGTCAAGTACAATATCATTGCTTGAATCACTACTGTTGTCGGTGGTTACTGGTTTGACGTTCATTTTCCTAGACAGAGCATCTGGTTCTATGTGGGTCTTCCCGGGACTGTAGTGGATCTTAAAGTCGTAATTGGCAAGGCTAGCAACCCATCTCTGACCGCATGCATCCAATTTTGCAGTTGTCTGAATATACGTTAGTGGGTTGTTGTCCGTGACGATCTCAAACTTGGAACCATACAGATAATCGTGAAACTTATCCACTATCGACCACTTCAAAGCTAAAAACTCTAGTTTACTTGAGTGGTAGTTCTTCAATGAAGGTTTCAGACTTCTACTGGCATACGCTATTACCCGTTCGATTCCGTCGATCGTCTGGTACAATACAGCCCCTAACCCCAATAAAGATGCGTCTGTTTTTAGCTTGAATGGACGACTATAATCTGCATAAGCCAAAATTGGTGTATCACATAGTTTATTTACGATGGTCTCAAATGCTGTTTGATGTTGACTTTCCCACTTGAAATTCTTATAACGCTGATTGTCTTTCGATAAGCCAGTAAGGATGTCGTTTAAAGGTTTCACTATACTTGAAAAATTACGGATGAACTTCCGGTAGTGGCCTGCAAATCCAAGAAAACTTCTTACTTCCTTCACAGTCTTTGGAATAGGCCAATTCTTGATGGTTTCCGTCTTCATAGGATTGGTTTTGATGCCATCTCTAGAGACTATGTGGCCAAGGTAAGTTACTTGGTCTAGCAAAAATTCACATTTTGAAGCCTTTAGTTTCAAGTTGAAGGATTTGAGTTGTTCGAATACTGAATCAAGGCGTTGTATGTGTTCGGTTAAAGATGAAGAAAATACAATTATGTCATCAAGATATATAAGACATTCTTTTAGGTTCAAGGTACCCATACATCTCTCCATGAGTCTTTGGAATGTTGCTGGTGCGTTACACAGACCAAATGGCATCCTGTTGCACTCAAAGAATCCCAGGTTCCCTACTCGAAAAGCTGTTTTCTCTTTGTCTTTCTCTTCCATTTCCACTTGCCAAAATCCAGATTTCAAGTCTAATTTGGAGGAATATCGGGCTCCAGATAATAGATGTATGGTGTCATCGACTCTTGGCATCGGATATCCATCTTTATGCGTTCTTGCATTCAGTTTTCTGTAGTCAATACACAATCTTATCGATCCGTCCTTTTTACGCACTATAACAACGTTTGAACAAAATGGGCTCTGAGATGGACGAACGGCTCCCATATCTAACATTTCCTGTAAATGCTCTCTGACTTCATCGATTAAGCCGGATGGTACTCTTCTGTATGGTTCTTTAAATGGTTCTGTGTTATCAAGGTTGATTTTATGTTTAACGGCCGAAGTGTTTCCTATATCTAAGGGTCCTAACGAAAATGTATCTCTCCACTTCCATAATAAATCTTCAAGTTGAGTTCTTTCTGTTGTATTTAAGTGTTCTAGGTTGATGTTTAATTGGTCTAGGAAGCAACGCTTTGTATCTTCGTCATTACAGCTGGTCTGTTCTGTTTCCTTTTTACTGGTTTCTGGTGTTATGGGTCTCAATACTTTAGCTTCCTGTAAATCACAGAGGGTGGATTTTGGCTCTATGTTCACAGTTTTACAAGACATGTTGAATATCCTAACAGGAATTCTCTTAGTTGTTGTCTGTCCGTCTGTGTTGACAACCCTTGGACAAACACCTATCCTTGACGACGCACCGGCTGATTGTTCAGTTACAGCACTCTGACATCCCGTTGATAGCCTAGCAAAACCTGACAATGTCATTGTTTCAAATGGATGCAGTTCTATTGTTCTTTTGTTGGTGCTCTTGACTGTGCCCACGGAACTTGTTGTTAGGTTAATGAATGCTGCTTCCCAAACACTACTACACTTGTCTGTTTGATGTTGCTGTACAATTCTTATGACATTCGTCCCTATAATAACTGGTACCTTCAAATTAAAGTCAGTGTCTTTAACCACTAGCACGGGGACCACTATTTCGCCAGCATTAAACTCTGGAATCACTATGGAAGCTTCAATATATCCAATGTATGGTACTTCACTGCCACCGGCTCCTATTAACGATATTTCAGATAGTTAATGGAGGTGAGGCTTAGGTACAAGCATATCAAGATACCTCTCACTCACTGTTGTGATCATCGAGCCACTATCAACTAATGCTGTTGTTTTCAAACCATTCATAAATACTGTTGATTCGTTTGAATACCCTATCAAGCGATCGAACAAGTTCTTATTAAATGTATGATTTTGGCCGCTTTTTACTGTGTCGTCCATTTGGGCCTCAATGGCGACATCATCTAGTTTAAATCGTTCTCTTTTGGTTGAATTTGGCGGTATTGGTTGTTGTTGTATCCCCCTCTTTGGTATCCACGACCCCTTCCTCTGGGTGATGGTTTCGATTCATTTTGTTGGTTCAAATTATCAAACTTTTTATCTAAACTGTCAATTCTTTGAATAATATCCGCCAGTATTTGCTCTGTTGATTTTTCTTTTTCCTCTACCGTATATTGATGAATTCTACCTTGTTTCTTTTGGTTACTAGAATATTGTTTTTCTTTGTAAACTTTAATTTCGTATTCTTCCGCCCGTACTTTGTTTCTTAGTTCTTCGTATGTTAAATCGCTGTCAAAATGTGATCTTGTAGCTTTCTTGAGTTCTTCATTGTATAGTCCTCGCCAAAACCGATTTTTCAATTTGATGTTTCGTTCTTGTTCTCTTGTTCTAGTCAATGGATAGGCCTGTATTAACATCTCTTCTAACCTCAGACCCCATTCAACAACCGACTCTTCTGCAGTCTGTTCCGCCAACAGAAATCTCGATAGAATACTATCTTCACTGGCGACATTACCGAAACTCTCTTCTATTCGTTTCATGATATCGTTTACCGAGGCATTGGTTCCTATATGTAGCATTGTCTTTCGTGCCTGGTCATTGAGCGCCTTCCTTAAAGCTTGTTTTAACACATCTTCTGAATATATGTGTTTGACGGTTTCAAATTCTAATTTAAAATCTTCAAATGACGCCTCATTCTTTGGTACTGGCTCCTTGCCTGAGAACGGCGTTAAATGTAATTTTGTGTTAAGATCATATCGTCCATATTCAGATCTAGGTCTATGTAATGACTGGTCCAGATCGGTAGCATCATGTATACCCGTCACACTGTATCTTGGTGAAAGATCACGTTCCAAATTCTTTTCCCGTTCAAGAAGACATTTTTCTCTTTCTTTTATGCTATTCTCCATTTCATCAAATTGCATAGACATATTTTCTTTGCAACTGCACAAGTTTATGTTCATATTTACTATTTTGTCTTTCTCTAATACTTATTTCTTTCTCTCTTTTATCAAGCTTTTCACTCCATGTCTCTAGCTTTTTCATTTTCAACTCAAGTTCTGTTTGTAACTCTAAAACATGAGGTTTGCTTACACTAGGTGTCCTGTTTCTCTGTGTATTAAGTCTGTTTATATCTCTCTCTAGTTTGCTGATAGTTTCGTCCAAGTTAATTCCTCTCTTTAGTTCATGTTCAGTAGATAATCGTTTAAGTTTTTCATCTAATTCGGTTATCTCCCTTGATAAGTCTGGGGTTCTCGTAGTTATGCTTTCAATATTCTCTTCTAAATCACTATTTGTCATAACATGCTTGCCTTGTCTCTGCTTCAATAACTGTTCTCGTTGTTGAGAAATCAGTTTAATGCCTCTTTCTCTATCCTCAAGTTCCCTTAATCTACTTTCAATATCACTATGATTCAATTGTTCCTGTTGAACCCCTGAGAATTGTCTTATATTATATGGCCAATTACTTTCCGCCATCTTCTCTAAGTTATAATGACAGTAAACACTATTTAACGCAGTACTTCAGTAAAATTAAATTTACAATATGTAAATTCACTTTTCACAACTTTCACATAAAATCACAGTTCGCAAATACCACAGTTCATATTAATCAACGTCAATTCACATCAATTACAGTTCATATCTATAACAGTTGATCAAGCACTGTTCATCTCAACCACAGTTCACTTCAAGTATAGTTAATATCACTTAAGTTATATATCACTTCAAATACAGATCACTTCAATCATATATCACTTCAATTACATATCACTTCAAATACATATCACTCCAATTACATATCAATTCAATGGCATATCACTTCAATCACATATCACTTCAATGATAGATCACTTCAAATACATATCACTTCAATCACATATCACTTCAATGATAGATCACTTCAATCATATATCACTTCAATGATAGATCACTTCAATCACATATCACTTCAATGATAGATCACTTCAATTATATATCACTTCAAATACAGATCACTTCAATCATATATCACTTCAATGATAGATCACTTCAAATACATATCACTTCAATCACATATCACTTCAAATACAGATCTCTTCAATGATAGATCACTGAGTAGTTACAATATATGACCATAAGCACAACAAACCAATTCAAGTAATTAAATCTATAGACAATTAACTGTATATAATTGTACAAAACAAAAATCTACTTCCTAAACTATTTATATTTAACCTAAAGTGTATGTTTGAAACAAATATAATTAATCTAAATGATGTAATTACAAATTCAGTTAACTACAATGTTTTAACAATAAATACATTGAAGTTACAAACGTATCGGACAGTCAGACCAATCATGCATACTTATGATTAAACACAAATCAGTCTACTGCGATATGGTAAATGCGTGTACATGTACCCTAAATCAACAACAGACAGTACAAATTCAATCACTAATAGTCATTACAATTATACTTAAACCAATCAGTTCAGTACCGTATCATAAATACTTTAAATCATAATGTCTATGTAGCCTACAGTGTTATATCAACACCAATGCTCAATTATAATTATACTCTTTCGTTATAATACATGTAATCACATATGTAACAATGACATCAAATCAATATCTTTCAAATCTGACGTCTGCTATGCTACCTTAAACACCCAAACAGTCATTTGTTTCTTTGCCAACTAGCTATACTCATATGCACCCCTATGTAATGTAGTATACAATGCAAAGTTCAAAAAAATAAATACACAATTATGATTCTCAAATCAATACGTCAATATACAAATTTACTATGAAACATCTAACCAGTCAACAGTCATATATATGAAGAACGGTTCATTTTGTTGAATTCTCAACTATCAATGTTTCGGGCCAGTATAAACAATCACTTTATAAGGTATCACAATTACAATTATGACGTCAGACACACTACAGTCACAACAATCAAATAACAGGTCATTACATCAACCAATACATGTCATCAATTAACTTCATACATCCAATAAAGTGTTATCACGAGAACAATTTATAGAGTTTGCAATAGAAGTTATTTGCTAAAATAATGTAAATGTACAACTTATGCATTGAAACATATTCAACCTGAATATAAGTAATCTAATGACACACAAACTGCATGGAATCAACAATTATATTATAAGCATGTTCTTTATAATTGTACCAAATCATCAATAAGATTATTCAATACTGCCAAATAAAGCAAGTCACGTAGTTCACCAACAATCAATACACTATTTTATAAATAGATAACGTTCTTTACGTCAATATCATATGATGCAATTAAATGCTCAGACGAACTTATGTAAGCTTACTATTTCTATCAACCACGTTGTAATCACAACAGTCTCAAATCTCAATAATCAAAATATACAATCAACCACTATACCTATACAAGGTTGTATTAACAGGGTGTATATTCTACAATTACAACATATATTTAAACACTATTTGCCCGTAATCAAAAGGAGTTATATATATATATATAATCACACAATGAAACAAAAAATGCGTACACATATAAGTTTTCAATGTTTTAGATCGTACCTATAATAATCAGACAAACCAAAGATATATATGCAATACGTTAAGCTTACAAGCCTCTAGTATAGAGCAAACAAATATTTTAAACAGCTAGCGGTTTCACAGACAATAAGGGATATGTCTATCAAATGTACTTATGATAAGTTTAAACAGGCGTATTTCTCATACAAATTATACTAAATAAATGGCAACGTAAAATACGCATAAATTCACAATACACTTGAATACGCATAAATACACAATACGCATAAATACACAATACGCATAAATACAGAATCACAACAGAAATTTATTAAATCAGCAAGGTAACCTTAGAAACTCACTTACTTGATCAATTCAATTCCATATCGTCCAGTATATAATATATGATAAAACAATTACACGATAAAACTAAATAATCCATCCACAGCATTTAACACAATATTTAAAAAAATAAAGTGAACTATGTGTCCATAAAAAATGGCACTTAGATAATGTTTATTCCTATATATATATTTCCGAGCTCGATCCTAGGGTTTCACAAACTGCTAGACACCGTCCTGGTTTGGTACCATCTACATCTTAAGCCCCACGTTGGGCGCCATTGTTGCCGGATGTGTATAATTATGCGTTGTGCTTATGGTCGGGATCGTCATGAAACTACTCAAATGGAAATCATCATTCATCGTCGTGTATTCAATGAACTCCATGACTGATTAAAATCAAATATACATGGACAGTAGGGAATCAAATTTCCCGCATCTAAAACAGAAAATCGCCGTTCGTCTGCCATGATGGAGGTCGGCGCTTGCGCTTGGATCGTCGTGGGAGTACTCCTCTTTCACCATGACCTCTCTTGTGTGGTGGTATATAAGGACCGGGACTGGCATCAGAATCCGAAGTTGTAGAATAATTCGGTCTCGGTGGTTCGGTGTCTTCAACTGATGACTCACTGGCAACCTGGCTCTCAGATTCGGATGATTCTGGGATCGGAAGGTGAGATATTGGGAGGATATTGTTGCGATGGAGTGTCCTCACTACGCCTTTTCCATCTTCTCTACGAACACGAAAAACCGGTATGTTCTGGTCAGGTTGTTCTTGTACTAAGTAGGTGTGTTCACTCCATTTGTCAGCTAGTTTATTCTTCCCTTTCAGGCCTAAATTCTTCACTAGTACTCGATCGCCAGGAATGATCTTTGCTTCACGGACCTGGCGGTCATAATAGAGTTTGGCCTTCTGTCCTTTACCAATAGCACTGGCGTTCGCCGTCTTGTAGGCTTCTCGGAGATGTTTCTCTAAGCCGTGCATGTACTCGGAAGGGGCAGTACCCGCGACTGTCTGTCTTTTAAGCCCAAGGGCAGCGTCAATTGCAAGCCTAGGTTGTCGACCAAACATCAGCTCAAATGGTGAAAAACCTGTTGGTTCATGTGCAGTGGCATTGTACGCATGTGTCAGTGATGGAATCACAGATTTCCAGTCTGTTTTTCTTTCGTTTGGTAAAGTTCCAAGCATTTTCAATAATGTTCGATTGAATCGCTCGCATTGACCGTTTCCCTGTGGATGATATGCTGTTGTTCTTGTTTGCTTGATTCCAGCGATCCTGCAGAGTCTTTTCATGACCTTTGAAAGAAAATTCTGTCCTCTGTCGGAATGGAGTTTTTCAGGAAAGCCATAATGTACAAAGAAATTATCGAATAGTATTCTAGCTGTTGTCCTAGCAGTTTGGTTTCTTGTTGGAATGGCCTGTGCGTATCTTGTGAAGTGATCAGTTATTACTAATACGTTCTCAAATCCACCTTTAGATGTTTCTAGTGACAGATAGTCTATACAAACAAGTTCCATTGGTGAAGATGATTGGATATTAACAAGGGTTGCAGCTTTTGTTGGTGGAGTCTTTCTTCTTATACATCTGTTACATTGACTGATCCATTTAGAAATATCACTATCCATACCAATCCAGTAAAATCTTTCTTTAAACAGCATTGTGGTCCTGTCTCGTCCCTGATGGCCAAGGTCGTCATGGAGAGCCTTGAAAAGCGTAACCCTGGCTACAACAGGTAATACAACTTGTCTAACGTGTTGACCTCTAATATTGGCTGTGTGGTAGAGGATCCCGTCAATCAGTTGTAATCTGTCGAACTGTCTCAAGTATTTGCAAACTGTAGGATTTTCAGACCTAAACGTATCCTTACTTGGTGAAGCACCCAGGGCCACTAAAACTCGCAATCTTGATATGGTTGGATCTGCATCTTGGCCTGCAATCCAGTCGTGGTCTGTCAGTAATGGATGTGTCGCACAAGACTGTGGGATCGACTCCCAGTCACTGTCGTCATTTTCTGTTTCACCTTCTATGGAGTGTATTTGTGGTGTGAGGATGGCTTGTATGACATCTTTCTCCATTAATCTACCGTCAAGTACAATATCATTGCTTGAATCACTACTGTTGTCGGTGGTTACTGGTTTGACGTTCATTTTCCTAGACAGAGCATCTGGTTCTATGTGGGTCTTCCCGGGACTGTAGTGGATCTTAAAGTCGTAATTGGCAAGGCTAGCAACCCATCTCTGACCGCATGCATCCAATTTTGCAGTTGTCTGAATATACGTTAGTGGGTTGTTGTCCGTGACGAACTCAAACTTGGATCCATACAGATAATCGTGAAACTTATCCACTATCGACCACTTCAAAGCTAAAAACTCTAGTTTACTTGAGTGGTAGTTCTTCTCTGAAGGTTTCAGACTTCTACTGGCATACGCTATTACCCGTTCGATTCCGTCGATCGTCTGGTACAATACAGCCCTGGCATCCCCGGTGGGATACCACCACACAAGAGAGGTCATGGTGAAAGAGGAGTACTCCCACGACGATCCAAGCGCAATCGCCGACCTCCATCATGGCAGACGAACGGCGATTTTCTGTTTTAGATGCGGGAAATTTGATTCCCTACTGTCCATGTATATTTGATTTTAATCAGTCATGGAGTTCATTGAATACACGACGATGAATGATGATTTCCATTTGAGTAGTTTCATGACGATCCCGACCATAAGCACAACGCATAATTATACACCAAATTATTTTACCTTACACATTCATGACTCTATATTATTCATATCATTATTAGATTTTGTTGTCATACAATTTCATTTACTTTTGTGTTATAGAAATTGATACATTCGTGACAAAATTGATGTATAGCGGTTAAATTTATAGTAAATATTAGCTTAGGGAAATTTTGAAGGTGTTGTTATAGAGAGGTTGTTACTCTACAGAGGGCCGCTCTGGAGAGGTTTTACTGTACTTAGGAATGACGATTGGTGTTAATACTTAACATGAATGTACTTTATTTATTCGTTCATAATTAGATAAACGTTTAATTTTACATACATGTTTATTTAGTTTGCTCCTTTAAATATTGAGCAATTATGTGATTTTTTGTTTGTTTAACCGACCATTATAATTATGTATCGATGTTTGGCGTTTATTACACGTAATATTTACTATACAATGCATATTTTTTGTACTCATTATTTGCCATAATTTGTTTCAACAAAATTTTCACTTCATGTCATTAAATCATGATATGATAAATCTTAATTAGAGACATGATTTAAATTTATGTCACTATGTACGCTTATCTATATTTTATGTGATTCTTATTAGTAAGAGTTATAATAATTGAACATTGTACGTTTTAGTACATACATATATTTTCATTGTGTTTTCTCACTTGGTCTATAAGATAATGCTTTTGTTGTTTATTATTTGATGAAATATACTTTTCATTAATGCAATTACTTTGTACAGATATTATTAGTATTTATTATCATATGTCGAGGACGACATTTTTTCGGAGGGGGGAAATATGTGACAGTGTGATATTTTATACATTTATTCATTCAATACTTTATTCGCTCAAGACCTTAAAATAACAACATACAGCAATCAAGATAATCCCATATAAGACCTATTCATCAAACTTTCATGTTTTCAGTGAGCGAAATTCACTTTTCTACTAATCAACATTTTATTTATAAGATTTTTTCCATGATTTACCAGTCAGATGGTTATTTTCCCACCAGAAGGCTGGTTTTGTATTGGCATTAAAATATATTTTAAATATATTTTACAGGCAAATTATTTATTATATTATTTTATGACATTAATTAAATAGATACTGAAAGTTATTGTAATTTAAAACCTTTTACTTGTAATTCGTATCTGTACTTTGAAATAATTATAATTATACTAAATTGGACTAAAACTGGTAATTTTCAACAGCATTGTTATTAATATGTATTTTATTATTATATCTACTGTAGAGTCAGATGGTTATTTTCCCACCTGAAGGCTGGTTTTGTATTGGCATTAAAATATATTTTAAATATATATTTTACAGAACTTTATCATCTTTAACCCACCCCTTACCGGAACACAGGAGAACCACAATATCTAAACAACACATCCGGCAACACTATTTTTTTGGCGTTTGGCGATGAACTTCTTCATTGGTTGTGATAGGGGAAGCCATGAAATCTATTTTTAGATTCTGCTACAGATTTTGATTCTGTGAGCGTCGAAAACTGGTAGTATCCAAGAACAAGGTTGCAAGCAACCCTGTTCAAAAAACTTATACAATATCATAGTAACCTGGTATTATGCAATCTATAACGGTAGAAAGTACAATTAATTTTAAAAAATGATGTTCGCCGCGAACAATAACGCATACAGGGCGTTTAATTATATATAACCTGTAAGCACAGTCCTGAATTCATCAAATAATGTGCTTGTCAAAGTATGATAATATAGTTCATCCTCTCCAAAGCAACACCCTTTGGGAGTAGCAAAATCATATGTTGTTGTGAGGTTGTTGCTCAAGAAAGGTTTAATTAGTAGTTAAATTGTGCTGTGGGAAAATCGTGCATTGTTAAAGGGAGGTCGTTGCCAAAGAGAGGGCCGTTCTGGAGAAGTTGTACTGTAATAGCTAGCGACAATTACTTCAAAGTAAATACCAGATTTATCATGTTAGACTTCGCAACCCACCTATCATCTAGCCCTACTAATTCGGCTTTCCGGTTGGCCGATTTTCGTGAACCAATTCGGAAGGGCCATCTTCAAGTCGAAAAATGTCTCGCCGTCACAAAGCAGTCTAATTAGTTGGACTAACCTATCATCTAATGGCAATGCAGCATTTCTATTGTATGATATCCTATATATGGTATATATTTAATGTTGTACAAAATTAGTTTTGAAAATTCGCTGAAGACGTGTAAAGGCTGACAGCTGTGATGTGTGATGTTTGATCTAAGACTGATAGAAATCTCTGATAAGTAATTTGAGATTTTCATTGTTTCTGTGAAGTTACACTGTCCTCGTTATTTTGTGAATCTTTATACTTAGTTTATCCTCTATTTATTTTCTTACATTTAGTATCTCTTTTGAAGGAATTAACATTCTGTTTATTCATTCTGATTGCTCAAGGAGGGAAAGCAATGCGACATGACTGTGTCAAGTGCTACTGATCGACTGAATTTCACTTGTTATTATTTCTCACCGATTACCCATTTCTTGAGGGTTCGGTAAAAATGTCTCTCATATGCAGAACAAATTTAATAGTGCAGTACTCATTTTAATCGTGTGCATGAGCGGGGGGGCATCCATGGTCAAGATTTTATGGTCTCCGACTTGTAATAACTATACAGTCCTCTCACTGATGAGAGTTAGAATCCAATCCTGAACCAAATTTCTCATGTGATGAAGTTTTACTGCTAGCTTACGCTTGGTCGGTGGTTCTACATAGCCTTTGGCCTTTGCTATAGCTGGATAGGTCGCCAAATAACCATGACTGTTGGTGCGACTGATAAGAAATGTGTCTATTTTTTTGCCCCCCCCCCCCCCTATGATTCTACATTTGACATATGTCATAAATGTGCCCTTTTTGTCGACCTGTGTTATATTACACACTATTAAAGAAACTAGTATTCAATAATTAAACACAGCTGCACAATTAATTCAATCATAATCTTTCAAAGAATGCTGTGATAGCAAATTGTAATATGCAGTGATAAGTACCATCACTAACTAAATGAGAAACGAGCCAACTTGCCCTGCATGGTACAAACCACGTTCTGAAAGTGCCCATTCAGCACAAAAAATACCATGCCTCACGTATACTGCAGGGAACACTAGATATTAAAATGGATTCACTTGGAAATGGGAAGACTTACTACATTTATGTATGTGCATGTATATAGTTATATTGTAACTGATTTCTATTCCCAATACCATTTTTATTTTCCTGTTATTTTCGTTTTAAAAAAACGAAGATAGATTAGACATATCATCACTTACAGTAACATAATGACAACACAATAAATAAAACATTGAACGTTTTCTATTTATGTATATCTTTATTTATAAGACATGTAGTATCAAAACTGTATAAATTAACAACAACAATTAAACAGGAACAAACATAAAACATGATTAAATATGACAAATAATTATTTATTAACAAATACAAAAACGGAAAATAACAACAATATCGATAATATCACAGTTCAAAAAGAACAACTACATGTATTAATTATATGGTTTAATATTTAAAAATGACATTTATTACAATAATTATGTAATGCAATAAAATTTATAATCATGATACAATCGGTAAAATATTAAATAAGACATATCTCACATGAAACCGGGATAATGTCAAGTAAAAAATATACGATGGATTGAGCTGTACAGTAAAGGAAACATATCTTCAATTAAGGACAACACACACTAATATTAGTGTAATAATATAACGGTTATAACCCTACATCGATGAGATGAAAATGTAACTAAAACATACAAAACAGAAGAATGAGAAAAACTTAATTAAAAATAGAAAGTAGAACAACACAAATAAATGAACAGAAATGGTATTTAAATAAAAATTATGGAGTCTATAAAGTTTAATGAACTGAACAAATATATACATGATTATACACTTTGTAAGGTGGACAGGGGATGGATCCCCGACCCCTGTACCCACCTATTACGGGGATAATAAATGGGGTTACCCATCAGGGGCCCGAAATGGAAAAAAAAAAACTGAACAAATAAAATCAAAATGAACACAGTTAAGTAGTCAACGCCATATCACATTGCATATTCGGAATATCAGACACGAAAAATATTTAGCTATCTAACTACGCGTTCGACTGGGCAGGACCACCTTTTGCCATGCATGATGTTCTTATATTCAACATCGTATGTTGAAATGTAAATGATAATTCTTATCATTTAATAAAACAGCATCGATCGTAACATCAGGATCACGCAAAGTTGAGCAAAAAGTGTCATAGATATCCTTACATTAGACTATTTCATTTTTTCCAACAACTCGTTACAAAATTTGAATAGTCTGGTCACGTGACTAGTTGCCATGGTGATGTCATGCCGCACAATGCCGGTATCGCAAGTTGAAATGTTGATACAATATGCCAGAATAGAGGCTTTCGGCCACAAGATTCAGTTTAGTAATGTTCTTTATTTCTTAAATGTTCTTGGACCATACCAGACATTTGGTACATTCCGTCAAATATTCCCTCGCCGTTAGTTGCGCACGCAGACTGGACATACCACTTCCTTCCGGTTAAATCTCGCAAACGAAGTTGCTCAGTGACACTAGAAACGCTTAGTGCATCTAAAAGACATGGTCATTATTATTAAACTAATTTATAATTTTTATTATTAAACTAAACTAACTTGTCATATGAGTTTATTAGCCCGTATATTGGGCTACCTTTATATGAAGAATGCCATACTGGACAAGGAAAAATACAATACTATACATGTATATGTTATTTGCATACTACGTGTATATTGCAAAGTCATTTTCTAATCTAAATGCAAAGAAGTTATAAATAAAGACAGCAATTTAGTTATAATAATGATTCTTTCATTGGCAAACTGGTAGAGATTCTTTAAGAAATATGCACAAAAGGTTTAAATACTTACTGGGTAAATCTTGTTTATTGGCTAACACAAGAACTGGTACATTTCTCATACTGTCATGATCAAGTATACCAAACAATTCTTCTCTGGCTTCTTCCATTCTTTCTCTGTCAGAACTGTCTACCACGTAAACCAGGCCTGGAAACATACATTAATCTATGATTTTCTAAATTGTAATTAAGACTAATTATTATACTTATGTTTGCGCACGATGGTGTAATCTATGATTGTCTGAGTTATGATTGTGTATGGTGTTAAGTTCTCGTAAAGTTCTTGTGGTTGAATCCGTTAAAATAATTTTAACCAACTGTAGCACTGCAAGTGTATACAGTTCAGAATTATGTTATGATTTCATGTGTTGTCAGGTGATGTCAGTGTCTTGATCCTTGCTAATTTGTAATTGCAGTCTTGTTGCCATCTTTACATCGTGCGATGCCTTTGAATCTATCATTTATTTGAATGGTAAATACTTTTTAGTTAACCGAAGACAGGATTATTAAGAACAGTTGAAAAGACAAAACAGCATTTATATTTTAATCATATTATTGGCACCGCGCTGGAGTGCGGTGTATTTATGGAATGCAATTGTTAATCCAATGAAATACTATGCGAGTAATCCACAATGTAACGCATGCTTTATAACATAAGATGAAATGCAAACAATTTAGAATACTTTAATCATATAATTGGCACCGCGGTGTCATCATGAAATGCAATTTGTTAATTAGATGAAATGTATATATTTATAATCCACAATGTAACGCATGCTACATAACATAAGAGGACTTGAAATACAAACATATTAACGTACCATTGGCATCGTTGAGATAATGGTGCCATAAACTTCGTATCTTTTTCTGACCGCCAATATCCCACACTGTAAATGTGAGGCCCTTCACGGGGGTAACTGTCTCAACATTAAATCCTATGGTAGGTATACTTGATACTGTCTCATTCAATTTTATCTTATACAGTATAGTTGTCTTTCCTGAAAAAGTGCATTAACCAAAGTTTCATAAATGTCAAGAAGTTGTCTGCTGACCTCTTTTGTTTTGAGACGTCACTACTATACGGGAAATGTAACAAAACACACACATATTTGTTTCATTGAACATTCTAAAAAATCCCACTTATTGGCAATGACACGGTTACAGAAAATATGCTGATATACATGTATATAGTTTCTAATACCGAAATTAAGAATGTATCCAATGAGCATTAAAATGGGCATAAAATGAGCATAAAATGAGGATAAAAAATGAGAATTAAAATGAGCAGAAAAATGAGGATAAAAGATGAGCATAAAAAGAGCATAAAACAATAGAACGTACCTGCAGCATCCAGACCTAACAGGAGTAGTTTTGCTGGAGTATTTCCCCAATCAGTAAAAAGTTCTGTCAATCTAGCAAGTATCAAACCCATGTTTGTTTATAAGTAATCGATTGATAAAAAAAGATACAAAGAATAAAAACAAAGAATAATTATAATTAGTTAAACGCTGTTTCCGTAAACTACGGTATTTTTCTTAAAGAAACTTGCAAGTAATGTAGCCCGTAACAACGCGCATGTATTATATAGTTTTAAATCTCTCGTCATTATCAATGTGTGTACAGCAATACCGTGTTTACTTCCAACGTGGAGTTTAAATCATCGATGACTAGTCATCGATCATTGATTGGTCGATATAAATAGTTTTTATTTTACAAAGCTTACAATACAATATTTTAATAATATCGATCTAAATTTAAATTTGTTTGTGTATGTAATTATTTCTTGTGTCTGTTTTTTGAATGTTTTTTTTTCAAGTCTGTAAGGATGTTTTTTCTTTTTACATGTCTGTATTGATGCACTCGTAGTTGTTTTTTCATACATGTTTGTATTTTGTTTGCCTTTTTGCTGTATTAGTGTGTAGCCATATTCTTGTAAATTATGTTATAACTGTATATTGACCATAGGCACTCAGTGCCGATTTTGTCAGAATAAAGTATTATTTAAAAGTCTGTTTATATATACATATATGTGAATGCTATAATTAAAAAGGTTACTATGTTACAGATAGTGAAATTTTGTCCATGTAGGATTATCCCGTTTGCAAGGGTAAACAAACTCAATAACTAATACATGTATATCGATCCCTTTAAATTCAGATACACCAGTATAAGAAATTAGTTTGAATAGTTTCACGATCTTTTGTGCAGTTCTTTTTATTCGTTGCCATTATAGATGCAGATTTATGTAATACTTAGTTTGCTGTCTAAGTAAATAAAATATACAATTGCCATTTGTACTACATTGTAGTCAAGAAACACAATATTTGGTTCATAACTTGGATTGAATAATTTTAGAGTCATTTATCTTTTGCATGGTGTTATATACAAATGTATATGTGATGCGGACTTTTTGTATTGATAAATTCCATGTTTCCGGTGGCAAGTCTAATGGTCAGTTTGTCAATATATACGAATTCCATTTTTCTGTTAATCCGGTTAAAAGCAAATAGGCTCAGTCACAACATTTATTTATTAATTTGTGTGTTAACGCCGTTTTTTTTTTAAAAAAAAGATCAATTATATACGGCGGCACCTAACAAGTTTTTCCCGGACAGTATTCTAAACAGTACAAACTCACAAGGAACCGGCATCTTCAGTACATGTGGAGGAAAATCGAAATTCTGTTTTCATATAAGTATATAATTATAACCTGCTGCGACCGGAAATAGAACCAGGATCGCCTGGTTACAAATCCAGCACGCTAATCACTGGACCACGGCCGCGGCTATTTATACACAACACTTATGAAGTTCAGTCTGACTCCCATAGACCAAGACTAGTAAGCCTATTTTATGGTTACCCGTACTAGTTGGTATTTGAGTCTAGTATGATTTACGTTAAATTGTGTCAATGTTATATGAACATTTTTATAAAATCACAATGGCTTATTTGTGGAAATTGTTGGGTAACTCTTAATGAGGATTTTGAATAATCTGTTGTTTGACGGTCCATTCGACGGCTACTAGCATGCCATTGCAGAGCCGCCCAAGAAAAGGGGGATATACACGAGAATAGGGCATTTATATCACTGCTCCTTTTGAATATTTTTTCCTGGTTCTTTATCGTGCCCGGTGTAAAGCACCGACACACGCCTTGTCCCATTTCTGTGATTTTCTAGATGCAGTACTTGGCTCAGTAGTTGGAATGGGGACATTCAAAAAGCGTCAATGAGAAAGTCGAAAGACGAAGCGCGTTACCACTAGACCATTTTCACTCGGGTTAAAAATCGCTCCAACAATCTTGATCATTTGACGACTTTAGAGAAAGACGCTAGGACCCCGTTCTATCAATGTAATTACGCTTTAGATAAAGCGAAACATTAGCGTAAGTCGGAGATCACACGTAAATGACGTATGACGTTCTATCAATATTGACGTTAGTTTTTTGGGCGTAAAGTCGGGCGTAACCATATAGGTACAGGACCTTGAAAGTTTATCCATGTAACACAAATAGGCCCCCAAATAACATAATCCGAGCCTCGTTCATAGACCGGTACATAATTATGAAAACTCAAATTCTAAATATTGACGTAAATACAAGTTACGTTTACGACTTTTAGTAAGCTACGCATTGTTCATAGGACGGGCCCCAGTTGTATACTGGATAGAACCAACTACATGTACCAAGTTCCGTTAGCTAGCTGGGCAGTTTCCTCACATGTTAAATTTTATCTCAGGTAGGATTCAACGTCACATCGTTCAGGGGCTAGTGATTACTAACCAGTGACCATAACAAACTACTCAATGGAAGCCCATCAACTATGAATAATTCAGTCTGAAAATCATGAAGCCGTTATAATTCTTATTTCCTTTCCTTTACATGTGTCAAACAAACTACCTGAATACAACCTCTCCAGAGCAGCCATACAACAATAGCATGATTTTTCCCAACTGTACCATTTAACTTTTAATTTGACCTCTCTAGAACAACATCCTCTCAACAACAACACACGTTTGCTTCTCTCAAAGTATGATGTTATTGAGAGGTTGCACTGTACGTGTATTATGTTATGTGACTAAATCCTTCCCCCTTTGTGAGGTCTATTATTTCCCGTTGATTAGATTTTATCATTGGTATCATTTCCTATTAAATCCTCAACAGTGTGTTACATGTATATGGATCATGTATTACAGACCTTATAGATACTAGTATAATGTTAAACTAGTAGGGAAAAGGCCCCTGTCAGAGGATATAGCAAAATCCAATTTTGAAAGGCCGGTTTGTAACGCGATGAGATGATATTACAGTAGAAACTTCTACATGCATGTATATGGATCTATACATAGTAAATAACTAATAAAAATAAAATATTTTAAGAAGGAATTTTCTTTATTTATAAAAGTAACAACAAAATAAACAAAGTCATATTACAAAATAATTGATATAATTATATTATATATATATATAACATATCTATAGACGATTTATTTGATCGTACATATAATTATAAAACACACGTATAGAAAATTACAACAATGTAAACACAAAAATGTACAATAAATATTAATATCACAGTCCTTTAATTATTTACGTGTTTATATAAGTATAACGGTAAATAACTTATTACCAAATAGGCTTAATTTAGAGGAAATTATCAAAACATACATTTATAGTACGTGTACAGTAAATATATGTTAGGTAAGTTCTTTAACTAGGGGTATAGAAGTACGCTGGTACGTATGTTAATATACGTATATCAGGAGTACCTGATATCATTTTGACGGATGTATATATCTGTTCCCTATTCTCCATCTTTGGATCACTTGTAAAATACTGAGTGAATGATTTACATGTTCCGTTTTCATGGAGATATTGTCACAGCAAATCAATAACTGCGTGTTGTCATGATCAATTATAGATTTCAACCAAGCATAGATATTTATGCATGAGTATTGAGCAACGTGTAACAATCAACATTTTGATTGGTCAGTTCAACTGGGTGACGTGGCCCAGTAATGTCATATTGCACATGTCCGGTTAAGCAAGCAGATATGTTGACAACTTTGTCACAAAAACCTTTCAACTGTAAGGCGATACCCTTCAGTAACTTTTATTTTTAAGATAGTCTTTCACCATACTAGATAGCTGGTTCATTCCGTCAAATATACCATCACCATTAGGTGCGCACGCAGCCTGCACATACCACTTTCTTCCGGTTAACTTTTGTAAACACAGTTGTTCAGTAATATTAGAAGCGCTCAAAGCATCTGAAATGTACATACATTTGTTAATATTAATATCATATCATTACTTACATTAGCATATTTAGTTTATTTGCAACACTAAGTGGTAATTTCTACATTAATGCAGTAGCAGAAGTGTAAGCAAGTAACTTTCGTTTTAGATATACTGCATGTTTTATCTATTTCGAATTCATACATTTACACTAATTGATCAAGATTGTATTCTGTAAAAATTCAGATTTTGCAAAGTTCTTATCTTCTAAGTGGTTCATAAATGTAAATACTTACTGGGTAAATCTTGTTTATTGGCTAACACAAGAACTGGTACATTTCTCATACCATCACTTTCAAGTATACCAAACAATTCTTCTCTGGCTTCTTCCATTCTTTCTCTATCAGAACTGTCTACTACGTAAACCAGACCTGAAAACATCACAAATTTATAATAACTTAATGCGCATGCGCATAAGAACAATTATAATGACGTAATCAATGTATGTAGGGTTTCCGTTGACTCTGGCTGTACAGCGACCTTTGGAGCACTGCAACATGGAACGGGAACCATTTAACAATGCACGTATACAAGACGTAAACTGGACCAAGACGGAACCAGTTAATCCAAGACGGCACTGACAGATATTTCACGCTGCATTAGTGCCAATTAATTAATAAATACACTTACATGAATGAGAATTTATTTTGGTCTTTCATAGATACAGTTCCTTATGCTTGTATATTATACACATTACATTTAAGAACATATATGTTTGACTCACCGTCGGCGTTTTGATAGTAGTGGTACCATAGACCTCTAATCTTTTTCTGGCCACCGACGTCCCAGACTGTAAATGTGAGGCCCTTCACGGGGGTTACTGTCTCCACATTGAATCCTATAGTAGGTATAGTTGAGATCGTCTCGTTTAGTTTTAATTTGTATAAAACTGTTGTCTTCCCTGAATATATAAAAGGACAGACATTGAATAGTTAAGTATTTGAAATTAGACTTGTTGACTATACGGTTCAACCTCTCCAGAGCGGCCCTTTTTTGAGCAACCATCTCCATGCAACAATTACTTTAACCGCTCTAGAGCAGCATCCTCTAAACAATGATTTTGCTACTCCCAAATAGTGTTGCTATGGACAGGTTGTACTGTACAAACAAAATTGTGTCAATTTGTCCATCTTGAGGATACGATAAAATCTTTAAGTAGAAAAAGTTGAAAGTATTTTATTATTATTAATTTTGCTTAAATGAAAAATAATCGGAATCGTGTATCTCAAAGTAAATAATGAAAGTGCTGTAAAATATTATTGAAAAATACAAGAGAAATACAGAAATAGAAGCTAGTACAGTACATACCTGCAGCATCCAGGCCTAACATCAAGATCCTCGCCTGACTATTCCCCCATTCACTGAACAGTTCCGTCAGTTTTGATATAAATAAACCCATCTTTGTTTTTATGTTAAATCTGCTTCAAACTTATTGCTCTTAAATGCACTTCTTTCAGCTCAGTTATTGATATGTTAGAAAACGAATAAAAGATTTCGCATTTATATACTTCTTCTAAATCGTCATTTTTGGCGCGTTTACATTGATACCGTATTTACTTCCAGCGTGGAGTTTAAACCGTCACGAGTAGACACACACTGGTGGTATAAATAGCTTTATTACCCGATATACTTAATAAAGAACTCTAAGTATGCGCATGCGTTAAAATATCAATTATAATATTATATACATGTACTGTACAGCTAAGACATACGGCTGAAACTTGAAGCATATAATTGTTAAACTTATATCTAAATTTCTCAATTTCAATATGTTTACATTAAAATTAAAGTTGGTGTATAAATAGACGAATTATAAGCTATATGATGTTATTTACTAACAATTTATTTTGATTTTGCATAAAACACGCCTTCAACATCACGTGAATTCAACTTCTTCACGCCTTCTATTTTAGACAAAACATCATGTTTCGTCAGATAATTGTCCCCCCATCTTAGCGAAGAGAAACTTATTATTGAAGAAAAACGAAATACAGTGTACGGTCACGATCTAGTTCTTATGTCTATAGGTACATTACATTGCAAATTATACATTGTATATTGTCAATATTTGATGGGGCGGGGTCAGAATACTAGTAAGTGATTGATGTATGCAGAGACTGAGTGTATTTTAAAGTGGGTAGATACTAGTAATCAAAGTACAGGTGGAATCGAGACGATCGATCTATGCTTATTTTGTCTACAACATGTCTTAGCATTCACTTAGACAACTATATACTCACAGTTGTTGCGAAATTTTTCACTTGAAGAGTTAATTTACGGTCGAATACTGAAATATTTGCTTTGATATTACGGATACATCTTAAAATTAAATAACTCATGTAGTCCTTCACTGGAATGTAAAAATAGGAATCCATGTTTGTTTTGGTATACATGGACATGTACATGCATATATACATGTATACGTAATACAAACATATTTTTTTAGAGAATGTATTTTTTCTGTCTGATATTCACAACGTAATCTTGAGTGTACTAATGCTGAATAATTTGATCTTCTGTGTCATTTTTTGCTGCTTTAATATATTATGTAAACATTTTAGTAACAAGTCATAAATTTAACTATTATGTATGGAAATGTCTATTTGAAGTATGGAATTTTGATTCTGACGAATAGGCTCGCCTATGATATGGAAATGACTAGTGGTGTTTTAAGAGTAAGAAATATTTTAGTACCCCCCTCCCCCTCCACAATGGATGCATTTTGATATCAATGCTGGAAGCTAGTATACATGTATCATTATGTTAAGTTCGCTAAAATCATCGTATGAAACCTGGTAAGATACTCATTATAATCGGCTGTTATAATAGAACAACTTAATACGTTTTGATCTTTATGTATGTATTTTAATGTACACAATATATACATACAGTTTGTCGATTAACAGAACATTGTACGAAGTTCATCAATAAACTCCGACAACCATAAGTTTACAATCGACATTTACATGGCTTAATCATTTAATCACCAGTTTTACAGTTTCTGTGTACATGTATCAAGCATTTTCGGGTCAAAGGATGTTAAGACCAGTATTAATTCATCTGATTGGTCAATCAAAATATCAAATAAATATAATTTGCTGACCAATCTTTTTACGATCACAACACTATACATATCGTTCACATAATTATTGTCAATTTGAAATACTGTATGGCACAGAGAAATATATTAAATACATCACGTCAATAATCGCGACTTCAGCAGTACTAAATCAAGGGACGAAACTCTTATATAATAAAAGAACACAAATAACACGATGGCCTCCCTTTAAACAACATGACCACTTATGATCTAAATCTTATGGGTTTGGAATAAATCACTTTTTGGCAATTCACTACATTGCACTCCATAAACGATACACCCAAAATCGTTAGTAAGGCATATTTCAACTGCAAAAAGGGTCATTTTCAAATCTCAGATCACGCTAGTGAAACCAGGGATGCTATAATATATGTTATACAGTATAATATTAACCAGACAAAATTTCCATTGTTTCAAATTTCCATTTTAAAATTGCATGATGATAAAATTGCCTTCGTTTCTGTACTGTAATACGAGTAATTTGAACACAGAACATACGATAACAACATAAATTATTTAGTATCGAATCGTGTCAAACTTTTCAGTTTTGTGAATAAATTAAGATAACTGAAACATATTTACATAATCAGCAATAAGGATATTATATAACGTCTGATATTGAAGTAACGTATGTATCAATATGGTATTTGACCGAGCATATTCCGCTAATATAGATTATATCTTCTTGTTATGAGAGATCTGTCAGGAGTCGATGTTATATGGTCGTCATAAATGTCTTCTGTTAGCGTTTCTAAACTAAATACATATCATAACAACATCCGGGGACATGCCATATTATACGCCTTACTTATGATTTCGGGTGGAAAATAAATAAACATGAATATTAAATCTTGCTGATCCCGGCTCAGAACTAGGGGTCGTGTACATTTAAATATAAATCGACTTCATTCAACTCTAATGCACAGTTGCAACGACATTTGTCAATATCCAACGACATTTGCCAATATACACACAGAAAAAATATACCATATATCAAATATTAACACTTATTTCAACTGTTTATTTCATCTCACAATATTCGACAGAAGTCTGTCGCCTTCCGTCTTTTGGGTCGTACGACAGGTTGCGGGTTGATAACGGCCAGAATTGCGTTATCAAAGACGGCTTTTAGACCTTTCTGAGTCAGAGCAGAGCATTCAACGTAACAATTGGCACCGATTCGATTTGCCATTCTTAAACCCATTTCGTAAGTCACAGGCTTTTGTCGATTTTTCTGTAGTCTTTGAATTTCATAAAAGTTATCTCTCAAATCCATTTGCGTGCCAACTAGAATGAACGGCGTCGTCTCCCTGTAATGGTGTACTTCCGGTGCCCATTTCTCTTCAACATTTTCGAAAGACGTCGGGCTCATAACCGAAAAACAAACCACAAATACGTCTGTATCGGGGTAAGCCAAAACTCTGAGCCGATCATAATCTTCCTACACGAGAGAAATAAATAGATTAAATATCTAAAATCTCCTATTTTTCTCAACGTTGTAACACAAGAAAAACAATAATCATTGGAATTTATTGTAAGAAGCTTAGAATTGTTAGGTCGTGGGTTCGAGCCTCGCTACCAACCATGTCTCTGTATGCGAGAAAGTAAGCAGTTGCTAACGGAGGATAGGAGTCTAGTACTGGTTCTTTCCATGAACGATGGTTATAGTTGATGGTTGTCTGTTTGTTTGAGTAACGCCCTTTTCAACAGTCAGAGTAATGAGGCGGACAGTTCAACTAACAATCGTTCCTGGGAAGAAACCAGAGCTGGACCCCATTCTCCGTAAGCAACTGCCTACTTTCTCTCACTTTAAAAGACATGGTCGGTAGCGGGACTCGAACCCACAACCCACTGTGAGAGGTTTAGAGAGGTGAGAGGTTTAGAACACCTGTATATCATTCATAAACATGTACAGATTTGAACTAAACTATATGTATCTTTAAAGAAAACTGATTGTTTTTATGAATGTTTGGCATTCATCCCAGGATTCAACATCAACATGACAAGTTATTCTCGCCATTGTCTTGTAATATTTAAAATATATCCTGATACCACACTGAATGAATTTAGCGAAGTCTATCTTATATACGGACTGTATACAACACATTCCTTCTGTAAAAACATTATTCACTCCTACACATGAGATATGAAACTGATTTAGTTAAGACATCTGATCAGATAAAACTAACAAGATCGAAAGAAATCAACCAAAAAAATCCTGGAAAGTGAATACATGTTCTGAATTTTATGATAATGTTTTACTAAAACCGTCGAGTTGGACGCCGTCAGATACATTAGTGTGAATATTACTGAACGAACTGAATGATGGCGAAGAGTAAATTAATCGAAGAAATTTTTGAAAACTACAATCAAGCATGAACATCAAGGCCACACTTGGAAAATGTGGCCTTTATTGACAAGTGGTCTTTATTCAAAGGTCACTTTGTTCTAAATATCGTCAATATCGCCTTCTAAAAAGAATAACGATTAATGCCTTTATGTGTAATAGTTTGAGTGAGTATATGCGTGTCTCCGATTTGAAATCTATTTAAGAATTGAAGGGAGATAATTATGAAATGATAAGTTTTAGTTTACAAGAGTTATCCATTGAATAGACACTAACTGCTTTTGGGCTACCTTTATGATTTATTAAAAATATCACCATAAATTAAACATGTTCATGAAATTGTGATCTAATAACAAAGGAACAGATGTTGATTTCTGCCAGTTAAGCAGACGATACAACAAGCTGTTATATACTAACCTGACCAGCTGTGTCAAATAATCCGAGAATCATAGGCTTGTTACATACAGACAAACTCACTGAAATTGAAGACAGAAGATATTGGTTGAAACAAATATGTCTTACACCCCAAAAAAATTAACGAAGAAATACACGTGCAGTGCTGATACGCAAGTTTAACTTGCACATTGGTCGTATTCCATTTTTTCATCAACCTGTCCACCAAACGTCAGTATCTCTATAGCCTGCGTCGTCATCTCCTCTACAGTCGTCGACATCACCATCATCATCATCATCAGCAGCAGCAGCAGTAGCACCATCGACATCATCATTTTTTTTCATAATCCATCTTCATCTTTATAATATAATTTTCATCATTTTTATCATCATGTTTATTATCAACGCTGCAACAATCATTCTAATCACTACCGTCATCACCATCACCGCAATCATCGTCATCACCATTGCGTCCACTGTCGCCATTGTCATCATCGTCATCATCAACGACAACAACAACAACTACTACTACAGCCAAAATTGCTTGAATACATTTGTAGAAAGACAAGACGATTCATGCTTTTGATACTTGTTGTGAAAGAAAAATGATACAAGATAAAAACAGAAATGAAAGAATCGCCTTCTGGGAAGCTAGAACAATAATTAAAAGAGGATCCTACGGCACCTGATTCAGAGATTAAACTAAATGATGAACATTAATCACGATCTTACATAGACTTACTTTTAAGTCTTATCTACGCATTGATTTCATACAAAAAATAACAATTTTTCATTAGGTGGCGTTTCGGATGTTACGTAGACTCGAAGAGGATAAAATTCTGACAGTTGGTTTTTTGTATTCCCCTGCTTTAAATCCTAGAAAACTGAGGCTCTTAGATAATTTCAATTTTTTCTCTGCAAGATGCGAAGATGTAGATAAGAACTATTTAAGATCAGTTATCATTGAAGTTCTGAAGTTCTGCAGATTGGATGCAGAGTAATTTAACAAGCATGGAAGTGGACGAGGAATTTATTTTCATCTAATTGCACGTGTGCGTGTTTTAAGGGAAATGTTTTTTGCATCTGTGTACCTAACTTAAAAAACACATTCCATTACGCTGAAGGAAAACTAAGTACAGAACAGGGGATGAAAATGTTGATGTGAGTTGCTGGTTTCATGGGCGATTTTCTGATTTTTTTGTTCTGTTTAAAATAAAATCTGCAATAAATTTTATAAATACATGTATCTTATATTCCTTTAACCGATAATCTGCTGAACTAATTGTTCATCGACCAGACAATATAGATTGAATACTAAATAGATCATTAAATGATAGATATAAACCAAAGAATTCGACATAAGTCAAACAACTATATTGCGAAGCAGTTCAAATAATGTATGATGAAACAGTATACTAATACAACAATGGGCAAAATTTCTGAGAAAAGAAACATGGCGTAGGTACACAGTTGGCCTTCGTCCACAGGTGTAACTGCATATCAATAAATGCGTGCTGAGGAAAGGTCTAATTTCACAGGTATCAACAACTGGACGTCAATTTACAGTACAACTTATGATTAATATTGTATATAGTGAAATAAATGAGACAAATATTAACTTGAAATATCCACAAATGCCGGATAAGACTGAACACATGAAACATGATTGATATATTAAATTTAGTCGATGGTACGAATAGGAGACAGTGTAAATATCTTCATATCACATCCGTGTATAGAGTAGGGCTATATAAGCCTGGTTCTTCTGAATCTTCTCTCCCCTCTCTATAGGGCATCTCTGAAATGGCCATAACTGTCGAATAGGCCAAATAGTGTAGGTCTTTGATTAGGTCCTTTAACAACAGATAAAAAACGTATTGAACGGAAGTTAGGCTCGGACAGACGACAGTTTTTCAGATTAATAAAATTATAATACACCCCCCCTTTCCCAAAATTATTTTAAACATAGCCTGACAATGGCTCAGTTCTGTATTTTCATTTACTTTCACCGGGTCAATTTTCGTCGTTTTTACTAAAATGGCTATTTCATGGGGACATAAATTCATGGATTTTGATTTTTGAAAGAAATGCCTTATCTCTGCACTTAGATTCGTGGGGATTTGATTTCGCGGATGAGCCAACCCACGAAATCCACGAAATTAAATCCCCAACGAAAATTAATGATTCCACAGTATATGATTCATCTGAAACTCAGTACATGTAAAGTAAGAATCGATCTTAGATAAGTGGTTGCATCACGTAGACGACAGCAACATATCGAGAAGACAAAAAAATGTTTGTCTAAAATCACCGAATTTACCCGATTACCAAAGTTAGTTGCTTTACTGAATAGTTAATATTTTCTTCACCGAATTACAGAATTGCTTCCATATCTATTGATTCAAAATTCAATCTGTACATTAACATAAATATAATCACTAGATACAACATACTATTTATATGGTAAATTGATCCAGAATATTTGGTCATGCCAAATATGCAAGACATGTTGTTTAAAGCCAATCTTTTTAATGCTTCATACATAGTTTATAAGGATGGAGTGTATTTTGTTTATTTCATGAGTTAGTGTCTTGTATCTTTATTGTTGTTGTGGTTACTGAGTCGTGTTTTTTATGTTGCTTTTACTGTGGTTATATCAATCCTTTCTTCAGTCGATGTTGTTGTTGTTGTTGATTATGAATAAGTGTCATCTTATCTATGAACTAATATCTGTCCCCTTGATTATCTCGTTAGTTCAGTTGATGTACGGTCAAACCCCTGAACAAGGGTCACCCTTGGAAAATACTAAATATGGCTTTATTGACAAGTGGCCTTTATTGACAAGTGGCCTTATTCGGAGGTCATTGTGTTCTAAATAATCAATGACACCCTTTAAAAGAATGACCTTTATTCACAGGGTGGCTTTTATTCGTAGGTGGCCATTAACTGTTTTACTGTATATTAGAATATCAATCTTATAAGTCAGTAGCGGGCTCGAGTCTGGTGGGAGTTAAAATCAGTGATCATCCGAATCTGAGACACTTTGATTAAATAGATTTACGCCCAAGATTATTGGTCTCCCAACACCGATTCACATTATAACGTTGAATAACTTACGATAGCTTTCAAAACGGATCACTTCCGATTGGTCACTTGGGAATGCTGGGAAGGACAACTGAAAATGGTTAATGGTTGATACAGAAACAGCATTCAGCCATATTAAAACAGCACACTTAAATAGAAGTAGATAGTTATAACAAATACCTGCGTAATTATCAAACACCGTCGGTACATATTCCGACGGAAATTTATTGGTAGCATAACTGACAAGCATACATGTCTTTCCGACGGCACCATCCCCGACGACAACACATTTAATGTAGTCGGTCTTCGGCGGGTTAATTCTATGGCAACCATTCATACTGAAAAATAAACAAAAATAATAGATGACTCATTTACTAGTATACCGTCAGATAATAGGATAGAATAAGAGAAAGGCGCATAATGTGTAATAATCAATGAAGCTGAGAAAAAGATGCAAGAGTCTAACGTGGATGAGATCGCCAGGCCCCTAGGAAGCAATTTCAGATTTGGAGGGGACTAATTTTACATTTTGGCTGACAAGGGAAAGGGGGGGGGGTAAATATATATCCCCTTTTGATTATTATTACTACCAAATTATTGGGAGGGGGGGGGGGGAGAACCCTCTTGATGAATCCCTTGCCCCGATATTTACGGTAGAGCACAAGAATGTTCCTTTTTGCGGTGTGAAGGAAAATTATCTTGAAATCAAAACTTAAATGTGCAATATCAAATATCACATTCTCAAAGACGCATTCAAATGCATTTGTCTAACTAATGTGTGTTTTGAGCAACGAATTTGAGTTATTTTTCTCATTAAAATGCCACTGCTCTCGTCAATAGGGCCGTTTAATTGCTCTTGCGCTTTTAACGTTAAAATATTTATTGCTCGAGTGTGAGATATTATTGATATCGGAATGAGTTTTAATCAGCTGACAACAGAATGCAGCACGGACGCCATAATAAGCTCTGTTGCTCGTGCAACACGTGCACTCCGTTCACCTCGTGCCAAAAAATTAAATTGCTGCACTTTCAACACAGGCCTCCGCACGAATTCACATGTCTGAGGTAGATTGCCCATATCTAACTTACGGTAATAAATGTATGTATCGATGCCAAACTTATCTTTAAAATGCCAAGTTGAATGCACCACAACACCCGTAAAGCTGTATAAAAACTGTTTTGATGCGCAGTTTTTCTGTTCTAAAAGCGGCCTGGATTTTAGCTTTACGGATATGCAACGATTTTTGTTGAGTTATAAAACATCTAAATTAAAATAAGAGAACCAGTTGCATACTTTGAATACACACGCACGCACGCACGCACGCACGCACAAAAAAACCTGCACGAAACTGTAGTTTGAACGTAAACGTCTAAATTGATTATCGTGAATTCAGAATATTAACAAGACTTTGTAATAAATTCTCACTTCAACATGTTGCTGACATGTTTGACACACAGAGAGCTAAATGTTACTCACATACTCGACCAGTTAACGGCACCATATGTTCTGTATAGCAGTGTTAAATAATAGCAAATGACAGTTTACACAGTCTGTGGTGATTGTTTCTGTCATTTACATGATAATTCCATCTTTGTTGACTCATTTGTATGTTTAAGATAAAAAGAACAAAAAAAAACTAAGGCCAGAAAAGGTCGTGTTTCCGATTACTTAATCCCTAAAGGTCGTGTTTCCGATTACTTGACCCCCTAAAAGTTGTGTGTTCGATTACTTGACCTCCTAAAAGTCGTGTTTCCGATTACTTGACCTCCTAAAAGTCGTGTTTCCGATTACTTGACCCACCCAAAGTCGTGTTTCCGATTACTTGACCCCCCAAAAGTCGTGTTTCCGATTACTTGACCCACCAAAAGTCGTGTTTCCGGTTACTTAATCCCCCAAAAGTCGTGTTTCCGATTACTTGACCCACCAAAAGTCGTGTTTCCGGTTACTGGACCTCCCAAAAGTCGTGTTTCCGATTATTTGACCCACCAAAAGTCGTGTTTCCGGTTACTTGACCCACCAAAAGTCGTGTTTTCGATCACTTGACCCACCAAAAGTCGTGTTTCCGATTACTTGACCCACCAAAAGTCGTGTTTCCGGTTACTTGATCCACCAAAAGTCGTGTTTCCGATTACTTGACCCCCTAAAGTCGAGTTTCCGGTTACTTGACCCACCAAAATTCGTGTTTCCGATTACTTGACCCCCTAAAGTCGAGTTTCCGGTTACATGATCCACCAAAATTCGTGTTTCCGATTACTTGACCCCCAAAAGTCGTGTTTCCGATTATTTGACCTCCCAAAAGTCGTGTTTCCCATTACTTGACCCACCAAAAGTCGTGTCTCCGATTACTTGACCTCCTAAAAGTCGTGTTTCCGATTACGTGACCCCCTAAAACTCGTGTTTCCGATTACTTGACCCCCTAAAAGGTCCTATTTTCGATTACTTGACCTCCTAATACTTGTGTTTCCGATTACTTGCAGCAAAACCATTCTATTTATTACAAAACATTGTTTTCATAGATTAGAGGCCTGATTCATCCCAAAATAGTTTCGTAGGTTAGATTTTGCTGGTAGAAAACTTTAGTGTCAGCTCCAAAGGATTGGGTCGGTCGGGTAACTAATTGGATACTTTTTTAGCCTAATCCCACTTCCATGCAACACCAACATCAAACAGTTGATGCTAACAGCGTATGAATCAGAGTGTACATGCTTATCAGCTGTTCATCGTACGGAAAGATATCTAACAAGAGAAGAAAATTAGTTACTGATAAAAATCAGCGATTTACAGTTTAGGAGGAAAAGGCATCGCTTCTAATAAGAGAGAAAGTATGTTACATAATCTGACAAAGAAACTCTTTTGAACAACGATCGCTCACACACATAATAAATCTATTGTACAGAAATCGAATAAAAAAACTTCAGCATTTTTCTTTGTGGTCTATCAGATTGTACACGTATATAGACTTATTGATACATACCACATGTTTACAACACATAAATTTGATTTCATCCGATCAGAAATTACATAAAAAAGAATTTCAATATACGGTTCAGTAACTTGATCCAAGAAATGCTCCGTATCTTTTTATTTCTTTGCCTTTTCTTCTTTAAAAATTGATAACACATTCTTTGTTTCCAGCCACTTTCTGATATTTATAATTTTGTTGTTTAACGACCCTTGAGATAGCTATGGTCCTTTAAGGGCCGTCCTAGAGAGAGGGGAGAAAAGATACAGAACAACCGGGCATTTGTGTCCCTACCCTTATTTCGAATAGTTTTTATCCTGGTTCTTTAAATTATGTCCGGTGTAAAGTACTTTCCTGTGATTTTCTAGACTCGGTTGTTGGGATAGGGACACTGAAGAAACGTCCCTGAAATAATGGAAGGCGGAGTCGAAATCCGAGCCCACAACCATTGTTGTATTCGCCAAATGCCCTCTGCCTTTCAGCCAGTGAGTTGATTTTCTATCATTATTGAATCAGTCCCGGCAAACCTAATTGGTAGAGAACCAATCTCTTGTAAATGAAATTCGATATTTTAACAAAACAGACGTTTCCTTGTGACAATTACATGTGCAATTTAAAACTAATATTCGTTATAGTTTCGTTGTCATACACCCACACCTTCATAATTATATACATGTACATGTAGTTTATTTTGGAAAATGTTTATTACGTTATTGAATGTGTGGGAAACTTTTATTACTAATTGATATCCCTGAAAAAATTGGTTCGAATACTAGTAACTGTTGATACATGTAAATTGAACTCAACTAGCATATACATTTTACATTGTATTTGTATTCATGCGACCCCAATCTTTATATTAGGCCAAAATGAATAAGAAAATATATAAAAATACCATATACATGTACAATACTTGTATGATTAATATTTGTATGTCATTAACATTTACAACAGAAAATGCTTGAATAATTGTATTTCCTGTTTCCAAAATAATATGCACAATTATTATGTGTACAAGTTGTATTAACATACTTATAACATAAATTATAAATACAGCGTGTCCTAACTTCGTACATTATATCATTCATTGTGTCCTAACGTCATACATGTCATTAATTGTGTTCTAACATTGTACATCATGTCAGTTATTGTGTCTTAACTTCGTAAATTATATCATTCATTGTGTCCTAACTTCGTACATTATATCATTCATTGTTTCCTAACTTCGTACAATGTATTTATTCATTGTGTCCTAACTTCGTACATTATATCATTCATTGTGTCCTAACATCGTACATTATGTCATTAATTGTTTTCTAACATAGTACATTATGTCATTAATTGTGTCCTAACTTCGTACATTATATCATTCATTGTTTCCTAACTTCGTACGTTATATCATTCATTGTGTCCTAACTTCGTACATTATATCATTCATTGTTTTCTAACTTCGTACAATGTATTTATTCATTGTGTCCTAACTTCGTACATTATATCATTCATTGTGTCCTAACATCGTACATTATGTCATTAATTGTGTTCTAACATCGTACATTATGTCATTAATTGTGTTCTAACATAGTACATTATGTCATTAATTGTGTCCTAACTTCGTACATTATATCATTCATTGTGTCCTAACTTCGTACATTATATCATTCATTGTGTCCTAACTTCGTACATTATATCATTCATTGTGTCCTAACTTCGTACATTATATCATTCATTGTGTCCTAACATCGTACATTATATCATTCATTGTGTCCTAACTTCGTACATTATGTCATTAATTGTGTTCTAACATCGTACATTATGTCATTAAATGTGTTCTAACATCGTACATTATGTCATTAATTGTGTCCTAACTTCGTACATTATATCATTCATTGTGTCCTAACTTCGTAAAGCATTTACTGTGTTCTAACCTTGTGCATCAAATGATTCATTGTGCACATTTTGTATTATTCTTTGTGTCCTACTTCGTACATTACATCATTCATTTTGCCCTAACTTTGTACATTATATAATTCATTGTGTCTTAACTTTGTACAATATATCATTCATTGTGTCCTAACTTTTTAAATATATCATTCGTTATGTCCTAACTTCGTATATTATATCATTCATCGTGTCCTAACTTCGTACGTTATATCATACATCGTGTCCTAACTTCGTACGTTTTATCATTCATCGTGTCCTAACTTTTTAAATATATCATTTATTGTGTCCTAACTTCGTATATTATATCATTCATTGTTTCTTCTAATCATTCGATAATTTACACGATGGATTATTGTGACATATTCCCCATTCTATAGCATATACGTGTATATTGTTTAATGCGCCGTTTGAGCAGGATGAATACTGTAATTTCATCTATTTTCGTTGGGCTCAAATTTCGTTGTTTTTACTAAAATGGCTTTCGTGGGGACATAAATTCGTGGATTTTGATTTTCGAAAAAATGCCTTATCTCTGCATTTCAATTCGTGGGTATTTGATTTCGTGGTTGAGTCGACCCACGAAATTAAATCTCCAACGAAAGTTTATGATTCCACAGTATGTGAAGTATGAGTAGGATTTCAGCAGGGCATAAGCGTAATATGAATGCTGGTGAATTCTTTGTTAAGTGATATATAATTATTATAATTAACTTTTTGCATGTTTATTTTACTTCCTGATGACCTGATACAAAATAGCTATAGTTAGCTGACACGGAAGTTGATTTCGTAAACACTAATACTACTTCATTTGTCGAATGTTGATAAGCACTTCGGATTCAGTAATGTATCATTTTCTGGAAGGAGAAAAACAATATAACCACTTACTTATTACCATGAACACTTTTCTGCTAAATAGGACTTTAAATGGGCACTTTACATGACAAGTTGACATTTTCGGTCATTCTCATGTATCACAATTTCTTCCCCAAATCAATGGAGACAAAGAAAAACAGCTTATCGAAAATAGCTTCCACATCCACAATGGACAAATAACTAGATACGTAATGAATATATGTCACAGTCTCCGTCGGTACGATTCGTCCCTGTCCGCCTCCATCTAAATACGGCGACATTGGAGTAGGCCCGAGAGATGACCTCATTGTACATTGGCTGAGTGCTATGCATGGTCGAGAGGCAATCTGTGAAGCATACCGGAGGAGATATACATGTATTTTACAGCCCGGTGTATTAAGCATAAAGCCAGAAAGCGTTATAAGCAATCAAAGCTGTTTGCTGTTTCACATTTATTTTCGTTGCAACATAACTATACATGTACATACATTTGCGAACTAAAACGTTTTTACGTCCGTATATCAAATTTATAACTACATATATAAGTCATTATATACATGTACTAGTATTACTTTCGTATGATTAGGTAGACTAATAACACGCGCTCATGAGTACCTAATTGTAACCAGAATTGCTAATATACAATATACATATTTATATTTTTTTTGGAATATAAAATGCTTATTATGCATACTAAGTGTATAATCATTGCTGCATGAATCGTCAAACAACAGTGTTAGCAACGAGGCATTGAGTCTCCATAGAACGTCAATATATTCACCTAGAACATAGAATTCCTGGAAATGTTATTTCTATGGCGAAGAACTGGAGACAGACCGAGTTTGTCTCGATTAAATACGGTTCTTTTCATTCCTTTACTCATCCAACGAATGATAGACATACGGGGAATAATTGGGACATTTTGTACATAAGTTTCAATTTAAGCAATCGATATAAGATCTTCAGCTTGTAGAGCATGATTGTCCTGTTTTGTATTGTTGTGAATCATCCATGCACGCCTACGTACGTTGATTTAAACTTGTGCAGTAAGTAGCGCTTATCAACAACAACTTGCAACAAAATCTTACATTATTTATGTAAAAAATGATTGAATTCTTTAAGTTCCAGCATCGCGTCTTGTCAGCGTTAGAAGCAACTGCAGGTTTAGAATATTTGATATAGAAGATAATAAATAAAACTACGAGAGCTTATATCAACGATTCTTCCACAGAATAAAAAACATATTTCTTATCGACTCCAAACATAAAACAAGCGAAAATATATAGTATTCTTACAGAATCTAAAACAGTCAAACCTGTGCACAAAGGCCAGCTTTGGGGAAGAAAAAATGTGACCTTTATTGACAGGTGACCCTTTTTCGGTGTCATTTTGATCTAAATAATAAATGAAATTAAAAGAATGGCCTTTATTTACAGGCTGGCTTTCATTCGGAGGTTGTCTCTTACACATGTGTGACTGTATATTATAATCAAAGTTGGTTACCATTCATACAGAGATACTACAAATCAGTTTTATCCATTATACATGTACCCGAAATTTTGAATTTATTAATAAACTAAGTGAATAAAACAATAGTGTTTTGGGTATGCAGAAAAAATGAGTCACGGAGACACAATTAGGCTACAATCCATGATTTCGTCAAACACTGGCGAACATGCTTTGTTACTCAAGTACAAAAAGATACAATAGTGATGAGTTAAATAATCATAACTATATTTGATCAGTTTGAGACAGATACTAAATGGAAACATGTACCTACATATATATTTCAAAGTACTGAAGTCACTCATGGAAACTGACCTTACATAGACTTACACTGCAGTATGGAAGGGGAACTAGTTTAATGATTGCATGGCGGATGTAGAAAAACGTAGTACTTTGGTTCGCTTAAAAATGCATGCGCGCCAAGCGAGTGACGGATAGGGAAAGCTGAACTTTCAGTTTCCAATAATGCTAACATACGTCAGTCTTTTACGCGCGACAGCATATTTATGTTTTCATAATTTCATCATGTAACATGACCCGAATAAAGCATGCATGAAAAGCATTTTCATTCCGTAGACAAAATGAAATGATAATAAAGTAAGAAAATATTTCTTATATTATTTTTCAAGAATTATCATGCGAGCCGTCCACGTTTGATATTTGCGTTTTCAAAGTATTTTAATGAATATATATTTATTTCAGAAATGAATATATTATTTAACATGGCACCGTGAAAGTACAATGTAAAAATTAAAAATGAATAGTTGGGACTGGTCGCTTAAGCAAGTATCCATCATAGATAGGTGAACTGTATAAATGGGTGGACGGTTAATATCCTAAGTGTTGAACTACAGTGCAACCTCCTTACAGAAGGCATTAATGGGAATGGCGGAAAATGGTTGTTGTAAGAAAGTGGCTACTGTTGAGAGAGTGAAAATAGAGAGAAAAACGTGAATTTGTGTAGCTAGTTTATTCGCTTTAACTAGGAGGTGACTGTTGTTCGGAGGTGACCGTTCATGGAGGTAACACTTTATCTATACTTGTATACGCAATGGCTATCATCCTTTAAGTTTGACATTAAGCATCAGCTAAGATATCACAACGTTATCGGAACGATCCAGTTTGAAAACATGAGGAAAAGTGTAATTCAATCCTGATGCTATCATTTTGTGTTAGATAATCTACGATAGATAAATGATTCATTATAACAGCCAGTCTACTGTTTATTCATAAGATAGAGCTCAGTCGCCGATCTCTCTTGCGAAATATCAAGGTATCGATAAATTTAAGATCTTATCATTATAAAATTATAATAAAAGTGACAAAGCCAATTACAGATTATATGTTTGTTTGTTTATTTTGGATTTACGCCCCAGTTCAACAGTCAGAGTCATATGAGGTGGACAGTTCACCTAACCATTGTTCCTGCGAAGAACCAGTACCTAGACTCCCATCCTCCGTAAGCAACTGCCTACTTTCTCACCCATGACCCTCTATCAGTGCGAGGTTACAGTGATTTGAAGTCACACGACCACGAAGGCGGGTTGAATTCCAGTATAAAAATATACGCACATCTTGTACATATTTTTTATGTATAATACAAAAAAGAACACCAATTTAATACCACTAAACTTAACATAATTAAATGAAGACTTTGGGTGCGGTTGGCTCGAAAGATTATCGATTTATATTTGAATCCCGACTTAACATTGGTTTGAGTAACCCAATTTCGAGTTATCGATTTTAAACGTATTTCAAGCAGTTGTGGAACAGAAACTACAGTGCATACATGCAAATATTTTTAGGGTCTTTTTGACAACATGAATACATTTAAGACAAAGTGGCGATTATTTTTGTTAGCTTTTAAATTATATTTGAGGTATACAATTAAACCTGTGAATAAGACCACCCTTGGCAAATATACCATGTGGTCTTTATTGATATGTGCTTTTTTTTCTAAGAATTATCTTTATTCACAGGGTGACTTTTATTCGGAGGTGACCGCTAACACAGGTTTGACAGTATTGTATCTTCTCTGCACATAGCTAAAACCTTTATAAACTGTTCAAGCAACCATGGATATCATTATATAAAATCATTCCATGCATAATACTTATTTCATATTTCAATTAACGTTTTAATTATTGTTTAAACTCAAAACCCTTAGCTTTAATGTCTTTATTTAATTAACAGTTTTAAATACACTTTCACTTTTTAATGTTTACCGTGGAAGTTAATATAAATATATGTATACTATATCAAGATAGCAAATCGCAACATATCAAATGTATACAAATGAGATAGTAGTATAATTTATGTTTGCACGTGCGCATGTATTCGGAATGCTCGTGAGTTTCATGTGGCTCGGCATCAACATCACGAATAGAACATAATTTGTGGAATGAAGTAGCTAGTGTCATCATTAAACAAACATGAAATTAATCCTCTTATGCTCTAGAAAATAACAATGCAAACGCTTACAGAATCAAGTGTCTACATTTCTTGTATAATTAAATCAATTAGGCAAATAAAGACAGTCAGTGGCTGTGTTAAAACTGTGTTAAGTGATATAGTATAATAAATTACAAATATGTTAAAATAAGTGATACTTAAAAACAAAACATTTCTATGAAGCCGTACCTGATTGTGACGGAATGTCAATAGTACGGCTGTTATCATATTCATTTCCGACCACACGGGACTGCTTGGTATGATGGTATGATGTCCAAAATTATGGCACTTGAAATTTGCGTAAGTCACAATAACTCCAATGACTGTCCTCGGAAATGACAAGTGTCTTGAACACTTAAACACTACTAACTCGAGATACACGCAATGTGTTTCCGTCAGAGCACTTCTCGACTCAAGTTGTTGTTTTTGCACAATAACATTCGAAACTCATTTAAAGCATTTTCAATTATTTCTGCGCCGAAAGTGAAGAAACTGGTAAAATCCTAACCTGAAGTAAACACAGCTGTTACGTTTCAGAGTAACTCAGAACAACATACAGGGTAAGCTCTCGTGCTAATATTTTCCCTCGACAAGAGACCTGCATATTGGATAAAAAGGCAGCGTTCTACTCTTACATGTAATGAGTTCTTGCGTAAAATCAATGTTGCTCACGGACTGAACAAAGCACCATTTACATAAGAACTGCAGACAAATTTTGCTGCCATTTTACTCGCATGTTTGGCATTCATACATTTTTCATGAGGTCAAAATATGAAGTTTGTCTCGGACTCAGTGCGGAGACTTAGATATTGACTTATCACTTGCGCTTATTCAAGACAATATATTATACACACACATATATATATTGATGTTTTATGTAAATGAAGGCTTTGTCGTGTTGTGTTATGTCGTATTGAAAGCTTTGTGTTTTATTGTAAACGAATGTTCTGTGCGGTGTACCGAATTATATATCATGTGTTGTATTGCTTTATATTGCGTTGTGTTGCTGTATCATTTTTAGATGAGTTGTGTTGTTTTTAGATGAGTTGTATAGCGGTGTTGAGTACCGTTGTTTTGTGTTGTTTGTAGTTTATTTTAGATGAGTTGTATAGTGGTGTTGAGTACCGTTGTTTTGTATTGTTTGTAGTTTATTTTAGATGAGTTGTATAGTGGTGTTGAGTACCGTTGTTTTGTGTTGTTTGTAGTTTATTTTAGATGAGTTGTATAGTGGTGTTGAGTACCGTTATTTTGTGTTGTTTGTAGTTTATTTTAGATGAGTTGTACAGTGGTGTTGAGTACCGTTGTTTTGTGTTGTTTGTAGTTTATTTTAGATGAGTTGTATAGTGTTGTTGAGTACCGTTGTTTTGTGTTGTTTGTAGTTTATTTTAGATGAGTTGTACAGTGATGTTGAGTACCGTTGTTTTGTGTTGTTTGTAGTATATTAGATGAGTTGTACAGCGGTGTTGAG